>CM052885.1:87800606-87829330 GCA_028534135.1 Potos flavus
GATCTCTCTCTCTGTATCAAATAAATAAATAAATCTTTTAAAAAAAAATACTCCTCTATTTTAGTCAGTGTTTCTAGAAATAGGTAATAAAATAAGAAAGAGGGTAAGAGCCCTGTCCCCATCGATAGGCTGCCTCTCTTCTTCCTTAGAACTTCTTCTCAGGAAACGAACTGAGGGTTGTTTGAGGCTCGGGGCGGAGGGATAAGGTGGCTGGGTTATGGACATTGGGGAGGGTATGTGCTATGGTGAGTGCTGTGAATTTTGTAAGACTGATGATTCACAGACCTGTACCCCTGAAGCAAATAATACATTATATGTTAATAAAAAAAAGTAAAAACTAAGTAAGCAATAAAATATCTTCTAAATGGGATAATTTCACAAGTTATTAAGCCATCAGTTTATTGTAAAACTTACAAGTGGGTCCTTTTTGGATCAGTAAAGTAGTCACTTGTTTCTGAGACCTTTAGTAGCTATTCTTTTCGATTTTCATTTGCTGGGCACTTTGAGCTTATCTTGTGCTTTTACTCTTTACCTTCATTGGGCTAAGATGAATCATTTTATTACTGCTATTAAAAATACATCTGGGGGCACCTGAGTGGCTCAGTGTTAAAGCCTCTGCCTTTGGCTCAGGTCATGGTCTCAGGGTGCTGGGATCGAGCCCCGTGTCTGGCTCTCTGCTCAGCGGGGAGCCTGCTTCCCTCTCTTTCTGCCGGCCTCTCTGCCTGCTTGTGATCTCCCTCTCTCTCTCAAATAAATAAATAAAATCTTAAAAAAAAATACATCTGTTGAAAGCCAGTTTGTTCTAGACTCAGTGCTCTGTGCTGGATCAGTGCTAGATTCCAGCAGATCCCTTCTATCCACAGTTTTTCATATAGAGAAGAGTTTCAAGAATTTCCTTCATGTTAAAAATACTTTTCCTCTTTTCCTCTCTGTGACTTCAGTTTTGAAATTGGGAGATTATTACTAAAGAAATGAATACATGGTTATGTGCCAAAGTCTATATAGCTATAGTTTAAATCTAAAAGCAGTTAAAGAAATTTGTGAATAGATACGTAGTTCGATATGTAGGTATCTCATAATCTTTGTTAGAAATATATTATTACTGAATCTATTTTAAGAGTTTGGTAAAAATTGTTTAGCTCTTGTTCTTAAAAAGATATTAATATCGGGGTGTCTAGGTGGCACAGTTAAGCTTCTGATTCTTGGCTTTGGCTCAGGTCATGATCTCAGGGTTGTGAGATCGAGCCCTGTCGTCGGGCTCCTTGCTCAGCGCCGAGTCTGCTTGAGATTCCTTCTGCCCCTCTCGCTTGTGTTCTCTCTCTCTCTAAAATAAATAAATCTTAAAAAAAGGATAGTAATATCAAAATGAATACTCTTTAGGGCTTGGTGGGTCTTCTTCAGCATGCAAGGTGATGTTTAGCAATGCGAACCTGAAATATTTTTATTAAAATGACTCGGTTTTTAGATTCCTCAGAATAAAACTCAATCTGGTTAGTCTGATCTTAGTTCATATGTTCTATTTATTTTATAGGCTTGATTTTTAATTTAAATATTCTAACTTAATAGACCGTATGTTCAAATTTAATTAGGAAAAATTTAACCAACAGTTCTTAAAAATAGCCAAAGGGTTTTCAGGGGTGGATTACAGATAAAGCAAGATAATTGTTGAAATTGAGTGATAAGAACAGGATCTTCATTAAGCTGTCTTTAACTGCTTTTGTATATGTTTTAATTTTCATAATAAAAAAATCACTTTCTTTAACCAGCAAATAAATTGTTTAAAATAATAATTTAAATGAAAGCCCACCATGTACTACTTCAAACTATTGATAGTCACTGCAGTTTCTCAGTTTTGTGAGAGAAAAGATCACCTACTTTCGCTGTCAGCCACATAAAAGTGTTCTCTTCTGAATGTCTGTATCATTTCATTTTTGCCCGTTCTAGCACTTCCTGTCTCGAACTACTATTACTGATATATGTGTCTGTTTATGTATCTAGCTTTTGTTTATAGATTGTAAAATCTTTAAAGACAGAAACCATATATCTGATAGCTTTTATTTCTCCAAAAACCTATATAGTTTTCTACATTTATTAAATATCCATAAAAATTTGTTGAACAAACAAAAGAATAACTCAGATGGGAGTTATTTTACAAACCAATCCATTTTAAAAACTGGTTTAATTCTAGATTGAACTGTTTGATTTAAAAGAAATGATAGGATTTTCCTTTATGGTTTTTGTAATAAACTACATATATTTTTATATTCAACTTTAAGGCGCTTGCTGAAGAGGCCAGTGAAGATGAACTTCCCTCTGATGTTGATTTGAATGACCCATACTTTGCCGAAGAAATTACAAAAATAGGTAAGCCAGCTCATATTTGAGTTTTTAATTGGAGTTTTTTTTAAAAAGGTGACATGGATAGAAACAATATAAACTACCCATTCCCTTAAAACTCCTAGAATTTGTGTAGTTCTGTTAGTGGCTTATGAGCAGTCTATCCAATGGGGTATAAACGTCTCTCAGCTTAGGAAGGGTCAGTATGCCCCCTGTACATACAAGGAATAATTTCATTAGGAAGCTTTTGGTGATGTGATTGACTTTAATGGTTTACCAGGGATTCCTTTCTCAGAAATATTCTTATGGAAGGATTGATGAGAGAAAGGATGAGAGAAAAAGGAAGTCAGCTTCTTGTGTGCTTTCACTGCTTTTTTATGATGCATCTACTCTAGGTCTTTGCAAAGGCTATGAAAAAGTGAAAGTGAAATAAATTTGTTTATGTTCATGTGGATGTATGTATAAATTTCTTTTAATTTTTACATGGTGTTATACAACATGTAAAAGCTTTTCTGCTCGAATATACAAAAACATCTATGTTCCATTTTATCCATTTTATATTTATCCTGCTTCATCGTTGCAGATGAAAGCCAGCTTCCTCCCATTTTTCCTTGGTTCCTGAACTATCTGGCATTCAGTTTCCTATATCCAAGGAGCTTTGTTTCCATTGCGTATACACTGTTCATTCTTTCCTGAATGCTTTCATTCTTACCTTTTTGGTATGTGTAAATGTGTGTGGTAAGGTTTAAGCCATACTTAGACAAGTCAATGCAGAGACTACTGTAAGCGTTTTCCATTTGTTCTCATGCATTTTGCCTTTCCCTGATATAAATACCACACACATGAACTCCAAAAGACTTGCTCCTGGAGCAATTCCAAACTGACATTGTAAAGAGAAGGATTTTATGAAATTTCCCTGCTTCTTGTCCCTCGTGACTAGTGGGCCAGAATAGTTCTCAACAGGAAAGTCAAAATTGCTCAAAATTATTTCCTGGTTGTTATGGCCTTTTAGCACTGACATTTTATTGATGAAAAGGAGATCAAGATGAATAAAGTCTATTATAGAATGTCAGATTCTTAGGAATTGGAAAGGGAAATGGAAACTTAGCATATTCTGCTTTTTATCATACCTGAGCGGTCATTTCTAGAAGATGATGGATTTTAGCCTTATCCTCTGATTTCAGGAAACTAAATTTATAATGGAGAAACGCAAAGCATTATAGTTTCCTTGTTCTCATTCCAAAGTGCTTCATTTGGCATGTACAATCTGGTCAGCCTTGTAGAACTCAGGGTAGGATTCACAGAGTAAGTTAAAAAAAAATTTTTTTTTAATTTTTTTAAAAGATTTTTTTTTTATTTATTTGAGAGAGAGAGAGTGAGAGAGAGCACGAGAGGGGAGAAAGTCAGAGGGAGAAGCAGACTCCTCACGGAGCTGGGAGCCCGATGCGGGACTCAATCCCGGGACTCTGGGATCATGACCTGAGCCGAAGGCAGTCGCTTAACCAACTGAGCCACCCAGGCACCCAGTTAAAAATGTTTTGATGGCTTGAGGTAGTTTGTTTCCTGGAATCAGTGCATTTAAATTATAAATAAGCTTCCTCGAAAGGCAGTAGCAGAAGTTCCAAGGGAAGGTATAGATAAAATTTGTTTCCTTTGTGCCTGGGTGGTTCAGTCATTTAGCGTTTGCCTTCAGCTCAGGTCATGTGGGATCAAGCCCCACATCGGGCTCCCTGCTCAGTGGGAAGTCTGCTTCTCTCACTTCCCCTGCTTGTGTTCCCTCTCTTGCTGTGTCTCTCTCTGTCGAGTAAATAAATAAAATCTTTAAAAAAAAAAAAAAAGAATTTTCTTAAAAAAAATTTGTTTGTTTTCAATATACTTTTGATTTCAGAGTATATCCTAGGAGTAATTATTTATATCTGGACTGAAGTTTCTTTAAAGGAAAAAGAAAAACAGAAAGGTTGAAAATTTTTTTTACATAAGATTTAGGGCCAAAAAATAGTATCTTGCTGTGTTTATTCATTCAAACAGTAAGTATTACCTGCTAGGTGCTGGACACTGCTAGGCTAAAGATAGAGCAGTAATAATACAAGCAAGGTTACGTTTCTTGAGAAGTCTATGGTATTAGGGAAAGCATGCTAAACAGGTAACCAAATAAGAATATTATGAGAAAATGGTCAGTGTTATAAAGAAAATAGGGGAACATAGAGGATATAACTGAGAGGAATGAGAGTAGCTTACTTTAGACATAGGATAGGCAAAAAAAGACTTTTCTGAAGTCATTTGGCTAAGACCTGTAGAATGAGGAGTCCTGCATAAAGAATGTTGCAAACAAGGGGTAAGTAGGTAGAGAGGCTGTGAGGTGAGAAAGAATTGTCGTGTTGGAGAAATTGAAAGATGCCGATGTGGCTGGAGCATGGTTAGAGGAGTTTGGTATGAGGCCAGGCTGGGACACAGGATCAACCCTGCAGGGTCTTGTGTCATGGCAACACGTTTGGATTTTACTCTCCTGACGGTGGGAAGCCACCGAATGGTCCTTAAAGCAAGAACATGACATGATCTGGTGTGTAATCTGGTTCCTGTGAAGAGCACAGATTGAAGCATTGATGAGAACTGGGAGACCAGGCTTTGCAAGAGATGATGGTTGGTTTAGATAGCATGCCAGTAATGGAATTGGAAGGAGAAAAGTAAATGGAATTCTAGATATATTTTGGATGTAGACTTGCTGACTTACTTGAATAAGGAAGTAATTTAGCATAACTCTAGATTTTTGGTTTGAGTCCCTGGAGGAATATTCTTCCATTTACTGAGTTAGGAAGGAATGTAGGAACAATAGGTTTGGGTGGGAAGTAAGGTCAGTAGGTCCTTTTGGGTATAATCACTTAGAGATGTTGGAGATATTAGGTTACGTTTATAAAGGACTAGGTGATCAGCTGAGAAGTCTGTGCAGTTATAAACTTAGGAATTAATTAGTAACATATAAATAGTATTTCAAACCATGGCACTGGAGGTGAAAAGCATTGATAAGGGAGGAGGGTGCAGGATTGGGCTGTGAGGTTGGGTAAAGCCTACACAAGGTACTATTACTCTGTCATACTGGCGAAGGTACTATGGGGAGGGAACATTGAAGAAACTGAGAAGGAGCAGCTGTGGAATAGGAGGAAAAGCATTCATTAGTGTTTGGAAGGGTGTATAGTTCAAGCCCCATGGTTGAGCAGGACGGAGACATTTTAAGCCAGATGGACTTGGATACATTTATAACACCTTTGCCCTTGGCAGTCCCATGGAGCTAAACTTACATATTCTTCAAACTGTGGAGGAATTGAGTTCATTAATTAATGCCAGACCTGGTGTTTGGCTTTGGTTTGGAGCCAGTGTGAGTACTAGAAATCTTTTCTCATTTTTCCTTCTATTTTTCCCCCTACACTATAAACTTGCTAAGTTTTTTTTCCGTTTTTTTCTCAACTGCAAACTTGATATCAAATGAGAGTTTCAAAAATATAATATACTTCTAGAATGAGTTAAAAGTTAGCTTTTCTTAGAAATGAAATACAGTTGACCCTTGAACAACATAGGTGTGAACTACACTGTGAACCGTGAATCCACTTTTACATGGATTTTTTATGATAAATACAGCAGTACAGTACTGTAAATGTATTTTATATTTTCTTAATAATGTTTTTCTTTTCTCTAGCTTACTTTATTTTAAAAATAGAATACATAATACAAATATACAAAATATGTATGAATCGACTCTTTATGTTATTAAGGCTTCAGGTCAACAGTAAGCTGTTAGTAGTTATGTTTTGGAGGAGTCAAAAGGTATATGTAGATTTTTAACTGTGCGGAGGGTCAGTGCCCCTAACTTCTGTGTTGTTCAAGGGTCAACTGTATTGGAAAAATTTGTTCATGGCTGTCTGATCACATAAACTGTTTAATAAAGATTTTGTTTTTGAAGAAGTAGGAGTAAAATAAAGTATATCACATGTAAATATATCCTATTAAAATATATCCTTTGTCTTGACAACTTTAGATATTTGATAAACTATCATAAAAATAAAATAATATGCTACATATACTTGATTCATTCAGTCAGTATGTTGAGTGCTTATATCATACTGCTTGTACATGTTGGTCTACAGTTTAAAAATGCTTTTATATGTATTCTGTCCTCTAAACTTCAGCCCACTTTATAGGTGAGTAAATTGGAGCTCAGAAAACAGCTGAATTGCACAAGAGCCAGTGGTAGGTGGTAGAACTTGAGTCTTAATGGACTCCCTTTACTTTTTGTAACCCTCAAAGTATGTAGTAAAGACCGAAGCCAGAGCCAGGACTCATGTGTGTAAGAGGCTGACATGGGGAATTGCTGAATTTCCAAGCAATGCCAGAATGCCCAGGCCCAGAGGACAATTAACAGAGTGTGTCTAATTATGGGCATTGGAACTTGCTACAAAAACAGTGAATTGCAATGGGACTTACCACTCCGTCTGGTCAGTACTGAGACTGCATTTGCCCTCCAATGAATCCTTTTAACTATTCTCATAAGAAGTGCTTAGCCTAACCCTTTGGAGGAAGTTTTTTATGAGAATACTTCTTGGACATTACAAGTAATGAAAAATGGTATTTCCTTTACAGATAGTCCTTTTACAGGTCAACTTCTTGCAACACATCTTTTTCTGTAGATGTATTCTGTTACATTTTTTGCTTAAGGAGATAGTAGCCTCGGTAAGGATTTTTAGATTTATTTTTTTAATACATAACATCTGATCTAGAATTATTCAGTGTGTTAGAATCATCCATATGTACTTTTCGCAGCAGTCCCAGAACACATGGTTTCTTACTTGCCAAAAGATTTACTGAAAAATAAAGATAACATTTCAGAACAGGAATTTTCATTTCCCTAGTACTCTTTATCTAACTTAGGTCTGATAACTTTCCAAAGAGAAAAAAAATGCTTTTTTTAAAAAAAATTAAGATGTGCCCTCTTAATATGATCTTGTTAACAGTGCAGAAAAGATCTCTGCACATTATTTATCATCTGGCTAACCAGTTTGGGCCAGCACAGTAAATTCTTTGTGAGCAAAGAAATTTTCATCATGTTAAAATTGAGTATCATTTTTAGCCCTGACCATTTCGGAGAGTCTTTTTTTCCTCCTTTGCTACAATCTTTCTTCCAAGTTTATTTTTATGACTTTTCACCAGGTGGTTATAAAATCCGGAACAATTCATTGTGGGCTCTTTGAAATTATTTCCCACAGCTGTGGGAAGATCTTTATCTGTATGAAGATCTGTATGAAGATCCTTATCTCCTTTATGTATTAATCATATACAGCCTGGTTTTTTTTCCTGCCACAGAACAGTCTTCTGCATGTGTCACTTGTCTGTTCACTTCAAAAGGAGCTCTTGTCTTGAAAACATAGAGCAGAAGTAAACTTAGAGTGTAGAAGTCAGACCCTAAGAAAGTGGAACCTTGATGATATTATGTATAAGTAGACACATATTTTAAAATAGAGAAAAAATTATAATCTGAAGGTAGATACATCATTTCCTGAAAAACATTTGAGATAGGAACAATAAAGGCTTTCACTTTAGGAAAAAGAGCTGTCTACAAATATTTCTTTCTGGCGGTGCAGACAGATGCCTTGGTAGCACTGAGGGGTAAACCTAAGCAGCACTTACATGCTGGCCTTTTCTCTCAGCTGGGCATGCCTGGAGCAGTTTCTAAAGCCTTTCTCAACTTTTAGGCTTCGTTTTTCCTGTTACCCCTTATTAGCTGCAATTTTTCAACCATTATATGCTTTGTGAATTTTCTTACTATTTCACGGTAAAATTTATTTTAGACGGAAAGAGTTGTTACAAAGAGAAGGACATTCAGTAGTAAAAGAGTGTTGTTTAGTGATTAATAGTAGAGAGCCTGAGCTGGACTGCTTGGGTGTGAGTCATGGTTTCTTCACTTACTAAACTTGAGAGAATCAGTTAATCTCTCTCTGCTTCGGTTTCCTCTTCCACAAAATGAAGATTATAACAAATAATGGAATCTACCTTATAACATTGAGAATTATATTAGTTAATATATGTAAAGTGAGTAGAACAGTACTACTGCCTGATACTCAGTAAGTGCTATGTAAGCATTAATCATTATTACCTTAGAGACCATTGGTTTCTCTGCGTTGGAAGGACAGAGCACAGCCTAGCCAGAGAGGACAGCGTTGAGTAGAGAAAATTGGCATTGTGTAATAATATTCTAGAGTAACAGAACATTTCTCTGTAGATTCTGAAACTTCTTACTCATTAGACTAGTCTTTCATACTTCAGTACCCTTATACCAATTCCTTTTGCACCCCTCCCACTCCAAAAGACACAAAAAAAGAAGAAAAAATAAGGCATCAGCACAATCACCAAGGAACCCAGGACATCTTATTTATGTGTAGTAATAGCAAGCACTTTATAGCATCATGTGTCCGGCATTAACTGAGCTCTTCATATTTACCAATTTATTTAGTCCTCACAATAACCCTGTGAGGTAGGTGCTACTATTAGAATCCCCATTTTACAGATAAGGGCACAGGCCCAAACTGCCACAGCTTAAGTATGGTACAGCTAGAATTTAAACCCAGGCCAGCTGCTCCAGGTTCAGGTGCCCTTATTCAGGACGAGAACATCTCCTCTAACATCTTGTGGTCTCCAGAAGTCCCCGAGTCCCCGGAAATACAAGCAGTGTTACCAATCAGGAGCCACTTTTACCATAAGTAGTTTTGCTTAATAATAGGCCTAGAAAGTTAACTGAAGATCAGTTTTGTCTTTAGAGAAGGAAAAATTGTTTTTTGTTTTTGTTTTTGTTTTTATTTTTTTAAGATTTTATTTATTTTTTCAACAGAGAGATCACAAGCAGGCAGAGAGGCAGGCAGAGAGAGAGGGGGAAGCAGGCTCCTCGCTGAGCAGAGAGCTCGATGCGGGGCTCAATCCCAGGACCCTGAGATCATGACCTGAGCCGAAGGCAGAGGCTTTAACCCACTGAGTCACCCAGGCGCCCCGGAAAAATTGTTTTGTTAAACTTTTACTATGAAATTCTTATTGTAAAGATGAAGTTTTCATTTTCCAGATGAATTTTTTATATGCGGAATTTTAAGAGTTTATATATCAAAATCACTTTTTTTCTTTGTGATTTCTTCTATTATTCTTATGCAAAGAAAATATTTCTTCTGTATAAGATCAGGTAACTAGTCTTCTAGAATTCTCATAGGTTTTTTTTCCTTAATGTTTAACTCTTTAGTCTATTTGCATTTTATTTTCCTGTACATTATGAGGTAAGGCTATAACTTGATTTTTTCCCCAGAATAAAGCAGATTTCCTAGCACCAGTTACTGAATAATCCCTTCTTTTTCCAGCAATGTAGGATAGTGCGTTTTATTACACACTAAGCCATACTGTTCTATTGTATGAGTGCTTGTTGAATTTTATCCAGTGCATATTCTATATCTATTCAAATGATCTCATGGTTTTTCTTTTTTAATTAATAATGTAATTTTACATTACTTTCAGAAGAAATTCTTTATAAGTCACCCCATCCATGTGTATTTATTTCATTCATACCCATAGTTATCTCCAGTGACATTTTTTTACTTTCTTTAGTTTCTATACGTTTATTGATAAGATTATTCCTAGATATCTTGCATTTTTGTTCTTAGTGTAAATAGAATGTCACAGATAGTCTTGTAATTTTTTCACCCTCCTGTGTTGGTTTGTTGTGCCAGGTATAAAAGAAAAGAAAAAATCAACGAAATCTACAAAAGATGGCCCATCAGTGGAAGATGCTGAAATAGAAAGACAAAAGGTAAAACATGATCATTGCTACATTCCTAGTGGATAATTGATATGTACAATTTAAATGAAGTTGTCTACATGAATTTCTAGTGTCCCTAATAAAAAATAACTGATTTTAGCAATGAAATTTATAAATAAATGATAAAACCCATAATTAAATATTTTAGCAATGTAGGTTTTTTTAAAAAGATTCATTTAGTTGAGAGAGAGAGAGTGCACATGGAGGGGAGGGGCAGAGGGAGAGAATCTCAAGCAGACTCCCTACTGAGCAGGGAGCCTGATGTGGGGCTCAATCTTACAACCTGAGATCATGACCTGAGCTGAAATCAAGTCGAATGCTTAATCCAACTGAACCATCCAGGTGCTCCTAGCGGTGTAGTTTTTACCAAACATTTTTCCAGCCAATACAAAGTTGAAATTTTATCTCAAACCCAAGTCATGTCCCTTTTTGATTTAGAGGAAAATAAGTCACTATTAAAAATTCTTACTATAAGACAAAAAAAAATGCTATTAAAACCTTGAAATAATATTGCCATAAGTTTAATTTTTTTGACTTTTTAAACTTAAATTCAATTAATTAACATATAATATACTAG
Source organism: Potos flavus (assembly GCA_028534135.1). Lineage (NCBI taxonomy): Eukaryota > Metazoa > Chordata > Mammalia > Carnivora > Procyonidae > Potos > Potos flavus. Next base: position 87,811,361 of record CM052885.1, read on the forward strand.
TTTTAGAGGTAATGTTTAGTGATTCATCATTTGATATAACACCCAGTGCTCATTACATCACATGCCCTCCTTAATGCCCATCACCCAGTTATCTCCCACCTACCTTCCCTCCAGCAGCCCTGTTTGTTTCCTATAGTTAAGAGTCTCTTATGGTTTGTCTCCCTCTCTGATTTCGTCTTATTTTATTTTTCCTTCTCTTCCCCTATGATCCTCTGTTTTGTTTCTTAAATTTCACATATGAGTGAAATCATATGATAATTGTCTTTCTCTGATTAACTTATTTCACTTCCATAATACCCTCTAGTTCCATCCACTTCATTCCAAATGGTAAGGTTTCTTTTTTTTTGATGGCTAAGTAGTATTCCATGTGTATATGTATACCACATCTTCTTTATCCATTCATCTGTCAATGGACATCTGGGCTCTTTCCATATTTTGGCTATTGTTGACATGGCTGCTATAAACATTGGGGTGCAGGTACCCCTTCCGATCACTATGTTTGTGTCCTTTGCCTAAATACCTAGTAGTGCAATTGCTGGGTCATAGGGTAGCTCTATTTTTAACTTTTTGGGGAACCTCCATACTGTTTTCTAGAGTGGCTGTACCAGCTTGCATTCCCACCAGCAGTATAAGAGGGTTCCCCTTTCTCCACAGCCTCTCCAACATCTGTTATTTCCTGACTTATTAATTTTAGCCATTCTGACTTGTATGAGGTGGTATCTCATTGTGGTTTTGATTTGTGTTTCCCTGATGCCGAGTGATGTTGAGTTTGGGACTTCATCAAGATAAAAAGCTTTTGCACAGCAAAGGAAACAGTCGACAAAACCAAAAGACAACCTTCTGAATGGGAGAAGATATTTGCAAATGTCTTATCAGATAAAAGGCTAGTATCCAAAATCTATAAAGAACTTAGCAAACTCAACACCCAAAAAACAAATAATCTAGTCAAAAACTGGGCAGAAGACACAAACAGACATTTCTCCAAAGACATACAAATGGCCAACAGACACATGAAAATACTGCCTTAAGTTTTAATTCAGTCTGAATCTGTCCTATAATTCAGACTTTGTGTTGTCAGATGCTAATTTCTCTCATTATTGCAAATGACATAAATGTAATGTACAAAATTAAAGTCTTCCTTAGAAATACAGTGACCTTTATGCTTTACTGACTCCAAAGATCCATGGCCCAGGTTAATATGTATTTTTGCTTAGGCAGGAATTAGAGTCAACAGTGTCCCGATGACCAATGTTCATGTCACTGCCTGGGAGTGAGCCTAACCTGTCACCTAAACTCTGCATGATAATGCATCTTTTCTATCTTCCATTTATTGCACATACAGTAATGCTCATAGAGTAAAGGAGTGCAAAGAAAATCTTTCTTTTGTGGAAAATGGCTCTAAAAAGAAAGCCAACTACAAGTGTCAGTGATGGAAGTGAAAGGAAATTAAAGCAATCTAGAGTTGCCTGGGTGGCTCAGTTGGTTAAGCATTTGCCTTCAACTTAGTTCATAATCCCAGGGTTCTGTGATCGAATCCTGCATCAGGCTCCCTGCTTGGTGGGAGCCTGCTTCTCCCTCTGCCTGCTGTTCCCACTGCATGTGCGTGCTCTCTCTCTCTCTGACAATAAATAAATCTTTTTAAAAAAAGTAATCTAAAGTGGTAGTATAGACAGATTCACAAAAGTTTGGCAATATACTCTGTATTTTCTCTGGTATACATGGTTGTTTACTTGGTTCCTAAAAGTTCATGTTTAATCTCATGGTTGGAAGAAAATTCCACTGTTTAGTGGAAACAAACTTATTTCAGAAGCAAATATTAAGATCCTGCATCCATAGAAATGTATCAATTTTGAAAAAGTAAAGGCAAAAAAAGCAAAAAAAAAAAAGAAATTCCTTGCTGTTAAAAGCACATGTTTGGAAAGTGTAGGTTGTTTCACAAAATACTACATGTTTGCTAGATTTAGTGTCATTGCTTGAAAAGACCAAAGTGAAAATGAGAAATTTTTATTTGGGGGTCTGACTGAGCTACCCAGGCATCCCTGTGGTCTAGTTTTTAAATACAAACTTTCACTCCTCTCCTACTCTTGGTGATGTTGCTTCTAAAAATTTTATCTTATTGCTCTACAAAGATCTCTGAGTTTCTTTATGAGTTTTGGTAATCTACAATCAGTTTATGGATGACGGATGTTATCCCAGAGCATTAGTGACTGGGTTCTCCTTTCCTAGAGGGCGTATCTGTGCCCCATACTTCTGCTTGGGGAAAAAAAACACTGGTGTATATTTGATCTTTTTTTTTCTCTCCACAGGCTGAAATGGCTTTGCTCATGATGGATGAGGAGGAGGAGAGTAAGAAACACTTCAATTACAACAAGATCGTAGAGCACCAGAATCTGAGCAAAAAGAAGAAAAAACAGCTTATGAAAAAGAAGGAATTATTAGAGGATGACTTTGAGGTAACCAGGGACACCTCTTAATAAGCTGGTGTTGAGTTTAAAGTCAGCTCTGGAGATGAGCATTGAGCATAGCCAAAGTTAGCCTGAAATGTCTTAGGAAGGGCCCACAGTAGAGCCAAAGCTGCTAAATTTTAGTCCAGAATAGCCAGTTTGCCCCAGGGTGGATCAAATCACTGTTTAGTTGAGCACCAGGTGAAGCATTGGCTTATTTTTTGGTTGTGCCAAAGTTATGCCTTTGTTTTTTTTTTTTTTTTAATACCTAGCTTTTAATGTTAGAATCACATGCAGTGTGATGCTCATGATGGGAAAGATATGCATACTCAAGCTTGACTGAGAAAGAGCAGGTTCATGTCACACCATGTCACACACTCACTGTGTACAGTGATCACTGCAGTCGGCCATGCTTTTTTTATGGCTACATCTCTTTGTTTCCATCGTTCCCTCTTTTCTCTCTTTTTGCTGGCCATTCACTCCTATGTATGAGTTTGAGCCTGTACAAAAAATCTACAAACAGCTGTCAGCAACTACTTAATGACTTCCAAGAATAGGCCTTAAAAGTCCGTTGAAGATCTGTGGGAAAACAGTTTTCTAATGAATCAATAAAAAACACTCATATTTGTATTTTATATAATCAACAACTCACTTTCAAAATTTGGCCCTATTTCTGGGCCTTTTGATTTACCAATTTAATTATTTGTTTTCCTTTTGGATTTGCAGGTAAATGTTAAGGATGCACGGTTTCAGGCAATGTATACCTCCCACTTGTTCAATTTGGATCCTTCAGATCCTAATTTCAAGAAAACAAAAGCTATGGAAAAAATCCTTGAGGAAAAAGCCCGGCAGAGAGAACAAAAAGAACAAGAACTTACTCAGACAATAAAGAAAAAAGAGAGTGAAATTCAAAAGGAATCACAGAAGAAATCCATTGATCCTGCCTTGTCAATGTTGATTAAATCTGTAAAAAATAAAACTGAGCAGTTTCAAGCAAGAAAAAAACAAAAAGTCAAATAGCTATATGTTGTTTCTTTTTGGATTGAGAATGTGTTCACCTAAAGTATAGTGAAGTGATAAAGGGAATATTTATTGGGAACAAAGCTATCTTTCAAGAAGATGAATAAAATCTTATTCTGACCATTGTAAAATATCTCCCTCTATATAACAGTTTGACCTAATTGTGGATGATTGACAGATTTGCCCTGTATATTTCCACAGATTAATCATAATTTAATTAAATTGAAATAAAGAATTTATAAAATTTTTGTATTTTATGAAATTTAGCCATTCTTATAGAAACTTACTCTTAGCCTAATTTTTTAAAAGATTGTTTACAATTCTGTGTAAAAATAGAACAGTGCCCAGTTTTTAAGTCTGAATAATACAATTTGAAAAAATATATATGCTATACATTAATTTCTCTGGAAACAGGCAGATTTAGATATCTATATAAATAATTTATTTTTCTAGCCATAATGGGTGGATGGAAGCCAGTAAGTTTCTTTATTGTTTGTTCATGTTTGTTATGGTTTATGAAATTAATTTGTAAATAAAAGTGTAAAATATTATTATTATTTTTATTGGACTGATTTATTTCATTTTATGCACCTTAAAATAAACTACTCTCTGAAAAAATACCTGAAAACTTGACGAAGAGGACAATTCTATGAAGAGGCAGTTCCAGGTTTGCATTGCTCATAATTGTATTTGAAATGTTCGTGAGCTCTGCAATGATTTTTCTATTTGTAGTAACAGAAAATTCTTCTGTCTGCCCTTCAGATTTTTGGAATGCTTAGAAGGGTGGATATGCTGCTATAGAGTTTAAGGAATTTTAATTCCTTTTAAAATTAAAGCGCATCTTTAAGGCCTTAATACTCCTGGATCTCATCTGGTCTAGGTTTTATAAACTATTAACAATTTAGAGAGGAGAATGAGGTGTGCTATATAAATAAATGAAAATAAAACCAAAATGGTCAAAAAAAAAAAAAACCAAAATGGTCACTTGGAACAAATGATAAATATGGTAGCTTCTGAAAGGCAATAGAAGTTTAGCCAGGTTTGTGGTTAATAGTAAACTTGACATATTTGGTATAAAAATTTAAGCCTACTAATATAATTTGTGTTTTCAAGAATAAGAGGATGTAAAACTCAGAGGTATATGAAGATAATAAGGGTGTATAAACAGTCTCTGAAAGAAAAAAAAGAACATTTAAACTGCCCACTTTAACAGAAAAATGCAGGAAATTGTGGTTGGTTTGGTTTTTTTTTCATAAAGCACTGGCATTGTTAGGTAATTCAACCATATAGAGCAGTGTTCCTATTGATCCATCTGTGAACTTCGCAGGATTTATCTGCTCAACATTGAGAAGACCATGAATCTTACATGTTTACAAGTATAAGATATAAACAGTTTTATAATTATCCGTATTTCGTTTATGCGAGGAAACATACTTTTTCCTTTAAACCGTTTAATCATAACGTAGGGATTACTCAAGAGTTTGATTTTAAGATTTTTGTGAAATAGCCCTTTGGTTTTTGATTGGTTTGGTTTGGTTTGTTTTTTTGTTTTTGAGTTCTATGTTTTTAAGTCACTGGTTTTAATTATAAATCTCATTAGTCAAGCATATAATTGCTTATAACAAATAAATTGAGATTTTTTTAAAGATTTTATTTATTTATTTGACAGAGAAAGAGATCACAAGTAGGCAGAGAGGCAGGCAGAGAGAAGGGGGGAAGCAGGCTCCCTGCCGAGCAGAGCCCGATGCGGTGCTCAATCCCAGGACCCCGAGATCATGACCTGAGCTAAAGGCAGAGGCTTTAACTCACTGAGCCACCCACGCACCCTAAATTAGGCTTGTTAAGTAATGCATAGCCTTGGCTCCTTTTCTCAAAGAATTGATATTTTTTAGGTGGGGAAAAAAAACATTATTACGTGCAGCATTAATTAAACATTCCACATGAAGAATGTGAAGATCTCAATAAATAATTGAGGATAAAAAATGGCCACTGCCAAAACTCAGCAAACAATGTGAAGGTTGTTTGGGTGACCCATAAGTTCACATTTATTTGATTTTTTGTTGCTTTTTGTTGGTATCCTTGCTACCAAAACCAGACAAAGACCGTACAAATAAAACTAGAGACTGACATTGTTAGTATATAGAAATGTGCTTCTAGAGAGTCTTTCTCATGAATTTAGATGTAAAAATCTTCGAAATAGACAAATTGAAGCCAACAACGTTATGAAAAGAAATATACATAACCAAAGGGGTTTAATTTCAAGTATACAAAGCTGGTTCATTCAAAATCAACATGATCCACTATATTCAGAGGCTAAAGAAGAAAAATTATATGATCAAATCAATTGATGAGATAAAGTATCTGACAAAATCTAACATCCGTTCATAATCAATAATAGGTCTGAAATAAAGAACTAACTTGATAAAGAGCATTTACAAAAAACCTAAAATTAACATACATAACAGTAAAAGACTGAATGCTTTCCTCCTGAGATTGAGAACGAAGCAAGGCTGTTTTGTTTTAACCCTGTCTTTTAGAAGTTTTCTGTATTCTGATGCTTTGATCAGTGGAGTGTTGCTGACCCTAGCCCCTCACAGGGCTAGCCAATTCTTGGGGATAGTAAATAACTTGCAGGCAAGCAAGGAAGACAAATAAATGAAGAGACATTCTTTGATCAGAGATTAGAAGACTCAAGATAGTAAAGATGTCAACTTTTCCCCAAACTGATGTATAGATTAATGTAATTTCTTTTCCTTTTTACTGAAGTACAGTTGACACATAATATTAGTTTCAGGTGTACAACATAGTGATTTGACAAGTTTACATGTCATGCTGTGCTCACCACAAGCGTAGCTACCATCTGTCACCATACAACACTATTATAAAACCATTGACTGTATTCCCTATGCTGTGCCTTATATTCCTGCAACTTTTTCATTCCATAACTGAAAGCCTGTATCTCCCACTCCCCTTCACCCATTTTGCCCATCCCCCACCCCCACTTCCCCTCGGCATCCATCAGTTTGCTCTCAGTATTTATGGGTCTGTTTCTGCGTTTTGTTTTTTTATGCATTTGTTTTGTTTTTTAGATTCCACATATAAGTGAAATCGTATGTATTTTTCTTTTTCTGTCTGACTTATCTCAGCATAATACCCTCTAGGTCTATCCGTGTTGTTGCAAATGGCAAGATCTCAACTTTTTTATGACTGAGTAATATTCCTCTGTGTGTCTGTGTGTGTGTGTGTGTGTGTGTGTGTGTCCGTGTGTGTGTGTGTGTGTGTGTGTGTGTCCGTGCAACTTTATGCATTCTATCAGTGGTCACTTGGGTTGCTTCCACATCTTGGCTGTTAAAAATAATGCTGCAGTAAACATAAGGATGCATATATCTTTCAAATCAGTGTTTTTGTTTTCTTTGGGTGAATGCCCAGTGGTGGAATTACTGGATCATATGGTATATCTATTTTTAATTTTTTTAGGAACCTCCATACTATTCTCCACAGTGGCTGAACCAATTTACATTCCCACGAACAGTGCATAATATTTTTTTCCTACACATCTTCCCCATTAGTTATTTCTTGTCTTTTTTAAAGATTTTATTTATTTATTTGACAGAGACAGAGAGCATAAGCAGGTGGAGCAGGAGAGGGAGAGGGAGAAGCAGGCTCCTCGCTGAGCAGGGAGCCCCAATGTGGGGCTCGATTGTAGGACCTTAGGATCATGGCCTGAACCAAAGGCAGATGCTTAACCAACTAAGCCACCCAGGCCCCCCAATTTCTTCTCTTTTTGACTCTAGTCATTCTGACAGGTGTAATATGATATCTCATTGTGGTTTTGATTTGTATTTTCTTGATGACTAGTGATGTTGAACATCTTTTCATGTGTCTGTTTGCCATTTGTGTATCTTTAGGAAAATGTTTAGGTCCTCTGCCCATTTTTTTTCTTTTTTCAGGTTTTTATTTTAATTCTAGTTAGTTAACTTACAGTGTAATATTAGTTCAAGTGTAGTATTTAGTGATTCATCACTTACATACAACACCTACTGCTCATCACAAGTGCCCTCCTTAATACACATCACCCATTTAACCCATCCCCCTGCCCACCTCTCCTCCAGCAACCCTCAATTTGTTCTCTATAGTTATGAATCTTATGGTTTACCTCTCTTTTTTATTCCCCCTGTGGTTCACCTATTTTGCTTCTTAAATTCCACATATGAGTGATATCATATGGTATTTGTCTTTCTCTGACTGGCTTATTTTGCTTAGCATAATACTCTTTAGATCCATCCATGTGATTGCAAATGGTAAGATTTCATTTTATTTTATGGCTGAGTAATAGTCCATTGTATATATATGCTACATCTTCTTTATCCGTTCATCAGTTGACGGGCATTTGGGCTCTTTCCATAATTTGGCTTGTTGATAATGCTGCTATAAACATCAAGGTGCATGTATCTCTTCAAATCAGTGTTTTTGTATCCTTTGGGTAAATACCTAGCAGTGCAATTGCTGGGTCGTAGGATAGTTCTATTTTTAACTTTTTTCAGGTACCTCCATATTGTTTTCCAAAGTGGCTGTCCCAGTTTGCATTGCCACCAACTTTGTAGGAGCATTCCCCTTTCTCCATATCCTCACCGACATCTGTTTTTTTCCTGTGTTGTTAATTTTAGCCATTCTGACAGGTGTGAGGTGGTATCTCATTGTGGTTTTGGTTTGTATTTCCCTGACAATGAGTGATGTTGAACATCTTTTCATGTTTCTGTTAGCCATCTGTATGTCTTCTTTGGAAAAATATTTATTCATGTCTTCTGACCATTTCTTAACTGGATTATTTGTTTTTTGGGTGTTGAGTAGTATAAGTTCTTCATAGATTTTAGATCCTAGCCCTTTATCCAATATGTCATTCGCAAATATCTTCTACCGTTCCATGGGTTGTCTCTTAGTTTTGATTGTTTCCTTCGCTGTGTAGAAGCTTTTTATCTTGATGAGGTCCCAACAGTTCATTTTTGCTTTTGTTTCCCTTTCCTCCAGAGATGTGTCTAGTAAGATGTTGCTATGACCGAGGTCAAAAGATTGCTGCCTATGTTCAAAATCCTCTAGGATTTTGATGGTTTCCTGTCCCACATTTAAGTCTTTCATTAATTTTCAATTTATTTTGGTATATGGTGTAAGTAAGTTGTCCAGTTTCATTCTCCTGCATGATGCTGTCCAGTTTTCTCAACACCAATTGTTGAGGAGACTGTCTTTTTTCCATTGGATATTCTTTTCTGCTTTATCAAAGATTATTTGACCATTTAGCTGTGGGTCCATTTCTGGGTTTCACTTTCTGTTCCATTGATCTCTGTGTCTGTTTTTGTACCTGTGCTATATACTGTCTTGATCACTACAGCTTTGTAATATAACTTGAAGTCCAGAATTGTGATGCCTTCAGCTTTGCTTTTCTTTTTCAACATTGCTTTGGCTATTCAGGGTCTTTTGTGGTTCCGTACAAGTTTTAAGATTGTTTTTTCTAGCTCTATGAAAAATGCTGGAGTATTTTGACAGAGATTTCATTAAATGTGTAGATTGCTTTGGGTAGTAGAGACATTTTAACAGTATTTCTTCTTCGAATCCATAAGCATGGACTGTTCTTCCATTTCTCTGTGTCTTCCTCAATTTCTTTCCTGAGTGTTGTGTTGGTCTTCTAGGGGATGGGCCCACTGCGCTATGTCTCAGGCACACTTGCCCAAGAAAAGCAGCACCTGCAGAGCACAGGGGGGTGGGACTTGGTGTAAGCAGTTTAGGCCAGTGTTGGCGCTGTACTGTTTACTGAAGTTAGTTTATGCTAAGGGGCAGGGGAGAGAAATGGTACCAACCTGCTCCTTTGTCCCGGGAGAGGGAACTCCATGCCGGCTGCTTTCAGGGAAGCACTCAGAGGAGTGAACAATTTCCCCTCCTGGATCACAGGCTTTTTTCAGATTGCTGATTTTACACTGTCTGTCTCTAGGTGGCTTGCCTATCTGGAGCAACTCAGAGAACCCTAGGCTCTACCCTAGCCAGGCTGCTGGCTTTCAGAATTCCAAACTTCAGGGACCTGGTGTGGCAGGGACTTGCACTGGTCCCCTGGGAAAGGGTCTCACTGTGCCAGGACCAATGTGGGTTTGACACAGAAGGGCCATCACGGCAGAGCACAAGGGCATGGGGTTTGAAGCAAGCAGGTGAAACAGCTAATGTCCCTGTTAGCTGCCCTCAGCAGGTGTCTCTGCACCTATGCTGAGGGGTGGGGGAGGGAAATGCCCCCCCTCCCCGGGCTCTTTTGTCCTGAGAGGCAATGCCACCTCTCACAGATGTGCTCCAGAAAGAACGAACACTCTCTCCCTGTGCCGCTGAAGCGATCCTCAGATCGCAGTTTGCCCTGCGCAGAAATGCCCCCCTCCCCCCAGGGTTGTTGGCCCGCCTCTACTCCAGGAGTAAAGCAGCACCCTCAGGTCTCTAGCACATCCAAGCCTGGTGACCTCTGAACCTCCAGTCTTTGAGCCCTGCTGGTTGCACAAACTCATGATATTCAGCCCATCTCATTTTCTCAGCCAGTGCCTCAGGGGAAATGTTCTTGTGTCCCTCCCTGTGCACTCCACTCTCTTCCCTTTCTCTGCAACCAAGGCTCCCGCCCACAGCACCGGCCATCCCTTTCTCCCCCAAACCACATCTCCTCAATTCCTAATTTCCTCGAAGTGGCCTCTTCTCTCCCTCTGGTTGTGCAGTTTGTTCTATCAGTCCTCAGGTCACCTTCTTGAGTATTTAGAATGATTTGATAGTTACCTAGCTGTGTTTGAGGGCCGAAGCAAGCCAGGGGTCCTGTGCCACCATCTTAGCTCCCTCGCCCCCTGCCCATTTTTAATCCAATTATTGGGGGTTTTTTGGTGCTGAGTTGTATAAAGTTCTTTATATATTTTGATGTTAGCTTCTTGTCAGATACATCATATACAAATATCATCTCTCATTCAGTAGGTTATCTTTTCGTTTTGTTGATGATTTCCTTCACTGTGCAACATAACGCAATTTCTAACAAAATCCCAGAAAGGTTTTCTATATATATGTGTGTGTAGAATATACTTATATAGAATATAGAATATATATTTTATATATATACAAGCTTATTCTAAAATTCTAATAAAAGTTACTGGCCCTAGATTAATTAAAATAATCTTTTAAAGAAAGAATAAAGTGGGAGGAACCACTCGACTCTATATTAAGGGTATATTAAGCTTACTATATAGCTACTATGTCAAGACAATGTAGTATTGGCAGAGAGACAAACAGATAAATTAGTGGAACAGAATAGACAACGCAGAAATAGATCAACACAGATATGCCCAGCTGATTTTTTTTTTAAAGATTTTATTTATTTATTTGACAGAGAGAGAGATCACAAGCAGGCAGAGAGGCAGGCAGAGAGAGAGGGGGAAGCAGGCTCCCCGCTGAGCAGAGAGCCTGATGCAGGGCTCGATCCCTGGACCCTGAGATCATAACCTGAGCTGAAGGCAGAGGTTCAACCTACCGAGCTACCCAGGCGCCCTGACATAGGTACAAAAGTAATTCAGAGGAGGAAATACAGCCAGAAAAAAAAAATTGATACATTAGCAAAAACAACAACAACATCCACCAACCTTTACTCTGTGATTGAAAGATAAGCTACAAAACTGAAAGAAGATTATCAGTCAACCACATATCCAAAAGAGGACTAATATCTAGAATATATAAATAATTCTTAAAACTCTACAATTAAAAAAACCTCATTAGAAAATAGGAAAGACATGAGCAGGCATATCACTGGAGAGAGTATACAGATGGCAAGCAAGCTTGAGAAAAGATGTTCAAGTTCTTTGGCCGTTAGGGGAATACAAATTAAATCACAACGAGATAGCACTACATACCTATCAGAATTTATAAAATAAAAAATAGTGACACCAAATGCCGGAAAGAATGCAGGGAGATCATTAAGTAGGTGAGATCAGGAGAAAAATTGTGCATGCTCCCCGAAGAACTTTATGTGACTATGAGTGAGACTAAAGGTTGCGCCCCAATGTCAGTTCTCTCCATCTTCCATAGTAATAGAACCCTTTAGTTGGGCATAAAGCTTTGCGTAATAAAACCGTTTTACCCATTCTCCTTTGCAGCTGGTATGGAAGGAAATAATAGCATGTAGAGACATTTCTTTGAAATCATCAGACTAGTAAATTTCACCTCTTGCCTTCTTCCCTTCTCTCACTCTACTGCTTGGAATGCAGATGTAACGGCTAAAGTTCTAGGAGCTCTCTTGGATCCTCAGGACAAAAGCCCCACTCCAGATATTGTAGCATTGTATGGTAACAGATGGTTATCAGAGAAAGACAGTTATCATATGATCTCACTCATATGTGGATTTTAAGAAACAAAACAGAGAATCATAGAAGAAGAGAAGGAAAAAATAAAACAAGACAAAATCTGAGAGGGAGAGAAACCATAAGAGACTCTTTAGGAAACAAACTGAGGATTGTTGGAGGGAAGGGGGGGTGAGGAGATGGGGCAACTGGGTGATGGACATTAGGAAGGCACATGATGTAATAAGCACTGGGTATTATATATGACTGATGAATCACTGACCTCTACCTCTGAAACCAATAATACATTATATGCTAATTAGTTGAATTTAAATAAATAAGACACATATAATTGCATACAGTACAATATTAAAAACAGCTTAGTAAATTTACTTTTGAATATTATATGCCAACCAATAGTTTAAAGAACAATTTTTATGCTATTATTTTATGATTTATATAATAATCTAAAATATGTTCAAAGCATTTGAAATAACCAGATAACAAAGGATCCTTAATGTCTACAAAGAGAGAAATAAAATATTAAATTGGCAGTGTATTAATATTGGCAACAGAAGAAATTTATCTATCCTCAGTGACCAAAGACTTTCATGTTCAAAATCTGGGAAAATGTATTCACTTGGAAACTTATTTAACCTCTGTTGTCTTTTTTTTTTAGGAAACATTTTAATTCCTGAAAAATTCAACTAGTACATTACTAACCTCTGTCTTGATGGCAAGCAACAGGTTTCCCTTTTTTTTTTTAAGATTTTTTTTATTTATTCATTTGACACAGAGAGAGACATCACAAGTAGGCAGAGAGAGAGGGGGAAGCAGGCTCCCCGCTGAGCAGAGAGCCCGATGCGGGGCTCGATCCCAGGACCCCGAGACCATGACCCGAGCCAAAGGCAGAGGCTTCAACCCACTGAGCCACCCAGGCGCTCTAAGCAACAGGTTTCCTAATGGATAGGTAACATTCTTTTTTTTTTTTAAGATTTTATTTATTTATTTATTTATTTATTCGAGAGAGAGAGCACACGCAAGCAAGGGAAGGGGGAGGAAGGGAGTAGGGTGAGGCAGAGAATCCCAAGCAGTCTCCATGTAGAGCGCGGAGCCTGATGCTATCTCACTCTCACGACTCTTAGACTATGACCCAAGCTGAAACCAAGACTTAGTCACCCAACAGACTGAGTCACCCAGGCACCCTTGGATATTTAACATTCTTAAAGCAGGAACTCTTACCTCTGATATTATTTCTTCCCTGAGCTAAGAGGAACTTTGACATCCCTTTTCCACAATGTACATACATATGTTGTGTGTGGTGGACTGTCTGGAAAGTATGCATGAGACACTGGTAACAGAGATTGTCTCTGGGGAACAGGGGAAACGGGAGACTTACTTTTCCCTAGATAGCTTTTTATAAGGCTTTGTTTTACTGTACACCACTTTAAAATTTCTTTAAGTAGTCCAATCTCTGATAAGGAGACATGAACGATTCTGAACTGGACCCTTTTGCTATACAGGACATCACTGAGACCATGGTAGAACTGTGAGTTTCCTGATTTTGATGGTTTAATTTTTGTTGTAAAAAAAACAATGTCTTGGGACGCCTGGGTGGTTCAGTGGGTTATAGCCTCTGCCTTTAGCTCAGGCCATGATCCCAGGGTCCTGGGATCGAGTCCCCCATCGGGCTCTCTGCTCAGCGGGGAGCCTGCTTCTCCCTCTCTCTCTGCCTGCCTCTCTGCCTACTTGTGATCTCTCTCTGTCAAATAAATAAATAAAGTCTTTAAAAACAACAACGATGTCTTCATTTGAGGGAAATTAACACTAAACAATTTAAAGGTGAAGAGACATCATGTTGGCTGCTTGCTCGTATATGATTTAAGAGCAAACAAATATCTTTGTACTGTCTTACGACTTTTCTGTAAATCTGAAATTGTTCCAGATAAAAAACTTTTTAATCCCTTTTTTTAATTGTCTAAACTCGAAATTTCCAGAGAAACAACATGGCCAAAGTGACGGCCCAGCTTGTGTCCCCTGCTCATCCAACAGCTATGGTCCACGGGAGCCAGGAGACAGTTCTCTCAACAGTTTCTAAAACAGAGCTGGAGAATGAGCCAATAGATGTCCGCTGCACCGACAATGGTTTTACGCTTGGATTTTTTGGTAACCCATCAGTGTTTATGAATTATCCTTGTTAGTTCTCTAGCTCTTTGGGAAGAAGGGAGAGGCAGTGGACTAGACATATGAAAGGCAATAAGAATCAGTGACTAGCCTCAAAGGAGGGTCCAATAGGGACCTCCAGGGAACTCCAGCCTCTGCTCTCCTGATGAAAATCCCATCCATGACTGAAGACAATGCTTTATCATGGTGTGTTACCATATTCTTTGCCTAGACAAGAACCAACCTTGGCAGTGGAGCACTACATTTTAGAGTACTACAAAAATGAGAAAAGTCATGGGAGCCCCTGGGTGGCTCAGTCGGTTGGTCGTCTGCCTTTGGTCCAGGGTCCTAGGATTGAGCCCCACGTTGGGCTCCTTGCTCTGCAAGGAGCCTGCTTCTCCCTCTCCCTCTGCCTGCCACTTCCCCTCCTTGTGCTCTCTAGCTATCTCTCTCTCTTTCTGTCAAATAAGTAAGTAAAATCTTAAAAAAAAAAAAAAAAAAAAGAGAAATCCATGAATGTTTATCAGTTCATAGTACTTAGGTATCCATAGGTTGAGCTTTACTCTGCTAACCCATTTTCCCTTGAGTTTTCTTTGAGAGTTCCCTTCTCATCTTCCTAGGAACTTCAGAAACCACTACACAGCAAGGACTTTCCTGCTCTTGGCTTTTACAGGAAAATTTTCAGGAAATCACGATCTTCACTTGCCGTGTTTCATCATTATTAAAATACACTTAAAATTATTTGATATAATCAAGTGTGGCCATTTAACACTACACAAAAAATTTCCTTTAAAAATGGAAAGTTCCAAATATGTTCTGAAGTGTCTCCTTCCCCTAAATTATCGTCCACTGTAGAAGTTTTTCAGTCTCTGGCATCTATATATGTTCTCTTCATTCACAGAGGGACAGAAAAAAAGGAAAGGCAGCGGGCACTTTTGTCCCATTCTCACCCCCAAGTCTTTATCTTCCACGGGTCACTGAATTAGGAGTCCTGTCACATATTTCTGGCCCTCCATCTTTTGGACACATGGCAGGGAACTTTCTCATACCTTTTGAAGTTATATGTGGCAGAAAAGATGTGCATCACTCCCACACAGAAATGTAAAGAATTAATTTAGAATTTATTGTGTTCTCTTTCCCCTTCCCAGCATCACTTTGGTAGTCAGATAAACGCCATTGCTCATGTAGCATGAGTAAAAAACAAACCCTGCTTTAAGCCACTGAGACTGAAGTTGCTGGTTTCTGCAAATAACCTAGCCCATCCTGCCAGATAGAGACATCTCATTCCCCCAACCTCTGCCATTCTGAGCTGTTTCCTTCCTCATTCCCGTCTTCTGTATGTACCTATAAGGAAAGCCTCTCCCTCCTCTGAGAACTTGGTTAATATTTTTAAGAAGTGTATTATTTACTATTGTTTATATGAATGTATTTTTCTTATGATGGCCTACTTGTGAGATATCTCCCACGATCACATCCTATTACAACCTTCCTATTGAGACAACCTGGTAGATCAACCCAACTGATTCTTTCCATTTCTTTTCTTTTCTTTCTTTTTTCTTTTCTTTTCCTTTTTCTTTTCTCTCTCTCTCTCTCTCCCTTCCTTCCTTTCTCTCTTTCTCTCTCTCTTTCTGTCCTTCTTTCCTTCTTTCTCTCTTTCTTTCTTTGAAAGAAAGGCTTAGCAAAACCTAATAAAAACAAAGAGAAAGAAGTTCCTCTTTGTTGCTTTTTGATTAAACTTCACTAAAATTATGTTGTGTCTACAGTCAATAATGCAACTCAGGAAAACAGTGTGACCACAGGTGCTTGGAAAAGTAGAGGCAACTTGAAAAAAAAATCCCCAACTCCAGAGCTATTGTACGGCAATGAGACAGCTCCCATGATCTGCTCCATGTGCAGGGGCCTATAGCAGCCCTTCTTGTCCTAAGCCCAGGCTGGTTGTTAGGAGTGATTACTGAATGCGTAAGTCAGGACCAGCAGGGATATAACATTACAGGTTGAAACCACAAGAGCTTTTGATTTTTAAAATAACTTATAGAGATGAGACAAACAGATGAACACATGATTTCTATTACTCAGATCTTCTGAAACTAAATGTCATGTTTCCAATTAATTGGAATAGTTGGCTTTTGTATTCTTTTTATATATCTGGGGATTCCAAAAATAACCTCACTAAGCAACACTAACACATATTTTAAATAACCAAGATGGCCAAAGAACAAAATGACAGGCTATGGCGATATCCCGTTGGAGTGTGTCTTGGAAGAGTCTGCATCAGGACTTAAGCCACAGCACAGATTCACCTGTATGTTTGGCAAAGAGGGACGAATGGACAGAGTACAAAGGAAGGAAGATGAAAAATGAAACAGCTTATCAGCTGTTGATCCTAAAGATGTAACTGGAGATGGGGAGGGGGAGATGGCCACTGAATCTTAGGGTGAGCATAAAGTAAGAGACAGATTTATCAGCCATCTTTTGTATTAGTCAAAGTCCCACTAGAAAAAAGAATTCATCTCAGATGGTTCAAATGAAGAGGCTACTGTGCAGGGACTACTCATACGGAAAAATCAAGGAGTGGGAAAGCACTCAGAGAAAAGCAACAGTGGGGAATGGTTACTTGTCTGTTCTGGGAGAGCCATGGAGAGGAAATGTAGTCACAGGAGCTCAGCAGAGTTGGAACCACGAGCAGGGACTTCCTGGTGAAACTGCTGGTTGGAGACAAATCTTCTAATATTTGTGGAACCTGGGCAGTCAGATACAGGTAACTTTAACAATCAGCTGCTTGGCAACAAAAAATAGCCCTGATTTGTAGTGTTTGCTGATTTCCCTGGTATAAATACTCCCACCATAACATTTTCAAGCTATCACCCTAATGTCACAGAGCAGAGAGTATAGAAGAGATGCATGCAATTGGTTATGGAGATCTGGTATGAGCTGACTCTGGCATACCGCTGGCCTGGAGCAAGAGTGCAAATGGGGACCCATGGACCATGTGTTTAAATATAGAAATGTTACAAAGCAAGATTACACGCTGTGTGTGTTCTGGTCTCCTACCTTGATAATCATAGTTAATATGGTAAATCACCCAGATCCCTTATATTAGATCCCTCATATTAGATCCAGATCCCTTATATTCTCTCCCGAGAGACTGAACCAATAGGGTGTATGTGTGTGTCTATACAGAAATTTGTTTTAAGGAATTGGTTCATGTGATTATGGAGATTGGCAAGTCCAAAATCTGTAGGGTGGATTGTCAGGCTGGAGACCCAGAGAAGAGCCAGTGTTGCCATTCAAGTCTGAAGACTGTTTGCTGGCAGAATTCCCTCTAGCTTGGGGGGTCAGTCTATTTTGTTCTATTCAGGACTTCACCTAATTGGGTGAGGCCCACCCTCGCGCTTCTGGAAGGCAATCTACTTTACTCAAAGTCCCCTGATTCAAATGTTAAGCTCATTCTAAAACACTCTCACAGAAACATCCAGAAGAGGGACGCCTGGGTGGCTCAGTTGGTTAAGCGGCTGCCTTCGGCTCAGGTCATGATCCCAGGGTCCTGGGATCGAGTCCCACATCGGGCTGCTTGCTTGGCAGGGAGCCTGTTTCTCCCTCTGCCTGCCACTCTGCCTGCTTGTGCTCTCTCTCTGACAAATAAATAAATAAAATCTTAAAAAAAAAAAGAAAAGAAAAGAAACATCCAGAAGAATGCTTGAACAAATGTCTGGGCACCATGGCCCAGGCCAAATGGACACTTAAAATTAGCCATTGCATCCCTCCTTAAGATCAAGGCACTTGCTTCTTAGCAGCTGGTAGGTTGAGGCGCTGACAGCTCACAGCCGAGCCCCTCTCCAGGCACTGCTCTCTCCTTAAGTGAGCTGCCTTGTCCAAGATCACACCTTGCCTTCCCTGCCCATGTCATGGCAAGGTATAAAGACCAGCCTCCTTTGCCTCAAGTTGGGACAATACTAGGGTCACCCCTGATACTGAGCGCTCCATGGGATCAGCAAGGTGTTCGGTGT
>CM052885.1:87829830-87911535 GCA_028534135.1 Potos flavus
TATATATATATATATTCACATAATTTTTTTATTTTTTAGTTTTTTAAAGGTTTTATTTATTTATTTGACACAGAGAGAGAGAGATCACAAGTAGGCAGAGGCAGGCAGAGGGAGAGGGGGAAGCAGGCTCCCCGCTGAGCAGAGAGCCCGATGTGGGGCTCGATCCCAGGACCCTGAGATCATGACATGAGCTAAAGGCAGAGGCTTTAACCCACTGAGCCACCCAGGCGCCCCTTCACATAATTATTTTATTTTATTTTAAGGAGGTCTGTAACTCTGATTAGGGTTGAGGAGCAGGAGCAAGTAGGTCTGAGGACATCCATAAAGTAATGGTGGCGTCTGGTTAAGTGAATCCTAGATGCTGTGGTTTTGGGTAAGAGTAGTGGAATGGGGGGGGAGGGGGAGGAAGATTGCGGTGAGAGAGGAAGTTCCTAGCCATCTGCAACAACTTTTCAAGTGATGGGTCACTGCCAAGATGAGTGCTGGGGACCACCAGCACAGGAAACAGACAATGTGATGGCGCCAGTCCAGCTGCCTAAGTAGAGGGACCTGCTAATCAAGCCATCAGCCCCATCTGCCCGCATTTCTGATTCTCCTTTGGATTATGTTTGCTGTCCTTT
The DNA here is from genome assembly GCA_028534135.1 of Potos flavus. Taxonomy (NCBI): domain Eukaryota; kingdom Metazoa; phylum Chordata; class Mammalia; order Carnivora; family Procyonidae; genus Potos; species Potos flavus. The sequence continues at coordinate 87,830,451 of CM052885.1, forward strand.
GCTTTTGAAGATGACACCACCAGTAATGCGCCCCAGCTGGGAGAACAGGTGTCACTGATAAGACCAGCAGGAACCAGCGGTCTTCCCACGCTAGGACCATCTGGTGAGTCCTCTTTGTTTTGAGGCTCTGGTTGCCACTCACAGTCTTGTGTTAGGTGCACTTAGTTTGTAGACTGTGGATTACCTTATTAAGAGGCACCTCTTTTCTTGTCCTCCCATGTGTGAGAGCCTCTCTTAAGCTACAGTAAATTCTCTTTCAGCCAACATATTTCTGTGGGACTCTCAGTTGTCATGTGGGAATATATTCCAGCTTCATTCACACTAATGCTGTTTATAGAATTGATTCTATAAATGCACATATACTTTCAGCTTCTTTTAAAACAAGACAGCATGTTTAGAGGTCCTTTATCCCTTTATCTGCAGAATCTATTGAAAGGGACATTTTGGAGAGTTGTCTTTAAAATACACACAACTGTGTAGAGAATAAAATGAAGAGCTTAACAACAACTGGGTCAGCGTCAGAACGGTTATCACAGCTTTCGTGCTTGTAAATCTACACTGATGGCCTGAGCTTAAACCACTTTGGCCAATGAAAATTCAGCCATGTCGTGAACACAGATTAATCATAAGAGACACTGGACTTTATGAGACATTGGAAAGCTGTAACTCTCTTCATGCTGACTCCCTCAGAAGCAGACTCTGAGAGGAATCTGAGTGCCAGTAGTCTATATGGGACAAGATCCCAGGAAACACTGATGGAGGAGTAGGGAAGGGACACGGGAAAGGGAAGGAAGCCAAAAAAGGGCAAGTTGGTTGATAGGTAAAGGTACTGTGGACAGCTAAAGCCTAATTCTACTGGAGTCCTTTTGGAGACAGCACAGAATGGTCACTTTAGAATGAGCTCCCCTGAGGCCTGAGGGAGCTGGGGTATTCATAGACTAGTTCTTACTTGAGGGCTGCTTGGGGACCTGTGTGACGGTCGGTAGAGTGGGGCAGAGCCTGGTCTAGCTAAGAGGCCTTCAGACAAAGAGATCAAAATGCTGGCAGCTGGAATTTAGGTGATAGAAATGCTTGAGGGAATACGATGGTATCAGCTACCTATGAGGTAGGCAGGGTTTATAGTTTTACCATTTTGCTACCTGGGAAACAAATTTAGAGACATTCAGTGACTTTCCCAAGTTCATGTGGTGTTACAGGTTTCTCCTAACTACAAATTCTTTTGTTGAAAACCCAACTCAAACTGGAACAAGCAAAATAGAGACTATGTTAACTCACATAACCGAAAAGTGCAGGGGTAGGTCTTTGGGTTCGGCTAGCTCCAGAAACTCAAATCATGACGTTAATACCAGAGTCTGGCCATTCTTGCCTGTGTATATTTATTCATTAAATATTTATCTCCAGAAACTAAACCAAATAAGTTGTTGACGGGACACCTTATGACCAACACAACTCCACTGGGAAAGTAAATTGCCTATGGACAAAGTATAAGGACATTTAAAATAATTAAATAGTAGTAAGTAAATAATAATAGCATAAGAAGAGTGTGTATATGTCTACAAGTTGGGGAACTTTGAGAAGCTCAGAAATTGGAGTGAATCTATGCAAAAAGCAGCCAATTTTGAAAAAAAAAAAAAAGTGTTTTATGTCCTATCCAAGTTTCATCTGAGATCTTACAACTCTAGTGCCCTCTCTGGTATTTTGGCGATGGCTCGGTGATTTGAAGTCTCATTCACAGAATTTTAGGTGGTACCTGTGTATGTGGGTGGTATGTCATACCCTCTATCTTGGATTGTGGTTACCTGCTTTCAGTGGACCCCGTGGCTATTTCAGTATGCTTCTACCATACATTCTCTGTTTATCCATCCCAGACAGTATGGTCCTCACCCTGTCCCAAGACACTAATGTCAGGATCCACAAAATAGAGCCGAGGCTAGTAGGACTCAGCAGGTAACTGGAGGGGGTTTGTTGGTGGCAGGTCTAACAGCGATGGGCTAGAGCGGCAGGTCCTGGGAAACCCCTGAGCTGAAGAACAAGTTGTCAAGTTAGTTCTTGGGAAAATGGGAGGAGGGGCCATCAGGGCATCAAGAAATAGGGAGCCCAGGAGGATAACTGAAACAAGAATGAGATGAAGGAGTGTCCTGCAGGTTGGGTTCCCTGGGAGGAACTCTGAGACTCTGAGATGGAATTTGGTTTGCACGATGTTCACTGGGGAGTGTTCTTGGGATCAATGCCTGAGGAAAGTAGGAGGAAGAAGCAGGAGTGGACAGAGGGGAAAGTTCAGCTGCAGTGTGGAGCTAACAGACTATGTCAATTCATGAGAAGCTCAGGAGCCAGAATGGGTCTTCAGAGTTATTCTGAGTCAAGCTGAGATGGCCATGCCTTTGGGTTCCAGCATTGATTAGTCATTGGATGGGAATGGCCTCTGGAAGGAGATGGTCTTGGATGAGTCAGCTTCCTACAGCCAAGGCAATCCTTGAGGCATGAATGACTCAAAAATATATCTTCTGAAATTCAGATCTCTGCATACAACTGCCAACGTGACATCTCTTTCCCTTCTCAAAACAAGTTAAGAGATGGAAAGCCAGGAATGGGAATACAGAGCAAGATGATGATGGTGGCTGCAGACAAGTCAAGAAGACAGAGTTCAGGGTACCAAAGCTTGTGTCACTCCTTTCACAATTTCCCAACGGTTCATCATTAGCCAAGAAATGGCTCTGTGAGAATGGACCCTAGATCTTCAAACACTCCTGTGATCTCTACTCTTCCACCCAACATCCCCCTCATTGATGCACTCCTCACATTTCACAGTTTGTGAATATTTTCTCCTTTTGCTTTGAAAGCTTATCTTCTTCTTTTATTACTAGTTCAGTGTTTATTAAAAGATCTTTAGGAATTAATATAAGACCAATGTAATTTAAAGATCTCAGGGCAAAAAGACTTTGGAAGAAAGGTCCCAGGCCTTCAAAGTATAGATGGCAGCCAAAGGCTTCAGCCATTGAGATTTCCTTGGGCAGGGAAACCCTGGAATACAGGAATAAGACTTCCTCTCTGTCTCCCTCTTTTGTCTGCAAGTTGTTCCATAGGTCAAATACTGAAATGGAAGAGACTTCAAATTTGATCCCCAAGACTACGATTTATCTTCAAAAATTTAGAGGAAGGAAAAACAGAGAGAAAAACTTCAGAAGAATGAAACTGTACATTTGTGGTGTTGAAAAGAGTATGGGATTGGAAGCCAAGAGATTTGGGTTTCTGGTCCTGATTCTGCCACTGAAAGTTGCTGTGTGACCTTGAACAAAACACTCGTGTTTTCTTGGCCTGTTCCATAAAAAGAAGGGGTCTGGGAATGGTTATCTGTAACCTCCCCTACTTCTTTTTCTTTTATTTTTTAACTTGCAAAACACTTTTATTCTTGGTTCTCTTTCATCCCATTAAGTTTACTCAGTGGAGCTGGGTTATTTCCTTCCCTGGATGAAAACTCTGGGCAGCCAGAATGACTTTTCTAATAACTCTTAAGTAATATAGTTTCCAGTCTAACTTTCCTTTTAATGCAAAAGTTCTATTATTTGCATAATTGTGAGCAACAATAGCACACATTGCAGAACTATGTTGAAGTCAGCAATGTGCTTCCATATCTAGTAATTCAGTTGGGCCTCACAAATGTTAACAGGTCTATGAAGTAGGCTGGGCAGATTATAATAGTTTTCCTGTATTGCTACCTGGAAAAGAAATTTGGAGACATTTAGTTACATTCTTTATCAAGGTTCTTTTGGTTGCAAATTCTTCCCGAAAAACCGGTTTGAACTGGTCCAATAAAAAATGAGAGCTTATTGGCTCATGCGATTGCAAAGCTCAATGGTAGGTCTTCAGGTTCAGCTGGATCCAGGAGCTCAAATTATAACATTTGCTTCTTATCTCTTCTCCATAATCTGGTCATTCTTTTCTGTGCATATTTTTCATTAAATTAAAAAATATTTCTTCAACACCTGGTATGTGTTAATTATTGAAGGCACGGGGGTATAATGAACAAAACATTGTATTTAAAACAGTGACTAGCACACAGCTATGTTCAATAAATATTCATGGAATTTGCATTCTTACATTCATGGAAATATTCATAGAACTGACATTCTAACAAAAAGAGGGATAAACAAAAAATAAATAATGTGTATTATGTCAGATGGTGATAAGGAGTATGAAAATAACTAAATCAGAAAAAAGTAAGAGTAAGAGAGTTGTGGTCAGAAAGAAGTGTATGATAAAGTAATTTAAAGACATTTTAAGTATAGAAATTTCAAACTCACAAAAGGAGAGAAAATAGAATGATCCATTTCTCACTTTCACCCATTTAGTTTCACCTGTTAACATTTTTCTAATCATGTTTCACCTATTCCCTCCTATCTTCGCACACATCACACACACACAATTACATTCACACATAGCAAGCCAAACCAAGACATCACACCATTCTATTCACACAGTATACAGTTATGAAAGATGAGAACATTTTTTAGCATAATCTACAATACCATATTGCACCTAACAGAATTAATAATAAAATATTATCAGTGAATGCCCAGTGATAAGGTGATATATGAAGGAGGTGAGGGAGCAAATCACCAGCTATCTAGGGGAAGAGTTTGGCAAACAGAGAGCTGGAGGTCCAAAGGCTCTGCAGTGGACCTGCTTGGCATGTTTAAAGAACAACATTGCAGCCAGTGTGGCTGGAGCAAAGGGAGCAAGGGAGGAGAGAGGTCAGTGTTAATTGGGAGTTGGATCCAGGAAAGCATCAAACAAGGTAAAGCCTTTATTGACTGAGACAAGAGATTTCAAGGAGATTACTAAGGAGGTTTCAAGCAGTTGGGGTGACCCAGTCAGATTTTTGGCTGAAAGGATCACTGGCTGTTTTGTGGAGAATGAACTCTAGGTATCACCTTAGAAGAGATAAAACTTCGAGAAATTATTGCAATAATCCAAGCAAGAGATAACAATAGATTGGAGCAGGCTAGTGGAGGCAATGAGAAGTGATTGGACTTTGGCATTCTTTGAGGGTAGAGCAGAAAGGGTTTCCTGATGGATCAGATGTGTGATGTGAGAGAAAGAGAGAAATCTAGGATGACTCCTTGGTTTCTAATTTAAGAAATTGGGTCAGCAGTGGAACCATTTATGGGATAGAGAAGACCATGGGAAAAGCATATTTGAGATATGTGGATACTAAGAGTGGTTTGGGACAAGCAAAGTTGCAATGCCTATTCAACATTTAAATGGAGATGTCAGGCAATCCACTGGATACATACATCTGGTATGTATGTATCAGGCTGGAACCTGCAGTGTGGGGTGTGTTAGTTCAATATACTCTTCAATTTTGTTGCTTAGATCCTCACAAACTCAATTCTGGTGGAAGAGAAAATGCTTATTTTCTGGTCATTGAAATAGAATTCTGTGATTTATCTTGGTTACCTTGAATCATTGACAATCACTGTGGCCAGGAGGAAAGAAACTTCTGGTTGGCCAGGCCTGTGTCCTAAATTCCCTTATTGAGTCAGGGCGGGCCCAGCACATGGAGTGAGTGTGGGAAAGGTTGAATCCTCAGAAAACTATGACCAGATGTTTAGAAGGATGCTGGGAGGTAGAAACCATGAAAAAATAAGTGATAGATCTGGGACTCAAAACAGGACACCCTCACTTTTGTAACAAAATTTGAACAGAAAAAACACACAAAATAAGTTAACAGGTAACACTAAGAGAAGAAAGCAATCATCCAAGGAAGACAACCAAATGCTGAAATGATGGTGCCTAATTCCCTGTTTTAGGGCTCCATGTCAGAAGCTTAAAGTTAAACAATTGTCAGTTCTATTCTGCCAGGGTTTCTGTGATCTATTGCATTGTAACCGACCACTCCACAACTTAATGGCTTAAAACAAGAAACATTTTATATTCATGGTTCTACAGGTTAATTGACCTCAGCTGGGCAGTTCTCCTGGTTTTGCTTGGGCTACAGTCAGATGGTGGGTGAGGCGGGACTCAATCATCCAGAGATTCACCTGGAGGGGGTATAGCTCAGTGGTAGAGCATTTGACTGCAGAGATTCACCTGGAATGCTGGGGCGTCTCTACCTTTCCATGTGGTCACAAGACCTCTCCTCTTCACGTGGCTCCTCCACGTGTTCTCTTCAGCAAGGAAGCCAGACTTCTCAAATGCCAACTCAAGGCTTTCAAAGGTTAGTGTTCCAAGAAGTAAGTGGAAATTGCCAATCCTCTTAAAGTGTTATTTCTACTGGTTCTATTGCCTGACACAGCCTGAATTCAATGAGGGAGTGAGGAGTGGGCCAACACAGAGCACAGATAAAAGGAGGGGTTCACTGAGAGCCTTGGAAACCAGCTACTAAAACTGCATCATGTGAAACCCAAGATTTTTGCTAAGGCCAGTCTTGCCCAAAATGTGACCACAGAACACTAGCCTCACAAAGTGTTCATGAAAGAAAAAAGTATTGCCATGTCAATTAATTTAGAGAATGCTGCATACTATAAATAATGTTAGATTATCAAACTGTCCACTAAAAATTATGGACTCAGAGAAGGTAGGCACTAGAAAAACCCATGTGACATTGTTTCATCTAGAGTCTTATGCTAGATTACTCCAAAAAGGAGAATTTAAGACAAGGGTTTGTGTACAAGTAATTTTTTAAAGTGATCTTGAGGAACAGGAAGAATGGAAGAGAGAAAGAAAAACAAAGCCATTCCAAGGGTGCCCTATTGAGTTGATGACCACTGTGGGTGCAGGGGGCTCTATATAAATAGAGTTCCACTGATGAGCTGTGTTAAATGCACCTCAGAATTTTCTACCTGAAAGATGGAAAAAGGCACTTTTATTCATTGGCTTCATCCCACCTTTAGCGAAGGTTCCCTGTAGGTGTTATCTCCTTCACACGGATGTCTAGGATTGTGTGTGCATCAGAAGCTCTCAACAGGTTCCCTGCAGCCCTCCCAGCCTGCTGTGATGAAGAAAGTTTGGCCAAGAGAACAAGAGAAACATGGTATACCCTAGGTGCGGTACCTGCCCATGGCAGGGTTGGCACAGCACTGGCTAGAGTGAAACAGTGCGCCAAAAAGATGTGAATTGAGGCACAGGTATGTTTGAGGTAGGTAACATTTCTCAAACTTGTCTGCCTGAGGATCCCATTTTCCCAATGTCAACTGCCACTATCCCATATGGCCAGTATTGTGCAGAAGATGCCTGTGAATGCATAGGTCTAAGTAGAGACTAAAGATAATGTTTTTGTTTTGGAGGATTGAGATCACATCAAGTATCATTTCTGACCATGCTAGTATGAAGCTAGAAGTTAACTATGTGAAAAAAACTAGAAAATTCACAAATATGTGGAGATTCAATAACATGCTACTGAGTAAGCAGTGAGTCAAAGAAGAAATCAAGAGACATTTTTAAAAATGCTATACCAAAATAATAAAACCACCATTTCTCAATTATCATGCCTGATTTTTACAGACTGTCTTCTTTCTGACATTCTGGTTGACTCCCTCTTAGCATTGATTGAGCATCCATTGGAACACGCCTGCACCGAATCTCCTTTCCCCTGTAATACCACACTCATCCACATTCTACCACTAAGGATTCTGGTTTGTGGTGGACATAAGTTAATTGCCTACGTAGCACCCATTTCTCCTAAAAGCATCCCACATGTGAACTGGGTGATGGTGGTCCTACTCTTAGTTCAAGAGGTGAGCTATGATGATTTAAGGGAATCAGTAAATTCCATGTTTGAGCCCTAATTACTGGGTTAGAGACAACGCTCAGTGATTCTCTGAATGTGAATGAGAGAGTGTGTCTCTCCAGTTGTTATTGGTAGCCACCTTGTGACAGAAAGAGCCAACCTGGATAAAGCCAACACTGTGGGAAAGGAGAGTTAACATAGAGAGACTCTGGAGGGACTGGATCAGCCCTTTCCTGAAGTTCAGCTTATCTCCAGATTTTTTAGTTGCATATGGCAATAAGTCCCCTCCCTGGCTCAAACCAGTTTTAAGTTGTTTGTAACTGGTTACACTTGATTTGATTACTTCTTTGAAAAAGGTGACCAGATTTCAGACTGAATCATAAAAACTTTTATGAGATTACTCGCATGAGGCCTTATTTTTCAGGATGTCCCTAAACTGTAGAAGAGTAAAACCCCAATACCCTTCCAGAATTTTGGTTGGAGGACTATGAAAGGGAAAGGCAATTCTTTAAAAGTAGATTTCCCAATTTGAGAGACATTCTACAAAATAAGTGGCCCCAAATAACTGACTCTTCAAAGGGTCAAAGTCATGAAAGATGAAGAAAGATTGAGTAACTGTCCCAAACTAAATTAGGAGGCTAAGGAGACATGACAACTCAATACATGTGATCTTGGAATGGATCATGGAGCAGAAAAAGGAGATTAGTAGGACAATTAGAAAAATTTGAATAAAGTCTGTAGATTAGTTAGTACTATTGAATCAATGTTTACTTTCTGATTTTAATAATTGACTTATGGTTATATAAGTTGTCAACATTTGGGGACGCTGGATGAAGGATATATAAACATCTCTGTAGTATTTTTGCATTGTTTTTGAAAGTTATTTCAAAATGAACATTTTAGGGACGCCTGGGTGGCTCAGTTGGTTAAGCAGCTGCCTTCGGCTCAGGTCATGATCCCAGGGTCTTGGGATCGAGTTCCGCATCGGGCTCCTTGCTTGGCAGGGAGCCTGCTTCTCCCTCTGCCTCTGCCTGCCTCTCTGCCTGCTTGTGCTCTCTCTCTGGCAAATAAATAAATAAAATTAAAAAAAAAAAATGAACATTTTTAAAAAATTTTAAGTTAAAAAATAAATAACAGCTTTGAAGTGGCCCTTTATGAATGTATTGATTAGAGTTTCCACTGCAGTGATATTTCACGAACACAGAGAGGGTGTGGAGCTACCAAAATGCCCTAGAAATCCATGCATTTGTAGGACTCGGAATTCACAGTTCTACTCTGGAAGGCACCAAGCTGAGGCACCAAGGCAAGTCTATTTGTTTTAAGGCACCAAGGCAAGTCTATTTCTTTTACGTTAAGTGTCTCTAACCTGGTCTTAGAAGAATGTAAAAAAAAATGTTTGGCTTGAGAGTAAGACAGATGTCAATCCAGAAAAATTTAAAAGCAGGCCATTATTGTTCAATTAAGACTTTCAGTCTCAGTTTAGAGAGCAAAGGATTTGACAGAGAAATGCAGAGAAGGCTCATCCGAATGGGTTGTTTTGGCACCTATGAGCGAGTTGTAAGCCAACATTTAGAATGGGTGAGTCTGGAAAATAGATTTGGTGGAAAAAGAGGATGATTCACTCACCAATAATAATAGTGATAAATACTGATGACAAGGAACTTTTAATTAGCAAATGGAAAATAAGCCCAAGACACATATGCTGAGTCCCTTAGAAGTGAGGTCAGAATAAATTCTTTTCAAAAACAGGAACGTTTGTAGTAGCTCCTGGCCCTGGAATCAGTTGACCTTGGGGTTTTTTGGTTTTGTTTTGTTTTTGTTTTTGTTTCCAACGTAGGAAATAATGTCCTTTCTTTCAGAGGATATCTAATTACTTTCCCGCTGAGTTAACACAAAGATTATTCTGAAATGCATCAGAAAATCACTGTACAATGTACTTATTTCTTTCTCCAGGTGAAAGGAGTATCCTGTTGTATTTTTCAGGATCATTAACTATGATTCTGATTCATATTCTGCAATTGGAAAAGGAAGCCAGGACCCAATTCTAGGAAGTGGGCTCCATCAAAAGCCTGAATTTGGAAACTTGTGTGGAGGACTTCCTGTCCTAGAATGAGGCATTGACTGGGCTGGAGGAGACACTACCCTTGAGACATTCAAGCCTTGTGCATGAGGCCTCTACTTGAATTTCTACCTCAGAGGTGGGCCATCCTATTTTAAATAGGATCATCTCTGATTTTACGTTTCTTTTCTATTGCCTGACAGCAACTGTGCTATAATTTCCTCGTCCTTCTCTGTGTTCTCCTCCCTCTTCCTCTCTCTTCTCTTCTTGTCTCTTTACTTCTCAGGCCCATGACCACTTCTTCGCCATCATCTGCAGTTTCATTTTGCATGATTCTAGGGAAAAAGATGTTGGGAACAGGAAAAAAAGAAGTGATAACTGTTAAGGGGTCAAAGTCTTCTAACTGCGGGTCCCATCCAGTGTTTGGTATAACTATACACAAACATTATCACTGATATCATTCCTTTGAGGGCAAGTACTGATCTCCATCCTGTTCTCCTTGCTTAAGTCAAAGCCCCACTTACCAAGTTCCTTGATCTTTCTTTTTACCCCGGAGAGTCTTGAGTTCATTCCATTATTGTTCCCAATGCTTCACTGCGACAGTCATTTCATAATATACATATGTCAACTCATTATACTGCATGCTTTAAACTTCCACAGTGCTGTACGTAAAAAAGAAATTCAGAATTCAAAGACCTGGAGTGTTGGAAACTTTTTGGGAGCTTCAGTTTCCTCACAGATAAAATGGGCATAAAAAATTGAATATGAAACTGTTTTTAAACCCCTAACAGCTATATAGAGGGAAGTTGCTGTTGTTACATTGTTACATTCTGAATATATGTTGCTGTACCCATCTCTGCAATAAGAAAAAAATGTTATGGAAAGATTGAACGCTAGTGGCCGTTTCTGGCAAGCGAGGAACATTGCAAGAAGAACAAACGAAAAAAAAAAGTAAAAAAGAAAATACAAGACTCAGGCTTCTTGAGGTTTTTGGCTTGGCCTCCAGCTAATCACAATTCCAAATGCTGGCCGGTAAAACAACACCATCACATTTAGTTAGGCTCTTCTGCGATGTTATGGAACATGCATTGGAAAGAGCAGGCTGAGGGTGTGATGCACCTGGGACTCCCAAGAATGTTGCAGAAGCTCAGCCAGGAGTGGCCTCGGAGGCGTTCCAATCATGTAAACGGAGTGATTATGTGAACCAAGTGTTTCTACTTGGCTGGATATCAGAAAAATGGCCCAGCTAGTACGGAGGTGAATGTAGTATGCCTGCAGACTTAGACTTATCCTGAGTGACTTCTCTTCAGAAGCAATGCCAGGTTCTTGGTAAGTTCTATAGGTTAAGACAGAGATGGGCTACATTAGCTGTTTTTGTCCTCCTGGCTGCATCTTTCCAAAATAAACCCTCCCGTATAACTACTTTAATGAACGAATCTGTTACTGCAGACTAACGGATGGACTCCTATTTAGAGTCACCAGCCTCCTTCCCAATAAACCAGTGTTTCCCAGAATGGGATCCCCAAAGCAGCAGCATCAACACTGCTGGAGAACTGAGAAATGCACAATTTCAGGTTCCATCCCAGATCTATTGAATCAGAAGGTCTGGGGGTAGGGCCCAGCAGTCTGGGTTTTTGCAGGCCCTCTGGGGGATTCTGATTCACACTAGAGCTTGGGAACCACTGCCCTGTATGGTCCCCTTTGGGCTATTCAAGAATATAACTCCAACAATTCTTCCCTCTACTCCAACATCATCAATTTCCCCTTCTCCAACTGATCATCCCCATCAGCACAAGCATCCATGCTGTTATTTTTCTCATTGTAAAACAAACATTCTCTTGACCTCACTTCTCTTGCTATAGCTTTGTTCTTAGCTTCATTTTAGTTTTGATTACCAAAACTCTTCAAAAGAACTGTGTTTCCCTCCCTTTGAACTCACTCAAATTGTGCTTTGCCATGAACACTCCAAGAAACTGCTCCAGGCAAGGTTAACCAATGGCTTCCGTGCTGGTACCTAATGGACAATTACCAGCTCTGTCTTACCTGGTCACTCCCTCTTCCTGAGAACACTCCTTCACTTGGCTTTCAGGTCCCCGTCTCTACCGGTTTTCCTCTGTTTAAAAAAAAAAGGGGGAGGGGACACCTGGGTGGCTCAGTTAAGTGTCTGCATTTGGCTCAGGTCATGATCCCAGAGTCTTGGGATCGAGTCCTGCATTGGGGTCCTAGCTTAGTGGGGAGCCTGCTTCTCCCTCTGCCTGCCGCTCCCCATGCTTGTGCTCTCCCTCTTTCTTTATTTCTCTCTCTGGCAAAAAAATAAACAAAATCTTTAAAAAAATAAAAATAAAAATAAACTAGAAAACCCAACCTCCCCGCCCCCCCCAAAGAAAACCCCACAGGCCCCAAATGGCATCACTTCAGTTCAGGCCCCAAGTCACTAAACCAAAACTTAATCCCTAACCTACTTACAGTTTTAACCCCTGGGAATGTAACTCCTAGCCACGGAATTTCCTGGTCAATAATGGAAATCTACTGATAGACCCCTTTCCTCTGCTTAGGTGAGCAACCTTGCCTAAACTATGTATTCCTTGCTAATAAATCCCTTTCTTTCTTTCTTTTTTTTGTATGCCTTCTCTCTCTTCCTTTAAAAACTTTTCTTTGGTATAGCTCAGTGTAGCTCCCCTCTGTTTGCTAGATGGAATGCTGCCTGACTGTGACTCATTTAACAAAGCCTGTTATTAATTTAATTTAATTTAATTTAATTTAATTTTATTTTATTTTTGAGAGAGAGAGGGCAATTGGGAGATAGAGGAGGGTCAAAGGGAGAGGGAGAGAGAGAGAATCTTAAGCAGGGTCCACACCCAGTGCAGAGCCCAGTAGGGCTTGATCTCACAACCCTGAGATCATGACCTGAGCCAAAATCAAGAGTTGGAAGCTTAACCAACTTAGCCACCCAGGCGCCCCTTAATAAAGCCAATTAGATCTTCAAATTTACTCATTTGAATTTTAACACCTCCTACTCCCATGACTCCTTCTAAACCTTCTTTGTGGGTTCTTCCTCATATCCTTGGCATCTTAGTGCTGAATGCCAGGGCAAAGTTTTTGACCACTTCTCTTCTTTATCTACACCCACTTCCTTAGGTAATCTCATTTTTATTCTAATGACTTTAAACATGAACTATATGTTTATGACTCTCAAATATGTATTTCCAACCCAGAAATGTCCCATGAACTCTATCTCATATATCCCCCTACCAAGCTGGTAGCTCCACTTGACTGTTTGTTAGATATATCAGAAGTAACATGCCCCAACTTGACCTTCTGATCTTCCCCTACTCCATGAAGTTTTCCATCTATAGCCTTCTGCATTTCACTAACTGAAAATGCCATCCTTCCTGAGACCAAGAAGCTTGGAGCCATCTTTTATTTTTTTCTTTTTCACATAATACGTGTGCAATCAAACACAAAATCATGTTGACTCAACTTTGAAATGTAACCAGAATCTACTTCTTATCACATCCACTGTCACCACCCTGGTCCTCGCCACCATCATGTCTCACTTAGATTACTAAAGTTATCTCATGCATGGAGTCCCTTCTCTTTCTCCATTGATTCTCCACAGTATAGTGTCAGCAACTAGAACAACCCATTTAAAACATGATAAGATTTGGGGCACCTGGCTGTCTCAGTTGATCTTGGGATGGTGAATTTGAGCCCCACATTGGATGTAGAGATTATTTAAATTAATAAAACTTAAAAAAAATAAAACATGATAAGATCATGTTCCTCTTGGTCTTAGAACTAGGTAATGGCTTCTGTGATACTGTGATATATAATAAGAAATATATACTTGGTCTTCATTCCACTCCTGACACGGAGCTCCTAAAGTTTTTAGGGACATCTGCTATAATGACGTCTTTGTTATGTTAATGAAGTGACATTTGGAAAGCACCTGGGAGCTGGTTGCCAGGGGAACCAACAACACGAATGAAGGGTTGGAACTTTTAGTCCCACCCCATCAGTCCCTGGAGAGGGGGAGAGGGGCTGGGGATTGAGTTCAATTGCCTATGTAATGAAGCCTCCATAAAACAAAATCAAACCAAACAAGACTTAGAGAACTTCCCAGTGGGTGAACATGTAGAGGTTTGGGGAGAGTGCCAAGCTTGTAGAAGACAAGGAAGTTCTGCACCCTTTCCACATACTTTGCTTTATGCATTTTTCCATCTGGCTGTTCCTGAGTTATACCCTTGTATAATAACCCGATATTCTAGTAAGTACATTTCTCAAAGTTCTATTAGCTGGTGTTGCCTTTTAATCAAACCCAAGGATGGGATCACTGGAACCTTCAATCCAAAGCTGGTTGTGGGGACGGGGAAGCATCTTTTTTTTTTTTTTTTTAAGATTTTATTTATTTATTTGAGAGAGAATGAGAGAGAGAGAGAGAGCATGAGAGGAGAGAGGTCAGCGGAAGAAGCAGACTCCCTGCTCAGCAGGGAGCTTGATGTAGGACTCGATCCCAGGACTCCAGGATCATGACCTGAGCCACAGGCAGTCGCTTAACCAACTGAGCCACCCAGGCACCGGGGAAGCAGTCTTTACGACTCAACCCTTAACCTGTGGGATCTGATCCTATTTCCAGGTGGTCAATGTCAGAATTGAGTTCAATTGTAGGACATTCAGCTAATGTCAGAGAATTGCTTGATATGGGAGAGGGGAACTCACACCGTATAACTGGGTGCAGATCACAGCTCCCTGTTTCATTCAAAGTCCTCTGCCCATCAACTGCCTCCCTGCCTCATCCCCTAACTCTCTCCCCTCTTGCTTCTGCTTCAGCTACACTGACTTAGCTACTCCTTGAACCCTCTAGGCTTGCTCTTGCCTTATGGCCATTGAACTGGTTGCTTCTTTTGTGTGAAATGGCTGGCCCCTTTAACTTATTCAAGCCTTTCTTCAAATACTGCTTTTTAAAGTAAAGCTGTCTTTGTCCACCCAACTTAAATTGCAGCACCCCCTAGTCCATCTTACATGTCCTGCTCTTTTTTTTTTCTCATTGAACTTACCATCTTCACCGTAGCTTACTTAAATGTTTAGTTTATTGCCTGCCTTCTTGCCCCAGAAAATAAGTTTTACAAGGGCAGGGATCATTGTCATGGATGAATCTCCAGCTCTTAGAACAGTTTCCAGCACATGATCAGCACTCAATAAATATTTGTTAACGTTCGACTGAATGAATAAATGAGTGTGTGAGTAAATGCATGTGGAGTTATTTGGGGCCTTAGTGAAATTGATGTCATCACTCTGTGTCTTTGATCTTAATGTATCTTGTCCAGAAGAGTTGAAAATTTTCTTTCAGTTGTCATAATCCATCTGGATTTCATTCTTTTTTGCTAACATCATTGAACATCTTATCTTCAGAATCTCAAATTAAACAGAATATAAGGATGGAAGGGGAGGCAGAAAAGGAAGCCAGGCACCCCAAACTGTAAATTGCTAGGGGAACTAGCATTCCTAAGCTTGAAAATATTCACTGTGGTTGGTGTTCGTTTTGTACTGAGGCCAGAAGAAAGTGATG
The DNA here is from genome assembly GCA_028534135.1 of Potos flavus. Taxonomy (NCBI): domain Eukaryota; kingdom Metazoa; phylum Chordata; class Mammalia; order Carnivora; family Procyonidae; genus Potos; species Potos flavus. The sequence continues at coordinate 87,845,808 of CM052885.1, forward strand.
GCACTTGAAACATAATTGCAGTTGAGTTCTGTTAGATAAAAGGCTGGGAAAATACAGAAAACCCGGTGACAGCCAAAAAGAATGGTAGACCATTTCAAATGCAGGTCATGGGAGTCAAACTGAGTGAATAACAAAAGAATCGTATCTATGACGCAAGAAGGGTTTTGCACTTTCTTCAGAAGTGGCAATGAACCTGGAAAGCAGATGGTATATCACTTCACTATTGTTGCTAGAACAAATTACCACAAACTTAGTAACAGCACAAATTTACAATCTTACAATTCTGTAGTATGAAATGAATCGCACTGGGCTAAAATCCAGGTGTCAGTAGGGCTGGGTTCCATTCTGGAGGCTCTAGGGGAGAGTCTGTTTTCTCGCCTTTTCCAGCTCCCAGAGGCTGCTCATACTCTGGCTCATGGCCCCACTTCATCCTCAAAACAAGCAATGGTTATCCAGGTCTTTCTCATATAGCATCCCTCTGACACTGATGCTTCTATTTCCTTCTTCCACATTTAAGGACCCTTCTGATTACTTTGTGCCTAGCAGGGTAATCTAGGATAATCTCTTTATTTTAAAATCAGCTGGTTAACAGCCTTAATTCCATCTATACTCTTATTTTCATTTTGCTTTGTATGATATTGTAATTTTTAATAAGAAATACATACAGTAGTCCCCTCCTTACCTGGGGATTCACTTCCTGAGGTGATCCTCCTTCTGACCATTCCCACTCTGAAGTTCAGTAGTAACCCAACCCTACATCACAATGCTTACCTCATTCCCCTCACTTCATCTCATCACCTAGGCATTTTTTCATCTCACATCATCACAAGAATGGTGAGTTCAATACAATAAGATATTTTGAGAGAGAGAGAGAGAGAGAGTGACCACATTCACATAACTTTTATTATAGTATATTGTTACAATGTTTCATTTTATTATCAATTATTGTTGTTCATTTATTACCGTGCTTAATTTATAAATTAAACTTTATCATAGGTATGTTTGTGTAGCAGAAAACATAGTGTATATAAGGTTTGGTACTATCTTCGGTTTCAGTCAGTGGAAACTGGGAGTCTTGGAATATATCTCCTGTGGATAAGGGGAACTCCTGTATTCAGTTCCTGGCACAGAGCTCCTAAAACCCTTGGAATTTCCTAAGTGATGAGAACAGTAAATGTCTTTTGTTATATTAATGGGGTGACTTTTGGACCCCCAGCTAAGGATGGGGGCTGGTTGCCAGCAGAACCAGCCATGTCCTTAGAGGGTTGGAATTCAGTCCCAATCCCCTGACGTCCAGGGGAAGGGTTCAATCTATCACCAAAGGCTAATGATTTAATCAAAGATGCCAATGTAATGAAGCCCCCATAAAAAGCAGAAAGGACTTGTTAAAAAGAAAATTACACAAAAAAAAAGAAAAGAAAATCACAGCCCAAAATGGTATCACTTAGGTTAAGACCCCAAGTCAGTAAACTAAGTGTTAATACCTAATGTAACTGTAGTTTCATACCCCCCTCCCTCCCAAATGTAACCTTTAACCAGCCAACATGGAATTTCCTGGTCAGCCCTAGGAAATTTTCTGATAGACCCCTCTGTTCCCCTTAGGAGGGCAACCTTGCCTAAAACTATAGATTTTTTTTTTTTTTTTTTTTTGCTAATAATTTCCTTTTGCTCACTCCTTCTCTACCTTTAAAAATCTTTCTTTCCCTCTACTTACTAGATGGGATACTGCCCAATTCATGAATTGATTAATAAAGCCAATTAAATCTTTAAATTTTATTTCGTTGACTTTTTAAAAAAGATTATTTATTTGAGAGAGAGAGAGACAGAGAGAGAAAGCACAAGCAGGGGGAGGGGCAGAGGGAGAGGAGGAGCAGACTCCCCGCTGAGCTGGGAACCTGACTCAGGGCTCAATCCCAGAAACCTGAGATCATGACCTGAGCCACAGGCAAGGCTAACCAACTGAGCCACCCAGGCGCCCCTCGGTTGAATTTTTGTTATTAGCGGACTGGTCCAGAGAGCTTCTGTGGTTGGTGAACTCGTGGAGCTGCTGAGAGAGTGGTGTGCCTAGAGAGGGCGTGAAGCTCCCTGCCTTTTCCCCATACCTTGCTCTATGCACCTTTCTATATTACTGTTGCTGATTTAGAGCCTTTTACAATAAAATGCTAATCTTATGCTAAAAACAAAAATTCACAGCCAGTTAAGTGTCCGACTATTGGTTTTAGCTCAGGTCACGATGTCAGGGGCCTGAGATTGAGCCCTGAGTCGGGCTTCTCGCTCAGCACCGAGTTGGCTTGACACTCTCTCTCCCTCTGCATCTTCCTCCCACGTCCCCTCGCTGGTGCACTCTCATTCTCTCTCTCAAATAAATAAATAAATTTTTGAAAAACAAAAACAAAAATTCAACTGAGTAAATTTGAAGACCTCATTGGCTTTACTAAACAATTCATGAATCAGGCAGCATCCCCAACTTGAAAGTAGAGGGGAGCTCCAAAGGGGTTGTATAAAATGAAGGGTTTTTTCAGGAAGGAATGTGGGACAAGAAAGTTATCAGCAGAAGAGAAGAAAGGATTATTACAGGCAAGGTCACCTTCCCTCAGAAGGAAGAGCAGGGGGTCTCATTAGGTGGATTACCTTCCTTTGGGCAATGGAGAGGGCCATGTGACAGATTACCTCATTAGTGCTTATCAGAAAATTCCTGATGGATAGGTTAAGACTTCATTTCTGGAGGAGGTTGAAACTGCAGTTAGGTTGGGTATTAAGCCCCAGTTTGGTGACTTGATACCAATTTGGGCCTGAGATTTTCTTTTCAACATGTAAGTAAAATGTTTCCTAAATTCTGTGAGTGGCTCTAGCAAATTATTCAAACCTGAGGAGGGGGTTGTGGGAAACTCTGATCCCTGTTGGTCAGCAGCACAGGTAATAATCTGGGCTTGCAACTGACAGCTTTTTTTTTTTTTAAAGATTTTATTTATTTATTTATTTGAGAGCAAGAGAGTACAGACGGAGAGTGAGAGGGAGAAGCAGATTCCCCGCTGAGCAGAGAGCTGGATGTGGGACTCAATCCCAGGACCCTGAAATCATGACCCGAGCCCAAGGCAGGTGCTTAACTGACTGAGCCACCGGGCACCCTTGCAATTGACAGTCCAATGGACTGAGCCCTTAACCTGTTGGACTCTCCTGCTATCTCCGGGTAGATAGTGTCGGAATTGAGTTCAGTGGTAGGACACCCAGCTGTTTGTCTGGAGCCTTTGTTATTGTTGTGGGGAAACCCCGAAACACCCCCTACCCCCCATGTTGGCATTGGAGGTGCAGATCCCTTTTACCTTGTAAAATAACATACTCACCGGTTCCTGAGATTAGTACATAGACATCTTTTGGGGGCCATTATTCTGCCAACCACAGATGATATGGGAAGCACATAATTTTTTGTTTGCTTGTTTAGAACGGGTTCTAGGAAACAAAAAAAGAAGGATAACAGCCCCAACAGCCTCTCTTTATCCATGTTTCTCACTGGCAAGTCAAAGTGCTGAGCACCCAGGGTGCTGTGCAAAAAAATTACAGGATGAATTAGAAACTAGAAAGTATCCATAGCTGAGGGTAAATATTTATTAGATGGATGATTCAAAAGTACAGTGAAATTACAGGTGCTTTAACTGGCAGCTCCCCACGGCAGTGTTTAGGATCTCTTGGGGCAAATAAGAGCATTTCCCATAATTTCTTATCTGTCATTATGTTACATATTTGCAAAGTTTAGAGAGAAGTAATAGAGAGTAGAAGAAAATGATATTAATAATCAAATAATAATGTTTCAGAGTTGCTCAGTGAATTGGGTAAATCTACAAATATTTTTCTACTGGCCTACCTCCCGTTGGTATAGATGATTCACAGAACTTTCCAATTGATCTTCATTGGTTTCTCCCTCTACCAGCTTCCGTGAGTGTCGGTTAATAAAGTATGAATGGGACTGAAATGCAGGAGAGAACTCCTGCATTTGTCATTGGTAACACCCTCCCCTGGCTCTGATGGAAGATAACTTGGGCCCCGGGTCAGAGGATGCCATCATTTCCACTTTCCTAGAGATCTACTTCACCATGACTGGACTGGACCCAAAACTTAGTAGGCCTGTAACAAATATGTGTGGATTGATAGATTGGATTAATCATCTGTGAACGAGTGGTTTGGAAGAGATGAACTTCATCTCAGGTCTTACACGGGATTCTTCAGAAGCAAGTTCTGCAATGAGGACTTGTGGGCAAGTCATATGTTAAAGAGGGACTTCTGAGAGAAACAGGTACCGGTGTTGGAGAGATAAGATGGGGAGAAGCCCCAAGCAAAAAGGAAGAAGCCAAGCAAAAAGTGACTTCCAGCAGTGCCCCAGCTTCTGCCAGATCCCACGGGAGGCCCTAGAGTTGAAATTGTACCTCAAAGTTAGTTACTTTTTCCAGGGAAGGGAGAAAGGCTTCATAGTTTAGTACCAGTCACTAGTGGCGTATGAACTCCCAGGCATGTCCAGTTCTCAGTAAAGTGGGCAAAGTGTCTTCAGCAGTCCAAGAGATGGCCTCTGAAGAGAGTCACAGGTGCTTGCTGTTAAAAGCAAAAACAGAAGAGAAGGGAGGGGCACAGAAATAGTCAGAGATCCGAAGGGATCTGGGGAAGCCCCAGCAGCATTCACAATAGCTTCTTCCAGCCTTACAGTTGTAGAAATATTACTGCAAAGTGACAATGCACCCATATTTGTATGTGCAAAAATTCACATTTTGAGAATTCTGAGAGATGCCCCTGTACTTGGGATACAGTTGCCCTTAATAAATACAGTTTTGCTCCCAAGAAATAAGTTTTTCCAATGATAAATCTGGCTCTAAATGACCATGGTATATATAATTTCTACATTTAAAAAATTCCATTCTGTTGTTTCTAAGGGTATTTCTGACTTTTCTAATCCAATTCTACTATTTCTGTACAATTGGATAAGAAAAATGCAGTTGACTACATGCTAGATCCAATGTCCTTCTGATCAGTTATGGGATTAATTTGGTTTAATATTGATGTTTTGGACATTATTCATGGCATGGTTAAAAACTATAAAAATAAAACTTGAAGCATATGTTCTTTGGCTCATTTACGAACAAATATCTCTACAATTAAAGAAAAAATTACTGAAAATAAAAGAAACTGAAGAGGCCTATGTCCTCATGATCCCAAAACCAGTGAGGGCAGAATGGGTCTCAGAAGATTAAGACATTTCATGTATAAAGCTTTAAGTTAATCTGGTTTCCAGTGACGGCAGGTCAAAAAAGCACTGGAAAGCAATGCAAAGTGTTGGTTTTGGATCATTTTAATGCTAAAACACATATTTAAGCCATTTACACAAGATAAACCAACAATTTTTTTGGCCAAGAGCCTGCCAATTATGATGTTAAAAGAGCAGCATAAGAAACCATGAGCTGTTTGGAATGTAATTTGAGCCTGTTCTTTGGGCCAGTAAAATTGTGAAAGACCAACATGTTCCTGTTTAGGACCAGCTTGTTTCTGTAGGTTATAGGGCTTCTGTGTGTCAAAACTACCCTTGGAGCTGTTTATCTTTGTCTAGAAAGTGACTGGTGCAGTTATGAAGATAACCATTTGATCAATAGAGGTACAAACAAGATGTAATAATTTGACTCACCTAGAACTACAGCAATGACTCATTAGTAAATATATCACATGTACTTCCAATCTTAATGAGGATGCTTGATGATGATGGTGATGATGAGGAGAAGACGGAAAAGGAGAAGGAGGAGGAGTCGGGAGAGGAGGAAGTTGGGGAGAGGAGATGGAGGATACCGTGCCATGCTTTTTTATGTTACTAGGGTGCTCTGGGGCCTTTTTACTTCCTCATCCTTCTGCCCCAAACTTGTTCCAGATTTTGACATGGTTGGTTCCCTTCTTCACTGAGACGTAATTTCAAAGTCAGGTACATCCACTATGAAGCTTTCCTAGGACTGATCTGATATTATTTTCCCTGACACACAAGAAAGCTCTATGATATTGCTCCACTTTACATTCTTTGTAGCACTCATCACTAACAAAAATTATTTTGTTCACTTACATTTTTACTTATTTGCTGCGTGTCTCCTCTAGGCTCACACTCTTAATATATGGAGGCCTCTGACTCACATCCAGCCCCCTTCCTTCCCCATCCCTGGTTCCATCCTGTGCCACGAGGGGCCCTTGTACGTCATGCATATGGACAAGCCAGCTGGCTCATCCAAGCCCCATCCCACATACCACCATGTCTATAAAGGTGAGATACGCCATGACAAAAAGAGGACTGGTTGCAATTTACTTTGAAACTCATTTTAAAAATGAGATTTTTGCCTAGATAGAGAAATGGCTAGATATATGATCAAGCAAGTACAGCTAAATGTAAATGGGAGAATCTAGGTGGTAGATATATAGGTAGCTGGTTTTTTATTTTTTACGTTTTCTGTATGTTTGGAAATTTTCATCATACATTGGAAGAAACACAGAAAAATAAAAGAATTGGTTTGGAAGTCAGAAGATCTGTTGATTTGGAAGCCAGAAGATCCCAGCTCTGCTCCTCACTAGCAGAGCTAACATCAGACAAATCCCAAACAATGTGAGAATTATATTAAAAAGAAATAGTTTGACTATGTATCATTCAGGACTCTTTTGGCTGGAAATGACAGAAAGCAACCTGACAGTGGCTGAGAAAGAGGTTAGTACACATACCTAGGAGGGAGAAGCCTTCGAACCAGACCATTTGAAATTAGTCCCCATCTCTTCTTTTTCTGTGTTGGCCTTTCCCAACACATAGTTTTTCCAAATCCATTTGGGCTTTTCCCATGCAACAGGGAAAGGGAATGGCCACAGATATTATCTCTTTCCAATTTAGCAACCCCACATATAAAAGAAGATTCTCTGTCTTGGGGCACCTGGCTGGCTCAGGCGGTAGAGCTTAGGACTCTTGATCTTGGGGTCATGATTTTGAGCCCCACATTGGGCACAGAGACTACTTTAAAAATTTTTTTAAAAAGGGAGGGGGGAGGGACTCGCTTTCTCTAAAAATCCATAAGATAAGACTCCAGGAAGAATTTTGATTGGCCTGGAATGAGTCATGAGCCTGTACTTATAGCCCCATTTAACTATACCTGGATCACATGATCAGACCTGCTCCAGACTATGGCTAGGAGACCCACGCAAGCCACATAAAATGGGAATAGGAATCAGTCTCCATAGTCCAAGGAACATTGGTACCAGGGGGAAAAAAGAAGAGAACTTGGAGAGAGAAAAGAAGGTACCTATTACATAGCCTGGGCTCTAAAGAGTCTTTTAGTGCTAATATTTTGAAAATGCTGACCAGACTGCTAGGTACCTAGTAGATACTCAGAAAGTATTTGTTCAATGAAAGAATATGTTAAGAAGCCATGAAAATGACAAATTACTTAAAATATTAGTAATGGGAAAGTTCTTTACAGATCAGCTAGTCTAACCCCTTCATCTCACAGATTAAGGAAAATGAGACCCAAAGAAGTTAAGTGATATTCCCAAAGACATGCAGTTACTTCTAGAACTCAAGCAACCTGTTCTCCCATACTGCCTCTCCATCTTTCTTTAAAGCATTCTTATTTCAAACAGATTCCTTTTGCCCCTCAACTTTCAGTAGACTAACCATCAGCTAATGCCACCCAGACATCCTGACAGCAAAGCAAATAGAAGCTAAAAATTACAAAGAAAAGGAAAAGAAAAAAAAAACTACCTTTGTTTAATTGTTATTCTAATGAGTTAAGCCTTGCATTCAACACAGGCAGGCTCTTCTAACAGAAAAAAGGCAGATCCGTTGGCTGCCCCCACAGACAGCTTGTGGATAAAAGTGTGTTTACACAGCTGGATTGGTCCAGAAGGAGCCAAGGCTGAAAACGGTCGGTGAGCAGGCTGATGGCAGGTGACAGCTGGGAGCATCTGTTTTCCATTACAGGCACTAGGCTACAATAGTGCTGTCCTCTGACCCTTGGGTCCAGCTTCCCTGGGGGCCTGGGTGTGTTCCCAGGTTTCAGGTGCTGACAACCAATTTACTTGCTAACACATCCTAAGGGTTCTCTTGGGTTTAGAATGGCTCTAGTCTGGGATTTGGAAGTAAAGCTCAGAATTCGGATAGGGTGGGTGAAGTTATTTGTGTTCAACTCTAAAGCGAAATTTAATTCTGTAGTAAAACTGTCAGAGAGAATAGGTCATTCATTTCCTTCCTTAAGCTTCGTTCCTCCCACTCTCCCTTTCCTTCCTCCCTCTCTACCTTCCTTCCTTCCTTCCTTCCTTCCTTCCTTCCTTCCTTCCTTCCTTCCTCCCTCCCTCCCTCCCATCTTTCCTTCCTTCCTTCTTCCTTTCTTCCTTCTTTCCTTCCTCTTTAACTAAGCAAGAATATTGGAAGAAAATGCTACTCTTAATTTTTGTAGAAAAGCAGAATTGCGCTGCTCCTAACTACTCTACAGCAGTCAGCCACATTGGCCAGCATCTTGAAAAAGATCTGTCCAGTCTACAAAATGATCATCATAGGAATGAATATTAGACTTTGACCACAACCAAAAGATATGACCGGATGAAGGATGCCAGACTTTGTTTGGTTTCCCCTGAATATAGACCCTGAGAAAGGAAAGGTGCAGAAAGTTTTTTGGGAAGTGGTTGTTGGAAGCCCAAGTGAGGACTAAGAAGCATAAGGCGGGGTGGCAGGAAGCGCTTAAGTGCTGTAGGCTAGCGAGGCTCAGTACTCTGAGAACTCTGCAAAGTTTACAGGAATGACTTTCAGAATTGGGCCGAAGGGCAGAAGGTGCAGAGTTTAAACTGGTCTTTGTGGAGGGCTGCCCTGGGGAGTGTTAATGCCCAGGCACAGCCTGGAGTCCTTTCATTGCATTAAGGCTGAGAAAGCTACTGTGCATTGGAAATGGCCTGCTATAAAGCAGAAAGCCGGGGAAGCTGACAGTGCAAGCTGGAGCTGCTTGCTGGAGCCAAAATCAGAGCCAAGGAAATGTGGTAGGGGACACCAGAGGCATCTGCTAACAAAATTTGAGCAGCCAGAAAAAACCCAGATAACTACAGAGTGATTCGTGTTGGAATATGGGGCGCCATGACACGATCCTCTCTGCTTTTGTACATCTTTGAAAGTTTCCATAATAAGTAAAAAAAAAAGTTATAGCTTAATATATAAATTACTTTCCCTCAATGTCATCCTCACACTTAAAAGAAACATTGCAATAGAAGCTAAATAACCCATTTCTCTTCCAAATACTATCAGCACATTCTTCTTTGTAAAGATTATAAAGGTGGAGACATGTTATTGGTTCTAAACAATATAAAATAGTAAGAGTTGATAATTCCAAACAAATAATTTGCTTTACGTTTGCTGGAATTGCATCGAATTCACAGAAGTAGACAATTGAGCATACGTAGGTATTAACATTAGAGGGAAGAGGAAGACCCTGGCTGGTCCTCTTATTTTAAAAAAAGGGACAAAGTTATACTCAAAGTATCCTGGACAATGAGCATTACTGTTTCCCAGCCTACAATCCATGCATATCCGCTGATATTTTTCCTCAATTAATTTTGTTTTGGGGTTTAAAAAAAGGAACAGGGAGATGAAGATTTTCTTGAAGGAGGTTAAGTAGTAGAGGCCTTTCTTTTATTTTTAACAGCTTCAGTGAACTGATTAGCTAGATAACTGTCATCCTTAATATTTCAAAAGACCTGAGAGCAATTGCATTGACACAGGCTAGAAGTTTGAAAAATTGGCTCTGAAGGCAGGTTAGATGGAATTTTGTTACTTCCGCTTAAACTTCTAGGGGATGGCAGGAGGCGTGTCTGGGCTGGGCTCCCAAGATAAAGGTGTGCAGAGCAGGACTGGGAGTGATTTTCATTTGTAGCTAAATTCTGGGAACACAGCAGATAACAATATTGTCCAAGAAGTGGAAGGCACCCTATCTATGCATTTTGAATTTAATTAAATTCATTAATTCATTAATTTACTTATTTATAATTTTTTATTTGAGTATAGTTGACACACAATGTTACATTAGTTTCAGACGTACAACATAGTGATTTCTCTATGCATTTAAAAAATCCAAACATCTTTTCTTCTATTTCTGTCTGTTCCATTTAATATTGCTGTGTAAAAAAAACCACTCCACATTCAATGACATAAAAAACCCACCATTTTATTATGCTTATAGAGTCTATGGGTCACGAATTCAGGCAGGGCATCCTGGGGATGGTTTGTATCTGCTCCCCAAAGCCTGGGCTGAACTTTTTGGTCCTATGTAACAAGGGACCCTCTTCTCTGGCTTTCAACATCTTCCTCAGTTTCCTTTGTGCCCTTGGTGCAGCCTCCTCAGGGCCTCTTAGATTTCTGACATTCTCCTTTAGGATCCCCTCCCACCCTTGCTGCGTCACGTAGTCTCAAAGTCAATGCCACATGTTTTATGTTCTTTTGTTACGTTTTGTTATGGTATTTATCCACATCCAGGTAACAACATCTGTTCCAGTTACTACTGTCTTATAATAAATGCTTACTCTTACTATTACTATGTAATAAGCTTTCTCTTCCACCCCTAGAAGTCACTGGAAGAAAAATAAAGAAAAAAACCCCCCAGGTTACCTATGGTGGGAGAGTGCAGAAGAGAGAGAGGAGAGATGACCAGTTAGCGAGGATAAGGTGGGCAAACTGGAGGCAACTGAATTGTCCAGAACCATGAAGTTATCCTCCCAGCTACTGCTAGCTTTTCTTAGACTTTCAGTGTCAGGGCCCCGGCATGATACCCTCAGTATAACTCCGTGAACTGTGGCTCTGTTGTTGGAGCCCGTCATCAAGTAATACTAGTAGTATAAACCTAGTGATGTAAAACAAAAGCCATTTTATTGTATTATTATGATCAAGATTTGGAAAGGGCAAGTGGAGATGGCTTGTTTCTGCTCATGATTGCTAAGCTGGGAGGACTCAAAGGCTGGAAATTAATCTATGGCCGAGGACTGATATCTTCTGAAGGCCCATTCAATTACTTGTCTGGCAGTTGGTGCTGGCTGCCGCTGGGACCTTATCTGGAGTCGTTGGTCACAACATCTATACCTGGTTTTCCCATGTGGCTGCTTGAGCTTCCCCAGAGCATGGTGGCTTGGATCTGAAAGCAAGCATTGCAAGAGAGAATCACAAAGAAACTGCATGGCTTTTGCAACCTTCCTTGGAAGTCACCTGGTGTGGTTTCTGTAAGTTGGCTCAGATTTAAGGGTAGGGAACATAGATAGACATGCCTCTAGATGGGAAAGTATCAAAGTCTCATCATTCAAAGAAGCATGTGAGGTGGACAATGTTGTGTTGCAGCCATTTCAGAAAAATGATCTGCTGCACTGTCATATACCAAAAACAGTAAGATGAACTATTACAAATATAGAACATTCTGTGGTTACTGGTGATATGTCAAATCCTTTACCATAAAAAGAAAATAGCATAGATATCAAGGAATTAGAGACTAAGTCTGTGGAAATAAAGACAACTCTGTAAACCTCTCATGAGAATCTTAGGCTCAGAACCTGGGATCCCTAAAGTCAACATCTATTTCTTCTTGAATAATTCTTCTGGAATTATCTCCATCCTCCTGCATTGTATCCTTTATAAATAACTTGGTTTATGGTAAATTTACTCAGTTTGGGTTTATCTGAAAATATCTGCATTACATTCTCATTCCTGAATGCTTGTTTAGCTGGGTAAACAATTCTAGGTTGACATTTCTTCAGTACTTTGGAAATTTTTTAGTAATTCAAAAATACTGTTTTCATCTTCTATTTTCAATTGTTAAACTGTGACATTTCCTTTCAGTATAATTATTTCTTTGTAGGTATCTTGTCCCTGGTTGCTTTTAAGATATTTTTGTCTTTGATCTTCTGAAATTTCAGTGTAATGTGCCTAGGTTTGGATTTCTTTTATTTATCTAGCTTGAGATTCATGAGCTTCCTGAATCTGAGAGTTTCTGTTTTTCATCAATCTGGATAATTAATATTTATTATCTCTTAAAATACTGCCTCTTCCTTGTTCATTTTTTTATGTTCTTGGAATTCTAATGTAATGTATATTAGTCATTCTAGCCCTACTAGTCTATCTTCTACATCTATTATATTCTCATCCATACTTTCCATATCTTTGTCTCTCTGATCCTCATTCTGGGTAATTTCTTTATATCTACCTTCCAATTTGCTTAATTTTTTTTCTCAAGTTGTGTCTAACTAATGTTTAGCCCAACTGCTGTGGATTTTTTTTTTTTTTTAATGAACAATTTTGTATTTCTAGATCTTTTATTTATTTTTCAATTCTATCAGTTTTTTTTAAATTTTCTTAATCTTTGGTTGGCTTTCTATTCTCTCACTTATTTTTACAAACATTTAAGAAATATTTACTTTATATTCTTTATCTGATGACTTCCAAACCAGAAGCTTAGGAGATCAAGGTTCAATTTCTCCTGTTTCTGTTCTTACTAAGGGTCTGTGTGTGTGTGCGTGTATGTGTGTGTGTGTGTGTGTGTGTGTGTGTGTGTGTGCGCACGCATGGGTGTATTTCTTTGTTCCCTTATGGGCTTAAAAATCCAAACCTTAGGCTCCTGCTATATGTAAGTACTCTCAGTAGAGATGAGCCTTCAGCACTGGCATCCTACCCTGGATTCTCCGTTGTCTTTTTGGTCTCTGTTTTTTGGTCTCTTTTAGCTGAGTACAAGGATACTTGCTGTTTTATCCAGCATTTTTAAGTGTTCTGTAGTTATTAATATAAATAAAATAAAAATGATTTCACCCCAACCCAATCCCATCTTATTTCTATCAGTAACTTCACTTATATTCTGATACATAACCTTTTAACCATTTTCCACATATACTGTCTATGTATGTATATGTAAATATATGTAAAAATAAGCACACAGACATGCATACATAAATGGGATGTAAAATATTATTTTGGATTTTTTAATCATGTCTTTGATAGCTTTTCATCTGAGTACTTAAAAAATGGTTGCATCGTCATATAGTTTGCATTTTTATAACTAAATTGACTAGTCCATATTGATAGAAATTCAAGTTTCCAATTTTTTTCTCTTCTCCTACATGAGCTATGCTTCAGTAAACGTCCTTGAGGGACGCCTGGGTGGCTCAGTTAGATAAGCGGCTGTCTTCGGCTCAGGTCATGATCCCAGGGTCCTGGGATCGAGTCCCACATCGGGCTCCTTGCTCGGCAGGGAGCCTGCTTCTCCCTCTGCCTCTGCCTGCCACTCTGCCTGCTTGTGCTCGCTCTCTCTGACGAATAAATAAATTAAAAAAAATAAATAAACGTCCTTGAGCGGTGCGAAGCTCGTAGAAATTATTTGATAAATACTTTTTGCATGAATAGATGTATATATATTGGTGTACCTATGGAAATACTGTAGACAGACTCCTAAAAGTGGATCTTCTGGGTCAAAGTGTAAGCACATTTAAAATTGCAGTAGATGATCATCAAATTGTCCCCCCAAAATTTGTGCAAGTCTTTATTGCACCAGCAATGAACAAGAATGATTGTTTTCTCAATCCTCACCAACACGATATAGTATCAGTCCTAAAATTTTATATAATCAGATAGAAGAGGACTGTTTATTATTTATTTTTTTTTTTAAAGATTTTATTTATTTATTTGACAGAGAGCGAGATCACAAGTAGGCAGGGAGGCAGGCAGAGAGAGGGGGAAGCAGGCTCCCTGCCGAGCAGAGAGCCTGATGTGGGGCTCAATCACAGGACCCTGAGACCATGACCTGAGCTGAAGGCAGAGGCTTTAACCCACTGAGCCACTCAGGCTCCCCAAGGACTGCTATTTTTATCTGCAATTAAAATAATCTCCTCCCTCTACCCCCCAGTGAGGTGGAACATCTTTTCATAAATTGTACCTTTAATAAGGGCCGAGGTCATGTTAAGTTTCTGATCTGGGGACCATACTTACAGCTACTACTTAACATCTTTCAATCTCTGCTTTCTAAAATAGGTTTAAAGGTGGTCATTTGTTAAAGGATTCATGTTATAGTTACAAGGAAACATTAAAGGAATTACATTGTTACTGGTCTTGCTCTTGGAACCGAGACAGTAAAAGAAAGGCCACCCACACTTTGATTCTCCCCAGGGCAGGGCTGGCCCCCACCTCCCACATAGAATTCCGGCAGAACTCTAGTTTTCCCTACTGTAATAGGGAGGCTGCAAGGACTGAAAAAAATTAATCTCTGAATGACACCTCAATAAATCATGGCTACTTTATTTCTTATCACATCGCTCGTCTGCCAACCACTTGGATCTGAAGAGTCACCGGGGGCCGGCTCATTAGGAGTCTGGGTGAAAAGAGGCTGGCAAAGGCGCCTGCGCAGCTCAGAATGACGCTCCAGGTGAAGTCTGCGTGGAACTTCAGCCGCCAGGTGAAACGTTCAGAAGCCGTGGGCAGAGTCAGAGCCCCGCGTGGGCGTATGCTTCCGGCCACGTGCTACGCGCATACCCAATGGGAAAGCTTGACGTCAGCCCCGCTTCCTCACCCTGGCAACGGGCGGGTGACTACTTCCGGTGCTGTGAGGGCTCGGGGCTGACGCGGGTGAGTGTCCCTCTTTCTCACGCTGTCCGCGCCGCTGCCGCCGCTGCAGCGCTGCCTCTGTCCAGGCCCGTGCGCTCGCTGGGACATCCCCTTCGGGGCCGGGAGGGGGCGGCGCGCAGGATGCCCACTGCCTGGGGCGGTGCTGAAGGAGCGGATCCGGGACGTCCCTCGACCCCTCGGTCGCGCGTGGCGCCCGTGCCGGTCTCCTTCTCAGCCTTGGCTCCAGCTTGGCAGTCTCATTCCCTCTCGGGGGAAGGGACTGTCTGTGCGGGCAGTCCTCGCTGTCCTTCACTTACTTTGAATCGCGGGCTGCGGGGTTCTCCGAGTCAGAGGCTCGCATAGACCCCAGGGTGTGCGCCCTAGTCCTGCGTGGCGGGTTGGGGCCAAAGTAGCCCCGCGTTGTTATAGCGGCCTGGTTAGAGTCTCTGAGGACATTAGCATTTACTGCTCAGGAGGCGGAGGAGGAAAGGACCGAGAAGATGGAGAAGGAGCAGCTGGAGAGGAGGGTGGAAAACGAGCTGGAGGTGTCCTGGAAATAGAGGGCATCGTGTTTCCGGAAGGAGGGAGTAACTTGACTCGCCTCTGTAGGGGAGGGGAAATGAAAGGTATTTTCGGGACCATGTGACTGAGATCGTTGAACACTAAGCTAAGGAATTTTTATACACTCGGGTGTTTAATGATTTCCTTTTTCGTTTGCTTAAATAAAGCTCCCCCCATTTGTAAAAAGCAGTGCGTGCTTATTAAGAATATCTGGAAAATGCAGGAATAATTAAAAAGAGATCACCTACAGTCACCAACCCAGCATTTTGATCCCTTTCTAATTTTTTATAGCATTTTTAACCTGTTTATGATCATAGCATATGTAAAATATGATTATAACCAGAAAGTATAATTGTTGTACATTGCATCCATTGCACAGATCGATCTTTTATTAAGATATAACTCACATACCATAAACCCACCCTTTTAAATTGTAAATTTTAGTAGTTTTTTACTATATTCATAAAGTTGTGCACCTATTACCACTATCTAATTCCAGAACATTTTCATCATCTCCAAAACGAACTGTACCCATTACAGTCACTTCCCATTTGATCCCCCGGTCCCTGGCAACCCCTAATTAGATTCTCCCCTCTCCTTGCTCCTCCAGTCCCTAGCAGCCACTAATCTACTTCTGTGTCTGTAGCTTTTCCTATTCCGAACATTTCTGGTAACTGGAATTATAGAATATGTGGCCTTTTGTATCTGCCTTTTACTTAGCATAATATTTTCAAGGTTCATCCATGTTGTATTTTGTATCAATACTTAATTCTTTTTTATGGCTAAATAATATTCCGTTATATGAATATATATATATGTGTGTGTGTGTGTGTGTGTATATATATATATGCCACATTTTGTTTATCCATCATCAGTTAATGGACATTTGAGTTGCTTCCTTTTTTTGACTGTTATGAATAATTCTGTAAACATCCATGTACAGGTTTTTGTGTGGATATATGTTTACATTTCTCTTAGATATATATCTAGGAGTGGAATTGCTGGATCATGTGGTAACTCTGTTTAGCTTTTTGAGGAACTGCCAGATGTTTTTGAAAGTGGTCTGCACCAGCAGGATATGAAAGTTCTGATTTCTCCATATCCTTGTTAACACTTAATATCTGTCTTTGAGGTATACGTATGATGTTGGTACCTCACTGTGGCTTTGATTTCCATTTCCCTGATGGATGGTAATGTTGAGCATCTTTTCCTATGCTTTTTAGCCCTTTGTGTATCTTTGGAGAAATGTCAATCCAATTCCTTTACTCATTTTTATATTGAATTTTTAAAAACTTTGATGTTGTAGGAGTTCTTTTTTTTATAGAAGAATTTTTTTTTGAAGATTTTATTTATTTATTTGACAGAGAGTGAGAGATGGAACACAAGCAGGGGGAGTGGGGAGGGAGAAGCAGGCTTCCCACTGAGCAGAGAGTTGGATGCAGGCCAGTCCCAGGATCTTGGGATCATGACCTGAGCCAAAGGCAGACACTTAACGACTGAGTCACCCAGGCACCCCAAACATTTAAACTTTTGGTGAGTTCTAATTTATCTATATTTTCTTTGGTTGGTTGTTCTTTTGGTGTTATATCTAAAACATTGCCAAATCCAAGATTATGAAGATTTACTACCATGTCTTTTCCTAAGAGTTTTACAGTTTTAGCTCTTACATTTAGTTCTTGATATTGATTAAGGAATAGATAGGTAGGCATAGGTAGGAATCCAGGTTCATTCCTTGTATGTGCCTATCTGGTTTTTCCAGCACCATTTTTTGAAAAGACTATCCTTCCCCTACTTAAATTTTTTTTAAGGGGGGTCAGAGGGAAAGGGAGAGAGAGAATCTTAAACAGGCTCCACACCCAGCACAGAGCCCGACGTGGGGCTCCATCTCATGACTCTGAGATCATGACCTGAGCCAAGAGCTGGATGCTTAACTGACCGAGCCACCCTGGTGCTCCTATCCTTTCCTTATTTAATGGTCTTGGCACCCTTGTTGAAAACCAATTGACCATAAATAATATAGGTTATAATTTTTTTAACCATTTCTCTATGTTGGACATTTAGATCACTTCCAGATTTTTGTTTTTTTAAATTATTCTGTGTTAAACACAACATAACAGGCATAAAGCCTTTTCTGTTTTTGAAGTTATTTTGGTAGAAAGTGTTCTGAGAAGTGAAATTACTGGGTCAAAGATGAAATACGTATGTTTTGGAGCTCATTGAATGAAGCATTAAACCTTCAATGTCAATATGTTAAGAGCAACAGAATGCTTTTTTATTCATCAGTTGCTATAGCGTAAGGGCTGGATTTCTATAAAAGCCTTTTGCTGTAAGGTAGATGGATTCCCTGACTTATTCTTTTTTTTTTTTTAAGATTTTATTTATTTATTTAACAAAGAGAGAGAGAGATATCACAAGTAGGCAGAGAGGCAGGCGGAGAGAGAGGGAAGCAGGCTCCCCGCCGAGCAGAGAGCCCGATGCGGGGCCCAATCCCAGGACCCCGAGATCATGACCTGAGCCGAAGGCAGAGGCTTAACCCACTGAGCCACCCAGGCACCCCACCCCTGACTTATTCTTTTGACTGCTTGTAAGAGACTAAGTAAATCTAGAGGGAAAACTTCAACAGCAGGGGCAAACAGGACATGTCATAGTTTTCTAAATGGTATAAAGAAAAAAAAAGGGTCATCACATGCAGTAGGAAAATAAGTCTTTGAGAGAACTGGGGTCAAGATTTACATCTTAATATCAGTGCCTTGAAAGTCCCTGGGCAAAAATGTTTTATTCTGAGTTTCTCCTCTGACCTTGATAATCAGGTTAATTTGCATTCATTTTAGTTTCAGAGATGGCTAATTTAAATCTGTGTTTAGTAGATAGTACCTGGTTAAAAAAAAAATCAAATGCAAAAGGCTGTTAGGAGAAAATCAAGTTTCCATTTCATTTTGCCCTTCAGTCTCCCAGTTCTCCTTGGAGGTATCCATGGTATTATTGTTACTTGTGTTTTAATAGACTAGTTCATACACAGAGTATCTCTGGAAAGATAGTATATACAAAATTATACATTTTAAGGCTCTTGATACTTCCTGACAAATTCTTTTTCAAAGTGGTTACTTACCTCAGTGTATGGTGGCAGTACAGTGCTAGTTAGGAAGATTCCATTTCTGTTTCTATTTCTTTGAATATTCTTTCCTTAATATTGGATATCCAGTTTATATTTCCTCTTGTGTGTATTGGCTGCTTATGTCCTTTGGCATGCTGTTCATTTTGATTGGAGTTGTCCTTTATGAGCTTTATTTTGGCAGCCTTTTGTAGTTGGTTGTTTTACAATAGTCTGGATTTGGAAAGAAAAGTTAAAATGCTTTTGTAACATTTATGCTAAGAGGTATGTGAACTGAACAAAGGTGGAAGCGGTAAGGAAAAGGAAGTTAAATGCTTGAGGGAGAAATTTACAAGATTTGGAAAGTGAGTGCAGTCCAGGATGACTTCAAGTGAGTTAGAAAAGGATTAGTGCTATTAAAAATAAGGAGTGATGTGGAAATAACTAGATTTCTATGGAAAAATGAGATTGTTTTGGGTAGATTAAGAGTGAAGAGGATCTAGGTTGAACTAAGGTATCCAGGAGACTTGTGGCTAGAGCTCAAGAAGCAGAAGATAAAGAGTTACAAATAATCTGATTTACTGAGAGGATTGTTTTGAAAGGTTGGCAGTGGATGAAATTGCTGAAGGAGACATTTGAGAATAGGCCTGTGGACAGGGAGTCATGTAAGAGGACAAAGTTGGGAAGGGTCGGGGGGTCATAAAGAGCTAGGATGGTAGATTGCCATGCTTGCCAAGAAGAGCAGGGAATGTAGAGAACAAAGGTTGCAAGCAGCAGAGTAAGAAAAGGTCATTAGGTTTGGTAACTTGGAAAAGATACACTTATGGGAAAAGATACAGTTTATGGGAATCAGGAAATTTGTTTTTTCCAAACAGCTTTATTAAGATATAATTCATTTATCATATAATTTATCCACTTTCAAAGTGTACAGCTCCGTGGTATTTAGTATATTGAGAATTGTGCAACCATCACCACAGTCAATTTTAGAACATTTTTATTGCCGCCAAAAGAAAGCCTGCCCACATTAGCAGTCACTCTCCAATTCCCCTTTAGCTTCCCAGGCCAAGGCAACAATTAATCTACATCTGCCTCTTTAGATTTGTGTACTCTGGGGGCCCCTGGGTGGCTCAGTGGGTTAAAGCCTCTGCCTTTGGCTCGGGTCATGATCTCAGGGTCCTGGAATCGAGCCCCGCATCGGGCTCTCTGCTCAGCGGGGAGCCTGCTTCCCCCTCTCTCTCTGCCTGCCTCTCTGCCTACTTGTGATCTCTCTCCTCTCTGTCAAATAAATAAATAAAATTAAAAAAAAAAAAAAAGATTTGCCTACTCTGGACATTTCACATAAATGGAAACATGCAGTATGTGGCCTTTTATGTCTGACTTCTTTCACTGTTTTCAGGGTTCATTCATTCCATAGTATGAATCTCAGTACTTAATTATTTTTTTATGACTGGTTAATGTTCCATTGTATGAATGTACCACATTTTGTTTAACCATTATCAGTTCATGGACATTTGAGTTGTTAGCACTTTTTGACTATTAGGAATAATTCTGCCGTAAATATCCATGTACAATTTTTTGTGTGGATGTGTTTTCAGTTCTCTTCAGTATATATCTATGAGTGAAATTACTGGGTCAGGGGCGCCTGGGTGGCTCAGTCGTTAGGCATCTGCCTTCGGCTCAGGTCATGATCCCAGGGTCCTGGGATCGAGCCCCACATTGGGCTCCCTACTTGGTGGGAAGCCTGCTTCTTCCTCTCCCACTCCCTCTGCTTCTGTTCCCTCTTTCACTGTTTCTCTCTCTCCATGTCAAGTAGATAAATAAAATCTTAAAAAAAAAAATTACTGGGTCATATGCTAACTCTTTGTTTACTTTTTGTTGCAACTATTGCAGAGGATGGACAAGTTGCCAGTGTTTTAGAAACAAAATGAATTTTAATATCATCACTAGTTGGAAATTGCAAAATGTCCATTTTCAAGCATATTCAGAAATAAAGGCATTATAAAAAAATGAACTATACAATTGTTTTCTGTTGTGTAAAAACTATAACATGCTTATACATTTCCTTTCATTGGAAATCTTGTGTGTTGAATGTTACCTCAAAGCTTAGCTGAAATGTTAGGCATTTTTCTTGCAAATCAGTATGTTGATGTAAATATGCTTCATCAATTTCAAATAATGATTTGTAATAATGAAATAAGAACAAATGTGATAAAAAATAATCCCAGGGATATTCAATGTTAATCTAAGTAATGATTTATTTTTTACTCCTTAGTCTAAACTGTAGAAATCAAATACTATGATTTTTTTTTTTAATTTGAATTACCTGTAGTTCGTGTGGCCTCAGAAGTTCAAAATCTAGAAAAACAAAAGCAAAAACAGAAAAACAAAACAAAACAAAAACTTTTGGGGCCAGTATTTTTGGTTGGCCATGTTTTTGTCCATTCCTGCCCTAGGTGGGATGAGCGTTGAGAACCTTCAGCATATGGTATTTTCCCTCTTAGTGACATTTTTAGGTGAGATCTCATAGGCTTGCTTTATTTTGGAACTTGGGATTTAGCTACTTCATGTTTTCATAAATAAATAAATGAATAAAAAAAGGTTTTTTTGGGAAAGTAATATGTTCAGATTTTTCAATATTGAAAGGTATAAACTCTGAACAATAGAATTTCCATTCCACTTTTGTCCATCATTCAGATCTTTGGGTTACCACTGTTATACTATTTTTTGGGGCATATTCTTCCAGATTTGTACTTTGCATATATACTTAGCTGTATTATTTTTTTCTCCCCTCTCTCAAAATATGGCATTGCATGTATTTCTGTATTGTGCCTTTTTTACTTACCAAAAATATCTGTAAGATTAGTCAATCTATATTTGTATATCAATACTATTCTCATATTTTTTCGGTGGCTGGTTTTATTTTAACCACTTACATCAAGACATATTGTTGGTTCATATCTTTATTATTACAAATAATCTTTAAGTGTGCATTTGTAATTTTGATTGATTTTGCCAGAATGCCCTTGTTGAGCTTTGTCATCTTATGTTGCCACTAGCAGTGTGTGAGAATTCTTGTTTCTCAGTAGCCTCGAATCGTGATATCATTTTGATGTTGGTCATCCGAAGTTAAAAAATGGCATTTGGGTGTAGTTTTATTTTGTATCTTTCTTTTGAGTGAGGTTTAGCATCTTTTGATCTGTTTAAACTGTTATACAATTTTTCTGTTAACTGGGATTTGCTCATTTGCCCTTTCTTGTCTTGTTTTAGTCACTTGTTGGCACTCTTTATTTATTAGGCAAGTCAGACCTTTAATGGGTTTAGAGTTAAACGAAAACTAATGTTAGAGTAGTTGCTTCCTTTTTAATTGAAATCGAAACATTCCAGTAACCATGGGGAGTAGGAGGCCAGAGTTATACATTGCATAGCCTGTCTATTTAAGTTTCTTTCCTAGTCCTGCAGAACTTTGGGGGCCAACATTTATGGAGGGGTTTATGAAGATGACATGATTTTCTAAAAAAATATATTTCAGATAGTCTCTGGAGGATAGCAGATTGCTCAAGAAATAGCATATTAATTTATCTTGCACATTTTATTTTTTTCAGAGAAACCTAAGAAGCAATGTTTTAAAATCTCTCATACACCTGAACATGCCTATTACATCAGTCTTACTCATTATAAAATATAGATATTTCAGTTTCTTATTTATGAAAAAATGTATCTGATAGCAATGAGTCAGTAGCTTGAAATTTAATAACCCCATACTGCTTGGATATGTTTTCATTTTAACTGAAACTCTTACTTTTCCAAGGCCTGGGTTTTTACTCAACTTATGTTTGTGGGACTAGTGGGCCCAAGCTGATTCTGTGGCCTGGTCAGACATGATGGCATGTATAGGCTGGCAGATGGACTGATAATCATTTCAATTCTACTTCATCAATGACAAATGAATACACAGTATTCAAAGTCAAATAACCAAAGAGAAATAACCAAATAGCCAAAGTCAAATAAAAGTAATTGAGGCAGATCCTTGTGGAGTCATTAGAAGAAGATCCATTCTTAGAAAGACAGCTACCACCACAAAACAAAAATAAAAGCAGGCATTTCAATTCACTTTTAATCAACATCAGCACTCTTTTGTAATCGAAACTTTCTTCCTGCATTTATGAATATGTTAACATTTTAATACAACAGCATATATATATATATATTGATTTAAAATTATTCGTCCTTTAAGTGAGATGTTATATAATAAAAATTCAGTGGTCTCTTTTTAACCAAGAATTAAAAGAAGTTAAAATGCCATACTACAGTGCTTCTCAGACCATCTCTGGTGTAAAGGACCAGCTCTAAAAATTTTTCAATCCATTGTTGACAATTTCTTTTACAAAATGCAAAAGAACCAAAACTAAAACCCAAAAAACCAAGCCCCAAGCAAAACTGAAATATGGAACCATGAATGAAAGATAAAAAATAATGGAATATTATGCAGCCATCAAAATTTGAAATCTTACCATTTGCAACGATGTGGATGGAACTAGAGGGTATTATGCTAAGGAAAATAAGTGAGTCAGAGAAAGAAAATTATTATATGATCTCACTGATATGTGGAATTTAAGAAGCAAGGCAGAGGATCATAGGGGAAGAGAGGAAAAAATGAAACAAGACAAAACGAGAGAGGGAGACAAACTGTAGAGACTCTTAATCTTAGGAAATAAACTGAGGGTTGCTGGAGGGGTCGGGCGTGGGGGAGTGGGGTGAAGAGGTGATGGACACTGGGGAGGGTATATATCGTAATGAGCACTGGGTATTATATAAGACTGATGAATCACAGACCTGTACCCCTGAAACAAATAACACATTATATGTTAATTAATTGAATTTAAATAAAAAATAAAAAAGATAAAAATAAAAGCACAATTTTATTATATTTATTAGATAAAATCATTTCAGAAATATAATTATAAACAAAAAAGGAAAAAAATTATAAAAAGTGTACACATTGTTGAAAATGTGTATATAAACCAATTATTATTTTATTAAATAAGTCTCTTGCAGACTGGTAGCAAATCCTGGTCTGCAGACCACACTTTGAGTAACACCATTTTTTTGGATTAGGCAGCTAAGTCACTTTTTATGCTACTATTTATGTTTTATATTGGTAAAGAAAGACTTATGCCCCTCCCTACTTCTCAGTTTAGAATAGGGTATAGATTTTACCTAGTAGTGTGAATCTAGGTGTCTTATTGTGGTAATCATTTCACAGTATGTGTGTGTGTCAAATTGTTTTGTACACCTTGAGATTACACAGTGTTATATGTTAGTTATATCACAATAAAGCTGGCGAAAGAAAAAGTAAGCTGTAATATAGGCTTTATATCAAGGCTCGGTGATATTATCAGCATCATCAGTGATTCTAGAATGTCCCAGAGATTATTAACATTTGGATTGAAGGAAGTACAAAGTGATACTTAAGTTATATTGAGGTTTTCTTCAATGTAAATACAATGAAAGATAAGATATCTTTGGACTTCATATGAAGTCTTTATACAACAGTTCTTTTGTTTATATGATTTTAAGTAAGTATTGTCTATGGACAGAGATTTAAATTCTAAACTTTTCATATTCTTTGTATTACGCAGTTAAGTAACTTTAAAATTAGGTTTTTGGAAAGTTATCTTTGGGGGTGACCGGGTGGCTCAGTTGTTAGGTGTCTGGCCTTTGGCTCAGGTTGGTCCTGGGTTCGAGCCCCACATCGGGCTCCCTGCTCATCTGGAAGCCTTCTTCCCCCTCTCCCACTACCCCAGCTTGTGTTCCCTCTCTCGCTGTCTCTCTCTCTCTGTCAAATAAATAAATAAATCTTAAAAAAAAAAAAGAAAGCTATCTTTGCACAAATTTGTATAAGTTATGTGTATGTTAGTGAAAGAAATGTATACCATCTTTGCCTGTTTTTCTTTAGGATAATTCCTCTTCTGCAGTTACTTTTGGATGGAAGTATGCACTTTTCCCAATAGAAGATGATAATCCTGGAGAATGACCATGGAGAAGGGGATGAGTTCTGGAGAAGGGGTGCCTTCCAGATCATCTCAGGTTTCGGCTGTTAAAATAACAGTCAAAGAGTTGGAAACAAAGCAGTCCCATAAGGAGAAGCGAGGGGGCTTTGTGTTGGTACATGCAGGTAAGCTCTAAGTGGGCGAGTTGGAAGATGAAAGTAATGTTGATTTTTTTTTTCCCTTGCCTTGAAGTAAACTGAGAACTGAATTTCACATCTGGAGGAGGCAAACTGCCAGAGAGGAGTTGGAACCAAAGAGATTGACTTCAATATAGGTCTCTCCTACTTCCTACTTGGAAGATCTTATAATGATAGCTCTTCCTATGTCTTCTTCACTTCTCTACCCCATTATTTACTTTTACCCCATATAATAGATATAATTAGGTAGTATTAAAATCAGGCAAAGTAATTTCTTAAACTCTGGTTTGTGTTTTTAAAAACAAGATGCTGCTGAAAAATTTTATTGACTCCATATTTGACTGTGGCTATTTATTTAAAAAGATTTTATTTCTTCATTTTAAGAGAGAAACAGAGTGCTCTAGTGGGGGAAGAGCAGAAGAGGAGGTAGGGGGAGAGAGAGAATCTCAAGCAGACTCCATGCTGAGCACAAAGCCCAGTGCAGGGCTCCATCCCATGATCCTGAGGCCATGACCACATCTGAAATCAAGAGTTGGATACTTAACTGACTGAGCCAACCAGGCGCCCAACTGTGGCCATTTTAGAGTATAATAATGCACATAGAGCTAATTTGCCTTTTTTATGTTATAAGTGAGGAAGAGAGATTAAGTAGCTTCAGCCCCACGGCTAGTTTGTTCTAGGGCCGGGTTGAGACACCCATAAGTGGGCCTTAGTCCCAGTGTAGTGCTTTTGACAATACAGAGGACCTGGAGGACAGACACAGTGAAGTTCAACCCCTGGGTCCCCAATCACTGAAGAGTTTGGGTTTCAGAGTAGTGCATCTCTGCTCAGGTCTGCCCAGCAGACGTTTTTTTTTTCTTAAGTCTTTTTTTTTTTTGCTTGCATTTATTTAAAATTCACGACTTCTGTGAAGGGAGAAGGAATGGCTAGATGTCCTTTTAACTTTCTTCAGATAGTCAAGCAGGGTGGAATCAAGATTAACTTTGATATGGGGTAAGGAGTAGAATTGTTTCTTCTTGTCAAACTGGTGTCATGCCTGCTCATTAAGCTTTGGCTATATACGGACTAGATAACTTTGGAAGTGTTACGGAATCTAATCCAGGAGAATCGAAAAACCCAGGTTCAGTTTGCTTTTCTTTCAGAAGATTTTACAAAGAAATGAGTTAAATTTTAGAAATAACCCAGTTAGAAGTAGACCTGGAAGCAGAATGCCTGCCTTCTACTACACCATGTTGGTGCATCTTTCTCGTGGTACCCTGTGAATTATTTCATTCAGAATGAGTATGTGACAAATGTACAAGAAAGGTTTGAAATTTGTAACATGCAACAACATAAAGCTTTTGATTAGTTGGAAAGCATTGCTTTCTATGACTATCATGGTGGTATCCCTCTTCTTTCAGACACTTACTAGATGGGAATGGCTCCTAGATGAATTTGGTGCTGGGGGCCAGCAGTAATAGGAAAGCTGGTTATGGAAGGAAATAATGTGGATTAAGGTCACCCTCTCCTAAGTTATTAAAAGGTCAGATAGACTGATTATGCAGAAATATGTATCTTGCATATTTAAGGGACAAAATTTCAATTCTTCATCCATTGTAGAGATTTTAAAGATTTTTTTTTTTTTAACTAGGGGAGACTTGCCCAAATGTTAGTCATTTAAGTCTAAGATTCTTGACTTTTCTTAGATCTATATACTACTTATACTGTTTACCTAATATTAAAAAGCTGAACACTTTTTAACTTAAAACTTGAAAGATGAAACTTATCTTTACTTAAACAAAATGTTAGTATTGCTTGCATGAGGAGAATATAACTTTAAACATAGTGCAACCAAAACAGTGTAATTATATTTTCGCTGAATCGTGTCGCATGTCAGTGGCTTAGATCCTGAGGCTACCTTCCCTTTGATAGATAGAGAAATGACCAAGTGTTAACCAGATATGAAAGATGTACTGTGGCCATACCGAGACTTTTCCCTTACTCAAAACAAAGCATTTATATGTTAAATCCTATTAAAACTGTCATCCATCCCCTAAAGTTATCTATTTAGCAGTAGTGTCCCATGATTTGGGAAATACTGCTGAAAGATTGGGGCCCCCAGATCTAATATGACAGACGTGTTAGAAAACCATGAAGAGAGGCCTGTTAAATATTGGTGCAGGCTCTATGAGGTTTCAGAGTTCTCCTGAGAAATAGGATTAGAATAAGGGGTTGCTGTTGGTTTGGCATCTTTTCTGTTCTCCTGGGTCCCTGACTGATAGATTCACAAGCCATTTCTTTCTCTGGTCTGAGGAGAGGTGGGGTAAGTTTGTGTCTGAGTCTGTAGACCCACTTGAGGAGCCTTGAGGCTTAGAAACGCAGTTCTTAACCTTTCTTCTCTTGGACCCCTGTGGGACCTTGGTGGATAGGTGAGGGGGGTGATTCAGAGCTCTGTTAAAGAACTGTGTTTAGAAGCCTTATCATCAAGAGACTTTAAGGGCCCTTTAAGGGCTCTTGGTTTCTTATTTAGATTATTCTCAAATCCCTAACTAAGCAAGTATTAATCCTCTTAGGGAAACAAATTTCAGATTGAGTCTCTTGAGGAATTTGTTGGGCGTTTAAGAGATGGGGACCACTGGGATTTCTAATAGGCTGACTGAAGTATGGTCTCACTGAGGTTTCAGAGACATGGTGAACTATATTCCAACAGTGAGAGGATGTAAAAAGTGTGCATGGGAACGGTGATATTTGGTGGTTGTGGAGAGGTGGGATGTAACCTCAACCTCAAGTGTTATTTAGGAACTACTTAGTTTTTTGATGTTACTCTTAAGAATTCAGGATTCTGAACAGTAATTTGCCAAATGGCAGGGGCTTTCTAAAGGTCAACAGAAAGGAACATGAAGGAACTCTGTCCCTGATACCTCCTGGGTTATCAACTCCAGACCAGAAAAACTCCCGACTTTGGAGAGAGGTTTTCGAAAGAAGATGGTCTTGGTGGAGCCTGTTTGGGAATATGAGCTATTTCTAGTACCTCTGGCAGGAAAATAGCCTTTGAAAAAGGAGGTAAGACATGACATTAAAAAGGCTTATGTGCAGAAGGAAGCTATTAGAGTTCGAAAACTCCATACACGTAGGACAATAGCTTTATTGTCACCAGGAGAGCATTAGTTTGTATGAACTATTTATATAATATAAATAAAATCTCTGATATTTTAATGATAACTAACAACTGGTTGTTTTTTCCCACTACAGGTGCAGGTTATCATTCTGAATCCAAAGCCAAGGAATATAAACATGTATGCAAACGAGCTTGTCAGAAGGTATGAACAGTGTGTCTGTCTGATAGAAACATTTCAGTTTTGGCCAGCAAGCAGCTTTACCTTGAAATTCAAAATTTTAAGGTTTGACTTCTAAGATGGTCTTTAGTTTGGGCCATGAAATTATTTTGCTCATCTTTGTGGGGTGTCTTTGTTTTGTTTTGTGATTTTTATTCTCCAAATGATACTTAGATCTCTCTCTTCCTTTCCCAGATTAAAGTCTGTATTTTTCGAATTGTGGGCACATAATCATATATCTTTTAATCTTTGCAAAGGCATTGAGCTCCATTGAAGGAGTAGGGAAAACAGTTCAAAGACAGCTGGTGTGTCTTTCTATGGAGAGAAGAAAATAAATCATAAAAAATTAAAATGGGTGCTTTTCTTAGGGAGATTATCCTGTGCTTTTTCCTTCTGTTTTTCATTATGTAGTTTGTATCATAGCAAATTCATTGTCATTCCTGAGTTTAGCTTTGCCCTTGTTCTCAGTTGCGCTTTTTTCTCTTTGGTTTTTGAGGTTTTGCTAAATTATTGAATACTTAATGTGAAGGCAGGAATGGATTCAGAAGAAATATTGTTTGTTTTTATTTTGATCTTGACTATATACTCTTATTGGCAAAGCTTCCATTACTTTTTATGCAAGTATAACGTTAATGGATAGTATATGGAGTAAATATGGGTCTCTTCCAGCTCTTTTCATTTATATTTAAATACCATTTAAAAGAAAGATTATACTTTATTAGAGATCCAAGCTTTTTCTTACGAATGAAATCACATAAATAAATAAGAATATTTTGTTATAGGGATTTTATTGTTTTGGAAATTTATAATAAAGCTAAAAGTTCTCTAAACTATTTCATATTTTTTATCTTAATTTTCAAAGTTTGAGATGTTTACACCATCTGAAAAAAGTAAGTTTTATATAACTATAGTCTTAGATTCCTAATACATTTGGAATGTATAATCAGCCTCCTCAATTTACACAGCGAATGAACTTCTTAAAAGTTTAATGAGGAATATCACTCTTAGCTTTTGAGCATTTTCTCTGTTGACTAAATTGGAGTTTTAATAGTTCATTTAGAAATCAATTTTCCTTCTCTCTCGAGAGAGAAAGGAAAGATCCTTTATACTCCAGAAGTAAGGTGATTTTATGAGCTTTTACTCTCTATAGTTTATATTACAAAAGAACATGATTTGTTTATCTCAATATATTATACAGTAATCTGCCTTTATCCATGGGGGATATGTTCCAGGACCCCCAGTGGATATCTGAAACTGTGTCCGTACCGAACCCTGTATGTACTTTTCCTGTATATACATACCTATGATAAAGTCTACTTTATAAATTAAGCACAGTAAGAGATTAACAATAGTAATAATAAAATAAAACTGTTATACTGTGCGTGTATAAAGGTTGTGTGAATGTGGTCTCTTTCTCTGTGAAAATATCTTATGGTACAGTACTCACCCCTTCTTGGAATGATGTGAAATGATGAAATGCCTCCCGATGGGATGAAGTGAGTAAATGACATGGGCATTGGGGCATAGTGCTAGGCTACTCTTAACCTGATATTATGTCAGAAAGAGGATCATCTACTTCTGGACCGCAGTTGACTGGGTATAATTGAAATTGGATAAGGGGGAACCACTGTAGTACCAAAATTGTTTTTGTCACGTGTATGTGTCCCTCTAAAAATTCTGAAATATTTCCGTGACTGAGAGTCACTGTTCTTTATAGTTAGGGGTGTGGAGTGTAGTAGCAGTGAGAGATGTTATTATCTTAGTCTGATATTCAATTATGTTTATAAAATATGAATTATGAGGATATTTAATTATTTTTTCTTTCTCCAAATAGTTATTTAAATTCCAATTAACATACAGTGCAGTATTAGTTTCAGGTATTGAATTTAGTGATTCATCACTTACATAAAACACCTGGTGCTTATCACAACAAGCACCATTTGAATTATCAGGATATTTAAACCAAACTAAATTCACGTAATGTCTGTGGCCATTTTTGAATTGCCATGTGATGAATGAAGCCCTTTCATTTACTAAATCGCCTGCACTTTGCATTTAGTGGCTAGATTTTTATTCATTCTCTTAATTTGAATGATAAGTGAACTATATCATGAATTATCCTGAATATAAGCCCTTGCTTGTTTTAAATCTAAGTAGGTTCTGTCTTGAAGTATGGAATGGAACTAGTGATCAATTTTTATTAACTCTAAATGTCTCCTACACTTCTTTGAGGCTTTGGATAGTTTCTGGGTGTTTCGGGAGTTGTGGTTTTACAATGAATAATCTCTCCCCTTGGTTTCATAGGCAATTGAAAAGCTACAGGCTGGTGCTCTTGCGACAGATGCAGTGACTGCAGCTCTGGTGGAACTCGAGGTATTTCTTTTCTATGTTTTATTTAAAATATTTGTGAGTTTATGTTCGTTATTCTTAAATGACATGAAAGTGTTGAGTTAGTTAACCATCAATTATATGACCAGTGTTTCCCAACTGTATTAATAAAGTTATGAAGAAACCTGTGATACAGTGTTAGGTTTTGTTTTCACTGGGGACGTCTCTGAATAACATAAAAATTGATTAAATCCCTCTTCATCCCTTTTTGTAAGATTCATGAATACAAAAGTTATTGGTGTTTAGATACTTAAATTTTCTTGTTATGTTTGGTAGGAAGATTCCTGAAGTTAATTCCCCTTCCCCAAAAGTAATACATGTTTTCTTGTTTAGGAAACAAAAAATTACAGCTGTCTAGAAGCGTCTAAAGTAAAAGGGTAAATTTCCTCATAAATCTAACAATTAGATTTGTATCCTGAAGCAGTGCTGTGTGAAGTGTGTCTTGTCCAGTGTGATTGTTAGGTTGGTCTCCAGTTAACTGAAGACATTGAGAAATTCAGTGGGGAGGCTCTCAAGGTCACTATACTTGTGTACTCTATAGTGAGGGACTGGAACTTTGAGGATGAATTTGTCCTGGAGATATTGAGGCCTTCAGAAGACTGACTTTTGTTGCTCAGACTTAAAGATAGATTGTGTCAGTCTGTTTAGAGGATTATAGTGAACAAATAGTTTTCTGGTTGAGAAGACTGTTTGGGAAATCAAGATATGAAAATAAAACTGATGAATTTGAGGTAGGAGGCAGATGGAGTGGGTCTTCCCAAGTTGACTGGATTGTGGCCCTTTTGTTTAGGCTCTCATATCAGAGCACCTACCCAGTCATGCCAGGCCCTGCTTTTCCTTATCAAAATTGCCCAAGAGTTTACCAGAAGTCCTGGCCATGTTTTCTATATATTCCCCTGCTTAGTTGTGGAGCCACACTTTTGATCATGCTTTGTAGATTTTTAAAAAATTTATTTATTTATTTTTAAGGATTTTATTTATTTATTTGACAGAGAGAGACACAGCAAGAGAGGGAACACAAGCAGGGGGAGTGGGAGAGGGAGTAGCAGGCTTCCCGCTGAGCAGGGAGCCCGAGGCGGGGCTCCATCCCAAGACCCTGGAATCATGACCTGAGCCAAAGGCAGATGCTTAACGACTGAGCCACCCAGGCACCCCATGCTTTGTGGATTTTAATCTCTCCTGTTAATGCCAGATTCAGATGGGTCCAAGTATAGCCGGGGAAGGTGAACATCTATGATGGGTACAAGTTCTTTTGTAGTTTGATCCCTGAGACATCTGACTTGGGATATGTGGTCCCCTCCTGTTTGTGACTGATGCATCTTATACCAGCTTTACCAGTCCTTAGCCCTGGGCACCTCACAGATTCTCCTTGAGTCAGTTTTTTCCATTTATAATATGGGGGTAATTCCTATTTCATAGAGTTCTGAAGATTGAGTTAACATATAACAAGCACTTAGGTCATTGTGTTACACATAGTAAGCACCCCTGAGAAGTTAGTAATTATTACTATTATGAAGTGCTGTGTAAATGATATATATGAGGTGAATATTTATGGTGATTATCAATGACATGTTTTTACAATGTCAAGAAAAGTTTAACTATATATTGTGGATGAAAGGAGAAAAGTGCTCTAAGAAAGAAGACTGATGTACTTACACCGGATCTTACCTTTACTTAAAACACTTTTACTTAAAACAAGGAAAGCTTCATCTAACTTAATTCAATTGTTAATTGCAAATCACTCTTCTTAGTGCATAAGAGGATGTCCTGATATTATCAGTGGTGCATGGATGGAGTCAGCATGGGTCCAGGGACAGAAAAAGAAGGTTATGAGTAGCTGGGAGATAATACTGTAATGGTAACTGTGAATATAAAATTGAGTAAATTAAGTTTTACTTTTCTTTTCATCTTAGAATAACTTTAATTTTCTCAAGTCATACTTATATCATGTTGTATATTTTATTACATTTTTCTCCAGTGATGAATCAATCATACTTTTAAAGAGTTTACCTATTTATGCTTAAAAATGATTAAAAATAAATTCTGGAATAGTAAGTTAATCATGAGTAAGTGAGCTTTATAGTTTTGAATGATGACCTCTGTTTTTTAAGAGTGTGGATATGAAGTTCTTTTTTAAACAAACTTGTTCTGTTATTTTTGATCTGGATTATGTTATACAGATAATGGGAGCACAGGATACTGACCTGAGTGATTTTAGTATACTTCTCTCCCTCCACCCACATTGTTGAATTTGGAGAAGAATTTCAATTAATTATCTTTAAGAATCATTTTGATGTGGAATCTTTGAAATATCTTGGTAGTTTAAAGGCTAAGGCTCCCTGGAAGAATTTTCCTAAATCTTAAGAATTATGTTGGAAGTCATGCTTGTACTGCCCCCTGCAGTTTCGCTTGCTTTGATTCACCACCTTTAAACAAGGATTTATTTGCTTAATAAATGTGGCCATTTGACTTGTGGGCCATATAATAATGTGGGCTACATAATAATGTAGCTACAATAAATGTAGCCCACAATAAAAAATTATTACAATACTCAATATTGTATTATTACAATATTGTAATACTATATTTAATTTAATTGTAGTATAATTACATTGATTATAATTGTACAAGTAATTTAATCGTAATATAATTACAATATTGTAATAATTATTACAATATTACAATACTGGAGAATTGTAATAGTATTGTATTGTACTAGTAATAGTTTGGGTATTGTAATAGTTCGGGCCAGTGGAATGATATAAGGAAGTATTGGAGTATTGTAATAGTTCGAGTCAATGGAATGATATAAGGAAATCAGATTCTAATATTTTCTGTACTTAGAAAAATAAAAGTAACAATATTAAGTCCTTTCAGCTTATTGAAAAGCCCTAGAGAGTTTGATTTTATAATGTGTTACATTTAATTTGAGAGTACCTACTTTTATTTTCTTTAGTTTTGACCAGTCTATTCAATAAAGCTAAGTAAGTCTTGTCCTGATTGCTGAAATCATACCTTGTTTTTGGACTTTGGGATGTACTTTTTTTTGAGTAAAAAACGCCCCTTATTTTTTAAATGTAGGCAGAATTCTTGAACACTTTATTAACTGTGTGCTGAAGTGACTGAAATGGTTTAATGGTCCTTACTGGCTAGAAGGGGTATCTGCCCTTGTATTAAAAAAAATATATGAGAATTTGCACTTACCCAAAGAGTCAAAAGTACACTGATTTCAACTCCATGCCATAGGGGAGGAAGAGACAAGGTAAAATAAATTTATATATATAGCCACATGCATACTTATGCAGGCCACCTAGACACATCATTTTTGAGCTTTTCTTAGAAACTGATTACCTTGTGTAGTTTCATTGTCCTCCTTTACCACTACAGACAAGTGGTGTCATCCTAAGACTACCACTTCTGGACACTAGAGGGGTCTTTCTGTCATTTAAAGGAGTGGGGAGGTGAGTGCATAAGATCTGCCTGTTAAACTGACCAGCTTCTCTCTTCAGGGTTTTGGGAGATAAGGTGGCTACTCCATTTGAGGCGTGCTCTGCAGTGTGGGAATGAAAATGATATGACACCAAAGTGCATTTTGTTTATCTTCAGAATGCGAGGAGGGAAATAGAAAGGCTAGTTTATAGATCGTATTTTAATTTATTGTTAAACTGATTTGGTCCAATTTTTTCACTTAGCTATTTATAGCTTATATGAGATTGTCCTTAAAACTGATGGGAAAGTGACTTCTATCCATTGGATAGTACAGTTTTGTTCTCACTCGTAGTGGAGAAGAGATGTTGTGAAACATCTTGATCTTCCTGTCTGGGGCTATTCATTTGGAAGACAGTTCTTTTCATGGCTGCTTTTGGAATAGTTTTGATTCAGGTAGTGACAGTGGATTATAAACTCTAGACCCTAATTTTGCATATTTCACATGGTATAGCTTCTGATATGAATTTCTTCCTTGAGGAAATTGGCTATAGCTCTGGATGAGTCAACTGTTAACGTAGAAAGTGTGTCACAGATTCTGATGGAAAACAATCTTCTTGTAAAATACTTACTGAAGCTCCCTTTGCACATCGATGTTTTTCTGAAAAAATCTATTAGGACCTTTCTAATAAGGGATTCTTTTCTAATAAGGAATCATGGGTGAAATGTGAATTACACATTTTTGAGAGGTCATTTGTAGTCTTGCATGAGAAAACTGATGAATCTGGCTGAGAGTTTGAATATCTTGGTGTAGGCTTTGAGAGATTTTGGTCAATTCATTTTGAAAACTAGTTATTTTGGTAGGTAGAATACTTTGCATTAAAAATAGTGGTAGATATAGCTTTGAAATTTCATATAGTGAAAGGCAACTTGCACAGGCTCCTTTGTTAGAAATGTTCTGTTGAGTTTATATTATTTTAAGTGGACCCTGCAGTTCTTATGTTGATTTGATTCATCCTTTAAAGCTCCCTATGATCAGGGGAGATGGTAAGTCATGGTTGAAATTAGTTTATTGTCCAAATGTTTTAACATTTAAAGAACAGATTATATCGGGCACATGTTTTTATATCTGTTTGCTAAAAGCTGTTGTCTTTGGGTCTCTATATAATCCAATATAATGCTTGCTTATAAACTCTAGGAAAGTTCATTAAGAGGTAACTTCTTATAGATGGCCAATAGTTTGGGATGTGAGAGAAAAAAAAGTGTTTGCATTACTACATAGTTATATTATTATATATAATACACATTTATCTGTCTCTATATTGTCTTACACCCAGAGCCAGCTCTGCATGCATTTCTTTAAACCAGGGATCTCTAGAATGTCATCACTGTTGACTAGTCTGTTGTTGGTGCCCCTGTCCTCTGTGCAGCTGCAGGATTAGGCCACACCCCCTTTTCTTGGGCTGGAATTGTCAATATGCCACAGGGAGGGGGAGAGAGAGAGCATCTAAGGCCTGCCAGTCCTTGAAATGCTTAGTGGTCATGGAGGTTGTATGGATTGCTCCTGGCATATGAGTATATCTAGGATGGAAGGGAATTTGGGAATGGCTGATATACCCCACTTACCCTCAACAAACCTGTTTGAAAGTTTGCTTGTGGAGTTTTTTTGTGAGTAGACCCTTAACCACATCCTGCCCCCTACCCTACTTCAGTGTTTGTTTGTTTGTTTGCAAAAAGAGAGGGGCATTTGTTTTATAGGTGTTTCTGTTTATTTGAGAGGTTAGAAAAGTATGTAAATAAATGAGCATCTCCATTTTTCTGAACATTTTCTGTTTTGCAGAGGTCATCTTTTCATAAGCAGAGGGTAGCTGAGTATTTCTGTGGTTCCTTGCTTCTTCCTCCCTTCCCCTCCCACAAGGGGCTGAACACATTGGAAAGACAGCTTGAAGCATTTAGCTCACATATATACAAGTGCCCATTAACCATAATATGACTGATGAGTCTAATTTTAGACGTAACACTCTTGAAAGTGTCATTTTTCTCTTCAATTGATATCTTTTATTCTCTATAATGTGGGGAGGACCTGTTTTTGTGTATTTGAAGCAAGAAGTTTTACTTTTTATCCTTTGTAGTACTTAACCTGTTTTCATTGCATGAAATTTAAGTTTTGTCTTTAGATCCTCTTTTGCCTTTTTTTTTTCAACTTGGTATCATTGATTATTTCAGTCAAAGACCCCATTTTGCCTGTCTGTTTAACATTATTTCCAGTGGTGCTTCAGTATTTCTGTGTATTCCAGCTGTTTATAGAGTCTTTATGTTTCTCTGCATTTTTTTTTTGTTTTGTTTTATTTTTTGAGGTGTACATACACAGTTACACTTCATGGAGTTGCATCCAGCCAAGTATCCATGTTCTTCTTGTGAAGAGGCAGAGAAAATCACCTCTCCCAAGAATTTCCACCTTCTGACCAAGGGAAATGTGTCCTGAAGAGCTGTACGCAGATGGGAGGCAACTTGTTTGCTTGTTCTGCTGCTAGAGCATTGATTTAATTAGAAGACAGGCTGTGGGTGGCCATGTGCAGACAAAGAAGCACCAGACATGTCGAACCCAGTTAGCCTGGGACAGTAAAAGTAAGTTACACTCTTTTTAAAACACTTTTTGAGTACTGATGCTGATTCTTGCCTTTAGTACTAAGGGGCAACTTGTAACTTACTGTTTGTGTTTACACAGTAGGTACATCTGTTCTTTTTCTAGGACCCTATAAATTAAATGTGCTTTCTAGCACAAGGTACCTGCTTAATGGAAAAGCAGTGATTTTTTTTCTTTAAATTTTTTTTAGAATAAAAAGAAAACTGAATCAATATTACATTCTGATTTAATTTTACACTGCATCAAAACTGTGTATTAGTTTTTGATCAAGTCAAAACACTGAAGTACAGAGCTTGTTATGTTTTACTTTGTACTGGTGGGAACATGAAACAGTTTCCCCTTTTTTCTAGCC
Organism: Potos flavus; assembly: GCA_028534135.1. Lineage (NCBI taxonomy): Eukaryota > Metazoa > Chordata > Mammalia > Carnivora > Procyonidae > Potos > Potos flavus. The sequence goes on from CM052885.1 coordinate 87,882,382, forward strand.
ATTTCTTGATAAGTTGTGTGGACCTTATGAGATATATTCATCTTGGCTGAATCTAGTGGAAGATATGGTCCAAGACTAGACTTAGAAGTTCCTGTGGAGCATGTAGTTTTATATGTGAACCCTCATTTTGCTCTTGGACTTGGTACTCTCCAAGAACATACTATATTTTGGAATTCGGTTTTGAGCTACTTAAAGCTACATTTGGTAGCATGGTGGAGTTGGTGGTAATCTGTATTTTGGCTGTGTGGAAGCAACTTAGACTTATGAATTGAGTCCTGTATATCCTGAGATATTAGATTCATTGGCCCTTAGATTTGTAGCATTGTGATTATTGAATCATTTTGTGTGTGTGCGTGTATTTGGGGTATCAGTTTTATAATCGAATATCTACTGTTTTTTTTTTTTTTTCCCTTTTTTGTAATTTCTGGGCTAAGAAGCTTTTTCTATGTTGAACAAAATCACAGGCTGATATCTTGAAAGACTGCCCTCTAATTTTAAGTTTTTGCCCATTTCCCCAGACCCAGGCATTTATTTAGAATCTGGAAAGGAATGAGGAAGAGACTTACATTACGTGATTTTTAGGAATCCCATCGAGATCACATCCTAATTCCCACTCCAAAGCAGACAGAATACTGCTTCAGTTTTCTTTCATTCATATTCTCTCTGTCTGTCCGTCTCTGTCTGTCTGTCTGTCTCTAGTCCTTATGTGCATAGTAGGCTTTACCTAAATGTTAGAATAATGCAGGATTGCATCTCACTGTAGCAGAGCAAACAACTTATAATTGAATTCTAGGCATCCCAGTTGATGAAAGTTCTTTGGTCATTCCCACTGCCAGGGAATTGTTACTAGTTGTCATTCTCACTTAGGGTCTAGCCTCCTGCATGGTACATACATTTCCTGGCAGTTTATGACATGCTTACACTATAACGTAGGACATCAACACTGTTAACACTTGTTAGGCTTCTTAGAAAATTCAGGGTGAGGAACTTATGTTTTCTTCTCTTGGAGTATGTGCAGATGTTAACATTTTCTAGTGTGTTGAAGTCATTTTAATAAAAAGAAGCATTATAGGTTACTACTTATAAGCTAGTAATACCCCATTCTCCCCTCCAATTCTGACCATGTCCTCACCTCACATTTGATAGAAGGATGTTTAAGTTATTGTGATCCCATGGTCTGTTAGGTTTTTTTCGAGTGATACTTCCATATTATTGTCAACATGGTTAAAAGATGTAATTATTTAGGTTGAAGGGAAGTGTAAGTTGATGCCAAATTTAGCTCTACTAGAGAAACAGCTACATTTGTCTTTTCTATTGTAACTCATGTGGAAAAGACAGTTTCAGGTACTGTGTGTGCTAACTTCTTCCTGGACATAGTAAAGAATCCAACTAAAAGAAAGTTTAAAGCTATTGCAGATGTGCAGGTCTATTGGAGCCAATATTTTATTTTAGAGATTTGTGTTATGTTTGACAAATAACTCTTTGTACTGCAATTCTGTGGCTTTCAATTAAAAAAACCCATGAAATTAAACTGCTGTGATGTCCTTTTTGTGCTTAATTATGTTATATATTTATTTGCAAATTAGGCAGATTAATAATAGAAAGGAGTTGAGTACAGAGGTACAGTGCTTTTTTACTAAAAATATTTTTTGTAATAAATTAAAGAAAAATATGCTTCTATTTTTTGTCAGAATATTGTATGCCAGATCAACAAATGCTCTAATGAACAAGTATCAACATTTGTTGCATTTATTCTGACATTTCTAGAAGAGTTTGGATGTTTCATGAAGATCATAAAAAGCCTTAGTTCCTAATACGTGTGCTGTTGTACGTGAGGCTTTTTTTTCCCCCCAACATAAAATATGTTGTCTTTTGTGTTATTGAAGAGTTAAAAGAGTGAACTGTCCCAGATACTTAAACTGGGTATTCAGTGTAACATATTTGACTCAAATGTTCACAGGGTGTGATGCAAACAAATGTTCTCTCAACTTACATCCAGGAGAGCTAAAATATTACTTTAACACGTGTTAAAAGTAGAGCACTGTAACTATTTGGCTAGATATAATTCCGGGCTGTCTAAGTTGAGTAATTTCCTCAGGCATTCCAACTTTGATCAACCACAGCAAGAACTTTTAGCATGTCTGTAAAGCAGCCAGTGCATCTGTAAATATGTCCTGAGGTAGAGAGAATGCCAGAAAAAGAAAGAATACTTTCTGTCTTTTAAGGAGCAGTTACAGAATGAAAATGGAAAGTTTTGTTTCCCTAGGAACTCTTTTTAGATCACTGAGCCTCTGATGTCTAAGTATGCCCTGTGGTTTTGTATTAATGAATGAAAAATACTTCATTTGGGCCTAGTAAAAATGTTTTCTGGCTAACTGCTGCTGAAACTTATTGGTTAGAGTCCATTAATTCTTAACCTTTCCAGTCTTTATTAATGTAATGTTAATTGGCTAAAAAACCCAACATAAACAATAGTGTATATCAGTCAAGTGTGTCTTGATTGTTTTTCATTGGCTAGTATTTGGGTGAAAGTATTCTCACATACCCTGTTTTAGAGAATAATTCTAAGAACAGGCAGCAACATCACTATAGAAATAATTTCTTATACCTTTGTTTGTAACACATGGGTGAAAATAGGTTTTCTGGGTTTTATTTTCAGTGACTTGAAAGTAAATTTGCAAATACCTACTGGTTTCTATATATAAGAATATTTATAATGGTAAATTGCCGTGTGCTATGTTGGGAGCTGCATGTTTCCCATATTTTTGGACACAACATGCTCTTATCACATGAATATCACTTGCCTGGAGATCATTTAAGGAATTAACAACTACTTGCCTGCTGGATATTAAATTGAATGTTCTGTCTAGCTTTTCTCTGTCCTTGTTTTCTGTAGTCCCGTGATAACGAATACCACGACCTCTAATTAGCTCCAGTTGTGAAAACTCTGCTTTTTAGGTCAATATTATATCAAACATTAGGATGAATCCATAATCTTGTAATTTCCATGTGGCAGAGCTTTATGACTGTCCACATTTTTCAGTTACTCAAAACAAGGTTAACACAGTTAACACAGTTAAAAACACAGTTTTTAACTAGTAGTAAAAAAAAAAAGTTTTATCATAGTTTTACCTTCTCTTCATAGTGTTTTTTTTTTTTTTTTTAATAACTGGACAAAAGGCAGTATAATTGGTAGATTTACAGCTTTTAAGCCCATCCCCTATATCCTGAAAGAGGTACAGAGAAATGGTGATTGGGCAAGTTGTGGAGGGTGGGTGGGGGAAGGGCAAGGCTTGGGTAAGCTAATTGCGATTTCATAGGCAAGGTACTTGAGTGGATTTCTGAGTTGGTTACCTTGTTACTGTTTCTTTATTTACCCAAGAATTTTTCTGTAAATATTATCCATCTGAATGCTATAATTTCTCCAAATTTAATACTTGTTTGATTTCATGTGCCTATTGCCTTCATCTTGAAATCACTATAGTTCACACTGAGATGAGAGCCAACTTTTATAAAACTATGTGGGATCTGGTATCTAATTTACAGATAGATTCTTACTATCCTTTAATTATTTTACCTGATTCTCTTTGTCATATTTTACATGTTACCTGAATATTGATACCACCGCCCCCGCCATGTAACTGTGTAAATTTTATGTGTTTGTGTGTGTGCTTTGTTTTTTGAATTTTTCTGCTCCAAACTACTAGCCCCAAAGAGAGTATCATGTTTTATCATTTTGATAATGGTAGTTCACCATTAGATAATGTCGTAGATGAAGTTGACCAATAGTGATCAATGTAGTTTTGAGAAAAAATACCATGATTCCTTATTCTTCTTGTGGATTCTGGGGATAAAGCTTATCTGACTTGTTTGTAGAAGCAAAAAAGTATTATAAATTCCAGTTGTCATAATCAGAAGATATGTGGCATTTCTGACCACTAACCTGGCTCTTCTTAGTAAAGTGTGTTGACATGTAGTAGTTAAACTACAGGGCTTACTTCTGTATTTATTTTTCTTGTTTAAGTAGCAAGAAGGAAGAATATTCAGTATTTTAAGTATTCAACTAAGCATGAGAGCATGCATTCTCTCAGGGCTGTAGTCTGCTAGGGCCGAGTGACAGCTGCCACTTTTGATATAGGAGGCTTTGTAATTGAGACTGTATTTCAGTTCAAGGTAAAGCTGAAAATAAGGCTTGGACAGATACACCAACTTTTGTCTTGTTGGAAGGGCCGAGAAAATGATAGCTTAGCAGGGATTTCTACAAAAGTAAGAGTAAAACTGGAAAGAGCTTTGATTTAATTTTTTGCAATTGAAATTGGACTGAAATATTAACTTATTATTTTGAAAATGAACTTCAATTCAAACTAAAGACTTTCAAAAAATTTCCCATTGAAGCACTTTGAACCAGAACCTAGTATCTGACTCCAAAGAGTTTAGAGCTGGAGTTAAGGCAGATCAAAATACTGTATGACCCAACTAAGATTGAACTAAATTGTTCCTTTATTCTTGTCTCAGGAGTAAAATATTATTTTCAGTGTTCGTGGCGAAGAATGTACCAGAAATGACCATAAGTACAAGCATATTGCACTGATTTCCAAACTTTGTCTTGCTAAGCTAATTTAGCTTCCAACATCATTTATCTTATCTTGATCCCACTACTTCGTGATGGAAAACATACTTAGAAAAGTCGTTGATTTGCACATAATATTTGTGGCTGCATCTGTGATGATTACCCAGAAATCTTTGTATGTCCTTTAAAGTAATTCTCTCATTTTATTAGTCTTTTTCCAATTCATCTAATTTTTCTTCAGTAAAAGTTGAATCTTGGCTCCCAAAGTGGTTAGCTTTTGTAGCCTCACATAGTTCATTTGTGCTTTTTTGCTTTCTACCTCTTCCATGCTGTTGCTGATAGATGCCTTTATTTTTTAAAAATTTAAAGAAGATTTTATTTGTAAGAGAGAGAGAGGTGAGAGAGAGAGAGAGAGCATGAGTGGAGCGGAGGGGCAGAGGGAGAGGGAGAGGGAGAAGCAGACTCCCCACCAAGCAGGGAGCCTGAAGGGGCTCAATCCCAGGACCCTGAGACCATGACCTGAGCTGAAGGCAGATGCTTAACTGACTGAGGCACCCACGTACCCCTATTGCTGATAGATGCCTTTAAAAGCCTCCTCTAGATGGAGTTCACAGAGAAAGTGAGGTTAAGCAGCTTATGGAGTTCATTTAGGTTGGAGTTTCTTAAGGTAAGGGTTGTGGTCCACCTGGATTAGAATTACTTAAGGTAGCTTGTTAAAAAAAAAAAAGAAGATTCCCTATCTTCACCTCAGATGACCTAAATCAGAATCTTTGGGAATCGGAATCTGGAAATTCTAATTTTCTGATTCTTTTAAAAAAACTTTTTATTTTAAGATAATTGTAGAGTCACAGCAGTTGTAAGAAATAATAACAGATTCCTTGGATCCTTTACCCCACAATGGTAACAATTTTTAAAAAATTCCAGTTAATCTTTTATTTTCAAAAGTATATATTATAGTTTCAAAACTTTTTAATGAAGTGTAGCATATGCATAGAAAAATGTACACATTTATTGTAAGGGGTAGCTCCTTGAATTTTTCAGAGTGAACATAGCCCCGTGGAACCAGCACCCAGATAAGGAGACACAACACTTGAAGGCTACTTATGCCCCCTTACAGTCGCTTCGGGGTTAAGCCTGGTCTGAAATGGAATCGTGCTGCATGTTAGTCTTCCGTGTCTGCTTTTTTTGGTTGTTAATTGAGGTGAAATTCATAGAACACAAAATTACTCATTTTAAAGTAATTCAGTGGCATCCAAACATTCATAATACTATACCACTGCCACTTTGTCTTGTTCCAGAAACATTTTTATCTCCCCAAAGGGAACTGTGTACCTATTAAGCAGTTGCTTTCCATTCCCTCCTCTCCTAGCCTCATGGCGACCACCAATCTGCTTTCTGTCTCTGTGGATTTATCTGTACTGGATATTTCCTATAAATGGAATCATACAATATGTGACCTTTTGTGTCTGACTTCTTTCACTCAGCATAATGTTTTTAAGATTCATTCATATTATAGCATGTGTCAGAACTTCATTCCTTTTTGTAGAGGATTGTTCAACATTGTTCATGATTATGCCATAATTTATTTATCCCTTCATCTATTGGTGGTCATCTAAGTTGTTTATACTTTTTCACAGTTGTGAAAAGTGTTGCTGTGAACATTCCTGTATAAGTATTTGTTTAAGTACGAAATTGTTAAGTCCTACTAACTGCGTATTTAACTTTTCGTGGAATCATCAAACTGTTTCCACAGCAGCTGACCCATTTTATATTACCAACAGCAATGTATAGTTTCTCTGCATTCTTGCCAGCACTCGTTCTTTTTCATCTTTGTGATTATAACCTCCTCATAGATGTGAGGTGGTACATCACTGTGGTTATGATTTTTATTTCTCTAATGATTCATGATGTTGAACATCTTTTCATGTGCCTGTTGACCATTCGTCTATCTTCTTCAGAGAAATGTCTATTGAAGTCTATTCATTCAAGTCCTTTGGCCATTTTTGAATTGGGTTGTTTTTTGGTTATTAGGAGTTCTTAATATGTTCTAGATACTATACTACTATTGCAAGTCTGAAATTATGTCAAAATAAACACTTGAAAGGAAAAATAAATTGTAACTACCCCTGTAGTTTTCCCCTGTAGTCTCCTCTTTATAGCCCTCTGATCATGCCCAGTACCCCCTGTCTCCTGGCCCGTTTCATTTTTCTCCATCATGTTTACTGCTATGTAATATGCCATCTAATTTATTTAATGTCTTATTGTCTGTCTCCCATAGCTAGAATGGAGGTTCCATGTGGGAAGGATATTTTTCTGTTTTGCTGTATCGCCACGGTTTACATCCCGGATTTACAAACTATGGCCTGAAAGCCAAATCTGGACTGCTGCCTGTTTTTGAATGGTCTGCAAGCTCAAAATGGTTTTTACTTTTTTAAATGATTAGGAAAAAAGTCAAAAGAAGGATAATGTTTCATGACACCAGAAAATGATAAGAAACTTAAATTTCCATGTTTATAAATGAAGTTTTATTGGAACAAAGCCATGCTTATTCCTTTTTGTATTTTCTCTGGCTGCTTTCATGCTACAAAGGCAGAGTCGAGTAGTTGTGGAATTGCCTGTGTGGCCCCCAAAGCCTGAACTATATAATATATCTGGCGCTTTACAGAAAAGATTTACCTGGCACATAGGTGGACAATAAATATTTGTTGAATGAATGAAACTTAACCTATACCTCCACAGAGGAATCTAAATTGGAAATCTTTCAGTAATCCAGTTCTCGAAAGTTTGACCTTAATTAGCTGCTGAACAAACAGACAAAAAAAAAAAAATCCCCGAGTGATATTTTGTATATGTGCTGCTGAAGCACATACAATGACTTTTTGGTGACACATTTTCATTGATATCTATTCATCCTGTAAATAATGAGAATTGATGATAAAATACCAGAGAATGTGTACTTCTTAGGGTAGTGTCAGCTAGGATAGGGGTACTGCACAGGCTTTATCAGTGTTAGTTTGAAAAAGACTGTAACAACATGGGGTATATATCCTGTTTTTATTACTCTGTTTAAGAAAAAGTCAACAAATAGTTTGTTTTAGAAGCTATTTGTTTTTCTCCTCTTTCTCTTTACCTTTAGGTTAATAAAGCTACCTGCTTGTTGGTGACGGCAATAATTAAAATAATTTTGATATCTTAACATACTTAATTTGAATAAGAAACCATATTATCACATAATTTCATTCTGCTATATTTTATTCATCTAATGATATGTTTGTTGATTTGCACTAGAATATTGTTTTATGGATATGAATACTAATATATTAGTAATTTCCTGTCAATGTCTAACTTTTTAAAGGAAGACTAGAAATTGGACAAACATAAATCATTTTATATAAAAATGATTTTATAATGTGCCAGTCTAGTTTTTATACAACATTTGAAAACTAAATTGTTTGCATCTGTAAGGGATGTTAATAGAGGTCTCATAATAGATCCCCAGAGGTACAGTATACCCTATAGCCTTGCAAACAGTTCTTATTTTATTTTATACTTTCAGCAAAGGGCGTTAAATGGGTAATACAGGTCGTGGTTTATAGTGAAAGATTAATGTTTTGCAGATCTTTGCCTTGGCTTGGTGTTTCCAAATTTAATTAATAGGGAAGGGTTTACATGTCATGATGGGAATATAGCTCCTAATTGGATTCTTGGCCTCCCCACCCTCTCTTTGCTGGGTCAAGCAGTCAGAGGGATCTTACTTTGTAAAATATGTGTCTCCTCTGAAAGTTATAAGTAAGCTTAAACTATATTTTGCTTTTAAAATTTCATCTTTTAGAAGCTGAAAATGCTCTTGCTTGAGTTTATTTCATTTCTCTTGTTTTAATTGTGAAAAGATTGGATTCTTAATACTCTTAGGTTCTGGCATTTCTCTATAAGAGTAATTTGTAAGAATCAGTAAGTATCAGCTTAAGGATTATAGTTCACAATGATCAATTATCCTATTTATACTTAGTTATAATTAACTCCTGTTCATTCATTCTACAAATATTTATTGAGTACCTACTAAATGCCAAGCATTACATTAGACATCAGGATACAACACCTAAAAAGACAAATTACTGTACTTATGGGGCTAACATTCTATGGAGAGAATTAGACAAAAAGTACATATAATGTCAGGTAATGAAAAGTGCCATAAAGAAGCATAAGATAGAGAAAAAAAAAATGGTTGGGAAAGTTGGCAAAACACTAATAACTCAGGACGGGAAGGGCCCTCTGATACCATTTGAACAGAGACCTAAATGAAATAGAGGAAAAACTCATGTGAAGATGTTGGGGAAGGGAGTTTTTGGTTAGAGGAAAAAGTACCTTATTCCATCTTATTCTTCTTTATAACACATCACTATGGGACATCAGCTATTTATACATATGTATATGTATGTGTTTCCATACACACACACACACACACACACACACACACACACACACACACAGTTTTTATTTATTGGCTCTTTCTCCTACTGGAGTCACTCACTAAATCAGCATTTCAAAGGAGTAGGATTTTCAGGTCAGAAAATCAACAAATGACCATTTAAAAAACTTAATGTGTATTTTTTATAAGGGGAAAGTTAGTATATAGGTGATTAGTTTATATCAAGTGAGAGGTACACTTCTTTTTTGTCAGTTTTATCAAAGTATAATTTATATACAACAAAATTTACCAGGTTTAAGTGTTTAATTTGATGTATGACAAATGTATACAATCATGTAACCACCAATACAATCATGATATATAACATTTCTATCACTTCCAAAATTCCCTCTTAATGCCTCTCTGCAGGGGAGAGGCATTCTTTCAGTTGGCCCCTGGCAACCACTGTCTGCTTTTTATCATAATTTGGCCTTCTCTAGAATTTGGATTAAATATAATCATATACTATGTGGTCTTTTGTTAGTGGCTTCTTTCACTTAGCATGATGCTTTTGATATTCCTTCATATTGTTGGGTGTATTAGGGGTTTGTTCCTTTATTGCTGAGTAGTATTTCATTATGTTGCTATATCATAATTTGTTTATCCTTTTACCAGTTGATGGGCATTTGGGTTGTTTCCAGTTTTTGGATGTTCTGATTAAAGCTGATATGAACATTTCTATTCAAGTCTTTATGTGGACATATGCTTTCATTTTTCTTGGATAAATACCCAGGAGTAGAATTTCTGGATCTATGGTAAGTGTATGCTTAACATTAAAGAAACTGCCAAGTCATTTGTAATTTTCATTCTTGCTAGCAACGGATGAGGGTTGCAGTTGTTCCACATTCTTGCCAATACTTGCTATTGTCTGTTTTCTTAATTTTAGCCATTTTCTTATTTTATTTCATTTTAAGCCATTTTAGAGGTTTATATAGTGGTTTTAACTTACATTTCCCTAATGGCTAGTGATGTTATGCATCTTGTTCATATGTTATTTGCAATCAGTACATAAAATTGTTTGCCATTAAAAACTTTGGATCATTTGTCTTACTGAGTTGTGTGAATTTTTTTATATACTCTGAATATAAGTCCTTTATCTTTATGTGTTTTGTAGAATTTTTCTCCCAAGCCGTGGGTTGATTTTTTTCAAAGAAACTTTTAATTTTAGAAGAGTTTTAGATTTACAGAAAAATTCAGAAGATAGTACAGAGAATTCCCATATACCCCACACCTGATTTCCCCTATTATTAACATTTACATTAGTATGGTGTATTTTTCACAATTAATCTGATTTGAGACATTATAATTAACTAAAGTCCATACTCCATTCAGAATTCCTTCATTTTTACCTAATGTAAATGCTTTTTCTGTTCCAAAGTGTTTTTCACCTTAGATTATTAAAGTTTTCATCTTAGAAGTTCAGTTTATATATATTTTTATAGCTTTCTTTTCTTTCCTTTTTACCCTCGTATTTTCCTATACCTACGTGAACATATAGAGTATGTTTGTGAGAGCTATTTTAACATTGTTAGCTAGCTTTGGAATTGGTTGCTAATTCTATCGTCTGTGTCATTTTTGGATCTTTTTTCATTGTTTGTAATTTCTTCTGGTTATGGGCCATAGTTTTTTGCTTATTTACATGTCTGGTCATCTTTGGTTTTATACTAAACATTGTGAATTTTATATCTTTGGGAGTTGGCTATTGTAGAACTTTGTTTTGGGACACTTGTTCATGTAAATAACTTTGATCTTTTTGAGGCTTGCTTTAAAACTTTGTTAGTGCCAGTCTAGAGTAAACTTTCTAAGGCTAATTTGATCTAATTTTTGTGGCATTACCTTCTGAGACTTTCCCTGATAGCATCACTCTGGCTGATGGGAAGATAACCTATTCTCACCTCTGTATGAGCTCCAGAAATTGTTTAGCTTACCTTTTTCCAGAGCTTTTTCCTTTGGCCTTGGTAGTTTCCTAACAAATATATGCAGACTAATACTTATTTAAAGACTCCGGATCTCTGGACTTCTCTCTGTAGCTCTTTCCTATTTGTACCCTGTACTGCATTTATACTAGCCTTCCTGGCCTCCTTGAATATACTAGCCTTCCTGGCCTCCTTGAACTCATAACTTTATCTCCTCAACTCTGGAAGAATGTTGGCTCTCTTTTGGGTTTCTCTTCCCTGTTCTATGGCCTGGAAAGTATCTCTGGGAATTAAGTTGAGGCATCTAATTTTTGACTCTTCTTGTAGGATCATAGTCCTGTGCTGACTATTGATTGAAATCCATTCGTTATGTATTTTGCCTGATTTTCTAGTTAGGAAGATAAATATAATCCCTATTATGCCTTTGTAGTCAGAAGCAGTTCAGTAGATATACTTTTGAAGATATATATATATATATATATATATATATATACACACACACACATATATATACATTTATTTTTATTTTTTATTTTTTTATTTTTAAGTAATCTCTGTACCAAATGTGGGGCTTGAACTTACAACCCCCAGATGGAGTCACACACTCTACCAACTGAGCCAGCCAGGTGCCCATGAAATTATTAATATATTTTGAAGTAGGAGAAATATTTTTGAAAAAAGTTGCTTCTAAGATATCTTTTAATTTTCTCACATACTTTTTTGTATATATTTCTAAAATGTCAAATTTAAACCATCATGCAGTAGTCATTTTCAGAATAACTTTGTTCAGTCTGTGATTTCTAATTGGATTATGTTAAAATTTTTGCAGAACTGATTAGCTGATATATTCCATTTCAAAGATTGTTGAGATAGTGTATACCCTGGTACGATCTTGTATGTATATTTTGGGAATTACTACATGTACATAGATGCTTTATATTTTTCTCACGTTAGAGTTCCTTTTCCATACTTTGAAGATATACATGACTAGGCAAGAGAAGTTATATGCAGTAAAAAAAAAAAAAAAACCCAAAAACCTAAAACCCCCAAAACTTTGTAATGTAATTTACTTATAATCTCTTCTGATCTGTTCGCAAAATATGAAAAGATCCAGGGCAAGAATTTAGTCTTCATCTGTATTAAACCATAATTTTTCTTTGGTTGTGATCTCTTTCCCAAGATTTAATTATGAACTGATTTAGCTAAAAATATTAAGTTGGAAGGCCTTATTCAAAATCCTTATGCTTAATTATGCATACTCTTTCCTCCATCTTATAAAATGCCTTTTCTTGTTCATGGTTTTATTTATTTCTCAAGTTTCACAGTTCGGATCCTTTCCCTTCTCTCTCTCTCTTTTTCTATTCCTACTACTATCATTTCCATGCCATGTAGTTAGTATTTCAAGCCAAGTTGTAAAGTAGCCCTCAGTTTGGTCTCACTGATTCAGTCTCCTCTCCTTCCTTCTTAAACAACATGTGAGTGTCAGTTTGTTTCCTTGACCAATATACCCATTTTGACTTTCTCTTATACAGAAATCTTGACTGGCTTCTCAGTGTTTTTTTAATCAGGTTCAGCTTCTGATGAATGGCATGTCTCAATCTTCAGATTTGGCTCCAGTAAATCTTTTTTGCTAAGTGTGTCTTCTGTGGCTCTGACACTTTCCCATTGCCTAAATATTGTTCACATAATTTCCATCAACTGGAATTTTCTAGCATCCTGGCTACCTTCAAGAAGCCTGCTGTTAACTTTTCTGTCTCATAGTGGGCCATTCCTTTTGGATGCTCAAAGCGTTTATTATCTGTTTACTCATTTTTATATAATTATATAACCTTTTTGTTTTTTTCTATCCTGTGATCTTATTTTTAAAATTCTATGGACTATTAGGTTATTTAACTACATTAGGACAAAAGCCCTGTTCTCCAATCCTTGACCCCTTAGCTCTAGTTATAGGTACATATTAAGAGGGTTTAATGTTGTGGTCAGTTTTCTTGGCTCTTGCAGAAATACAGGAAACGGGGGACATTTGTAGATGATAGGCATTTGGTGATCTATAGGTTGATCCAGATTTGCCCTAGATATATATGGGTCTTACCTTAGAACAGAGTTAACTTTCTGGATTGACTCAGTTTTCTAGAATGTGATGTAGAGTTGTTCATCTTCATGGCCTTTAGTTATTTTGGAGTAGGCCTTTCATCTATGCAGTGACTCTAAGGAGTGTCAATCTGATCTTTCCACACTTGGCTCTTTTTTTGGGAAGTCTTTTGGGACTTTGTCCCCATGATGTTTATTTTTATTGTAAGATTTTCTATTGTTAGATTTTTTCCCCATATCTATGGTTGGAAATCATGTATGATAATATATTGACATAACAAGACTAGTGGTATATATATTTAAAAACTTTATTCACAGTATTAGAAAAATAAGGCAGTGTCTTTCTTTTAGATTTCAAATACATGGCTGACTTCTTTTCACTTTTTAAAATTTAAATTCAACTAGCCAACATATAATACATCATTAGTTTTTGATGTAATGTTCAGTGATTCATTAGTTGCGTATATGACCCAGTGCTCATCACATCACGTGCCCTTCTGATTCTAGGCCTTTATGTTCTGTGTAGTCTGCTGATAATAAGCTTTTTTTTCTTCATGGTCTCTTTTTATTTTATTTTATTTTTTTAAGATTTTATTTATTTGAGAGAGAGAGAGAAGGGGGGAGAGGGAGAGAGGGAAGGAATCTCAAGCAGGCTCCATGCTTAGCATGGAGTCCGATGTGGGGCTTGATCTCACAATCCTGAGATCATGACCTGAGCCGAAATCAAGAGTTGGATGCTCAACAGACTGGCCAACCCAGGTGCCCCTTCATGATATCTTTTTACAGATATAATTCATGTACCATAAAATTCACTCTTTCATAGTATACAGTTCACTTGTTTTTAGTATATTCATAAAGTTCTGCAGCTGTTGTACCATCTACTTTTAGTTCATCTGAATCACCACAAAAAGAAGCACAGTACATATTAGCTGTCACTCCCCATTCTCCCTTCTGCAACCCCTGGCAACCACTAATCTAGTTTATGGATTTGCCTTTCTGGAAATTTCTTATAAATTGGATTATCCAGTACGTGATCTTTTGTGACAGGCTTCTTTGACTTAGCATTACGTTTTTAAGGTTTTCATCCATATTTTGCCATGTATCAGTACTTCATTACTTTTTATTGCTAATTAATACTCCACTTTATAGATATACCATGTTTTACTTGTGCATTCATCAGTTGGTGGGCACCGAGTTGTTTCCAGAAGTGCTGGCATATCAGTATTAAGTAAGCTGTTGTGAATATATAGGTACAAGTTCTGTGTAGACAATTCATTTCTCTTGGGTATATACCTAGAAGTGGAACTGTTGGGTCAAATGGTAACTTTAAATTTTTGAGGGGTTTCCAGATGTTTTCCAAAGTGGCTGTACCATTTTACATTCCCATCAGCAGTGTATAAGGGTTCCAATTTCTTTATATCCTTGCCAACACATCTGTCTTTATGACTCTTTTTGATGTTATTATAAGTGGAATTGTGGGTGTGAAGTAGTAGTTTATTGTGGTTTTGATTTGCCTTTCCTTGATGAGTAATGATGTTGAGCATCTTTTCGTGTGCTTATTGGCCATTTATAGATCTTTTTTGGAGAAATGTTCATTCATATTCTTTATCAATTTTAAAATTGTGTTTTTATTTTAGAGTTGTGGGAAGTTTTTATATATCCGGGATACAAATTTCTTGTGAGATAAACGGTTTACAGTCCCCCGCCCCCATCCTATTAGTTTTTCTACCTTTTTTATTGTGTGCTTTGAAACTAAAAATATTTAATTTTGATGATAACCAATTTATCTAGTTTTTTCTTTGGTTACTTGTGCTTTTAGTGTCATATCTAGGAAACTACTATCTAATCCGAGGTCATCAATATTTGCCCTAATGTTTTCTTTGAATGGTTTTATAGTTTTAACTCTTATATTTAGGTCTTTGATCAACCGGGAGTTAATTGTTGTATATGGTGTGAGATACAATCCAACTTTGTTTTCTTGGGTTGAATATCCAGTTGTCCCAGCTCCACTTACAGAAAAGACTATCCTTTGTTTATTGAATTGTTCTGGCATTGTTGTTAGTTGACCGTAAATGTAACGCTTCTATCTGGACACTCAATTCCATTGCATTGATCCATATGTCTGTCCTTAGCTATATCACACTGTCTTGATTACTGTAGTTGTGTAGTAAGTTATAAAACCTAGAAGTGTGAGCTCTCCGATTCCAATTTTCTTTTGAAGATTATTTGGGTGATTCTGAGTCCCTTGCATTTCCTTATGAATTTTAAGGCGAGTTTGTCAATTTCTGCAAAAAAGGTAGCTAGATTTGATATGGGATTTGAAGCAGATCAATTTTGGAGAATATCGCTATCTTAAAGATATTAAGCCTTTTGATCTACATACATAGCTGTCCTTACATTTATTTAGGTCTTCTTTAATTTTTTCTTAACATGTTTTGTAGTTTTCAGTGTCTATAAGTCTTCTATTTCTTTTGTTGAATTTATTCCTAAGTATTTTATTCTTTTTGATGTTACTGTAAGTGGAATTGTTTTCTGAATTTCATCTTCACATTGTTCATTGCTAATGTGTAGACATAACAGTTGATTTTTGTATATTGATTTTGTATCTTGAAACCCTGTTGAACTTGTTTATCAGTCCTAATAGTTTTTTAGTGGCATCCTTAGGACTTTTTGTACACAAGATCATGTCATCTTCTACTAAAAGATAATTTTACTTTTTCTTTTCCAATCTAGATGCTCATTATTTCTTTTTCTTGCCTAATTGTTTTGTCCAGAATATACAGTATAATGTTGAATAGAAGTGATGATAGTGAACATTGCTATATTATCCCTGATCTTAAGGGAAAGCATTCAGCTTTTCACCATTAATTATGGTGTTCGCTCTGGACTTTTTGTAGATGTCCTTTATCATGTAAGGACGTTCCCTTCTATTTCTAGTTTGTTGAGTGCTTTTCTCATGAAAAGGTGTTGGATTTTGTGTTTTTTGGTATGATCCTGTATTTTCTCTTTAGTTTATTTTCTTCTTTATTAACATGGTGTACCACATTAAGTTTCACATATTAAAACCAAACTCGCTTCCCTAGGATCCCTCTTGTTCATGGTGTATAAAACTTTTATATTTTGCTGCATTTGGTTTGCTAGCATTTCCTTGAGGATTTTTGTGTCTATATTCTCAAGATATATTAGCCAGTAGTTTTCTTTCCTCATGATATCTTTGTCTTGTTTTGGAATCAGGGTAGTAGTGGTATCGTGCAAGGAATTGGGAAGTGTTCTTTCCCTTTCTAGTTTTTGGAACAGTTTATAAAGGATTGACATTAAATCTTCTTTAAGACTAATGGTATTTTAATTTTTGTTTTTATCTCTTAGGATTCTCCTTTTACAAATGCAGGAATGGGATCTAATCTAAATCTCTTGGGTGAAATTGAGTGTGATGCCAGCATAATGGATGGAAAATCCTTAAATTTTGGAGCTGTTGGAGCACTGAGTGGTATGTGGACATTATAGCATATTATCTCTGTTCTCTAAAAAACTATGAATATTACCATATGATGCCTCCTAAAGATTTATTTTATTATTTTTTTTAAGATTTTATTTATTTATTTGACAGAGAGAGAGAGAGATCACAAGTAGGCAGAGAGAGAGAGGGGGAAGCAGGCTCCCTGCCGAGCAGAGAGCCCGATGTGGGGCTCGATCCCAGGACCCTGAGATCATGACTTGAGCTGAAGGCAGAGGCTTTAACCCACTGAGCCACCCAGGCGCCCCAGCTGCATGAATTTTTAATTGTATGCAGCTATGTAAACCACTACCCAGGTCAAGATATAAAACATTTCCATGTCGAAATACAGAACATTTCCACGGTGTCTGGGTGGCTCTGTTGGTTGAACATCAGGCTCTTGATTTCAGCTCAGGTCCTGATCTCAGGGTCCTAGGATCTAGCCCTGCATTGGGCTTCATGCTCCGCACTCAGGGAGTCTGCTTGTTCATCTCTCTCCCCGGCTTGTATGTGCTCGCTTTCTCTAAAATAAATAAATAAAATCTTAAAAAAAAAACAACAACAACAGAACATTTCTGTAATCCCAGGAGGGTTCTATATGCCTCTTCCTAGTCCATATCTTTTATACTCTGCTCCTGCCTTCCCTCCTCCTCCTGTTCTCCCCTAATTTTGACTTTAGGTACCATAGATTCATTTACTTGTTCCTGAAATTTATATGAGTGGAATCGTACACCTCTGTGTCTGTTTTTTTTTTTTTCTTAACACTATGCCTGTGAGATTGACCCATTTTTGTGTCACAGTAATTTTTTCTTTTTATTACTTAGTAGTATTTTATTGCATGAATATATAATAAATTATCTATTCTCCTTTTAGTGGATATTTGAATAGTTTCTAGTTTTTGACTGCTCCAATGAATATTCTTGTACATGTCTTTTGGTAGACATATGTTCTTAATTCTCTTGGTTATAAACCTAAGTTTTGGAATGATAAGTTTACCATTAAGATCCTATCCTTAAGATCAGGGATAATATAGAAATGTTCACTCTCATCACTTCTATTCAACATTATACTGGATGATAAGTTTGGGTTCATAATGTGCTTTGCTTTAGTTGATACTCCTGGACAGTTTTCAGAAGTAGTTGTTATAATCTATACTCCCATTCCGCACTGTATGAGTATTTTAGTTACTCTACATCAGGGCCAACATTTGGCATTGCTATTCTTTTTAAAATGCATCTATTTTGGGGTGCCTGGTGGCTCAGTTGCTTAAGTGTTTGCCTTCGGCTCAGGTTATGATCCCAGCGTCCTGGGATCGAATTCCATGTTGGGCTCCCTGCTTGGTGGGGAGCCTGCTGCTCCCCCTGCTTGTGCTCTCTCTCTCTAAAAAGTGAATAAAATCTTTAAAAAAAATAAAATTCATCCATTTTGGTATGTGTGCAGTGGCATTATTGTTTTAATTTGAGTTTCCCTAGTGACTAATGACACTGAGAACCTTATGATATACTTATTGGCCATTTAGATATTCTTGTTATGCAGTGTATGGTCAAAAGGCTTTTGTATATTTTTTATTGGATTATCTTTTTTCATTGATTTGTTCAAATACTTTATATGTTTGAATACAGATCCTTTGTCAGATACCTGTATTATGTATATCTCCTAGTCTGTGGATCACCTTTTCACTCTTTTAATGTTGCCTTCTGATGAACCGAAGTTTTTAATTCTAATGTAGTTTAAATTACCAACCTTTTATTTTATGGTTATTTAAAAAATATTTTACTTAAGAAATCTTTGCTTACCCAAGGTTATGAAGATTGTCTCCATCGTTTTCTTTTAATAGTTTTTTTTTTTTTTTTAAGTAAGCTTTACACCCAGTGTGGGGCTTGAAGTCATGACCCAGAGATCAAGAGTCACATGCTCTCCTGACTGAGCCCACCAGGTGTCCCTAATAGTTCTGTTGCTTTTTACCCTTCACATTTAGCTTTCTTATCAAGCCCAGATTAATTTTAGTGTATGCGAGATAGGAGGTGACATTAATTTTTTTCCTCTTATGGATATCCACCTGGTTCATTGCCATGGTCAGTAGAAAGGACAATGTTCTCCTCACATAACTGTGTTGGCAAATCAGGTGACTGACTATAAGTGCAATGGCTTGTTTCTGTACCCTCTGTTCTATTCCATTGTCCTATTTATTGCTATACTGTCTCGATTACTATAGCTTTATATTTTTATATATGCTAATATATTTATATTAGTGATATATATATATATAGCACTTGATACCTGGTAGTATAAGATTTCTAACTTCCTTTTTTTTTTTTCCCCTTTAAGGTTATATTGGCTATTCTAGGTGTTTGGCCATTTTCATAAAATTTTTGAGTCAGCTTGTCAATGTCCATAATAAAACCCTGCTGGGATTTTGATTGGTATTGCATTGAGCATATCGAATCATTTGTGGACAATTGATGTCTTAACATTATTGAATATTCCAGCCCACAAACATAGGATATGTGTATTTATATAAATGTTACTCATTTTTTTCTTAGCATTGTTTTATGGTTTTCAGTATAAATGTCATATATATCTTTTATTAGATTTTTTCCAGATACTTAGTTTTTTGATGCTATTATAAAGTATATATATTTAAAATGTCAATATCTAATTGTTTTATTGAATTTAGAAATATAATTGAATTTTGTTATTGGTCTTGAATTCACTAGCCTTGATGAGTTCACTTATTCTAGCATTTGAAAAAATAGGTTCCCATGGAATTTCTGTATACACAATTATATTATCTATGACTCATGCAATTTTACTTTGTCCTTTCCAATATTTAAACTTTTCATTTTTTTCTTACATTATTATACTGGCTGTGACATTCAGTGCAATGCTGAATATAAGTGGGGATAGTGTACATCCTTGCTTTGTTCCTAAGCTGAGAGGGAGAACATTAAATATTTCACCATTCTGTATGCCCTGCTAGCTTTTGGACTGTCATAGATATTCTTTGTCAGATTGAGGAAATTCCCTTCTAGTCTTAGTTTGCTGGTAGTTTTTATTACAAATGGGTATTGACTGAATTATTATTAATTGCTTTTCTGTGTCTGTTGAGATAAAGATTTTTTTCCTTTATTTTGTTAAATATGAAATTTGTGAT
The DNA here is from genome assembly GCA_028534135.1 of Potos flavus. NCBI lineage: Eukaryota > Metazoa > Chordata > Mammalia > Carnivora > Procyonidae > Potos > Potos flavus. The sequence goes on from CM052885.1 coordinate 87,902,074, forward strand.
TGATTTTTGAATGTTCCTTTCTTGGCATAAAGTCTTCTCGGTCATGTTTTTATCTTTTTATATTCTGCTGGGTTCAAGTTGCTGATGTTTAAGATTTTGACATCTATGTTCATGTAATAGATTGCGCTTAATTTTCCTTTCTTGTAATATTATTTTCAGGTTTTGGAATCATGTTATAGCCGACCTCACAAAATGAATTGGGATTTTTTTTTTTCTCTTGGAAAGAGTTTGCATATGATTGGAATGATTTCTTCTGAGAATTCATTAGTTATTCTAAATTAGTAGAGTTTTCTTTGTAGGAAATTTTAAAAAATGGATTCAGTTTCTTTAACAGTTATAAGATTATGTTTTCCTCTCACATGTGTGTTTCAAGGAATTTGTCTTTTTCAGATGAGTTGTCAAATTTATTTACCTAAGGACTTTTTAGTTAGCTTTTTTTTTTTTTATTTCTAGTTTAATTTCACTATGGTCAGAGAATATCCCCTATATGATTCCAGTCCCTTAAAGCTTTTTGAGACTTGCTTTATGGCCCAGTTTATTGTATGTTTTGTTAAGCATTCCATGTGGACTTTAAAAGAGTAAGTATTTTTTGTGTTGGGTGCATATTCTGTATGTGCCGGTTTGGTAGTTTGGTTATTCACTTGTTCCAATCTTCTTTATCCTTTCTGGCTGGCTTCTGTGATAGGTAAGAAAGAGTCTATCAATTAGTTTTAATTTTAATTTCTTTCATTATGAAATTTTATTGTTAATGAAATTTCGTGTTTAAAGGCCATTAGCATTTCTCTGTGAACTGACTGTTCCATATCTCTTGTGGCTTGCCTTTTAACTTTACTTATAATGTGCTTTGTTATATCAGAATTAAAAATTTTTATTTTCAAACTTATTACTTGTTCTTTTGTGCCTTTTGTATTTTGCATTTCTTAAGGTTTCCCTCATAATTACAAGTATATTCACCTCTGTTTTCTTCTAATACACTTATAATTTATTTTTCATTTACTTCTTTAATGTATTTTTTTTTCTGAAATAACCAACAAATTGTCCCTACATAATCTTGAATAATAACAATAATAATAACTATTGTTCATTGGGTGACTGTTACATACCATGCATTGTTCTCTAGTAGTTTATATATATATTCAGTAATTTAGTTCTCACAATTACCTTTTGAGGACACTACTTTTATCCCCATTTCACAGATAAGGAAACTGAAATACAGAAGAGATTTAGTAATTGGCCCAAGGTTACTTTATCAGTCTGGGTCCAAGTAGGAGACAAATCACATGGTAGATTAAATAGGGGAAGTTTAATGTAAAGAATTGTTAAACAGTGATAGGAGAGTAATTATACAAAGATGGAAAGAGAACTCAAGATGTATTCTAAGGCAGAGGGAGAATACCCAAGTAAGGATAAACTTGGAAGGAGATTTGGACCTCATTGAAGAAGGTGTGGTTGCAGCCCACTGCCTAGCAGAGAAGTTGCTGGGTTACCCAGGCCATAGTCACTGTGAGCCCAGGAACAATCCTGTGAGGGCACAGGTGAGCTTAGGCTGGTAGGTGGGCACACGGGGGTGAGGAAACTATGTGAATTGAACCTCTGTTGCACAGGATAAAGATTGGGTTTTTGGCTCACCAGACAGCCCTGTCCCCATGGGACACTTCACTCTTTGTGTCTAGGAGGCTGAGAAGGTTTGTGACTTGAGCTGGGCACAGCCCTGTTCTTTCTGGGGCTGTCAGCTATGCTGCTGTAGCCTGAATCAGGAGCTGGAGAAAACATGTGGTGGCCACATGCTGGAGAAAGCTGCACCCTGCAGGCACTTAGCACCAGGGAATACCACGTGGGCCAAATAGTGAAGAAAAACTGAGGCTCTCCAAGCCTGCCTAAGAAGCCACCTGTTTCTCCTACAGTGTGTCTCCAGTGCCCTCTACTGACAAAGCTACCAGTGTGCCAGCTGGCAAAGGAAGCATATTTAAAGGGCCCATATCCATTTTCACAGATCAGGCAGTGAAGGGAGAATTTGTAGCTGAGAAGCGATAGATAGCAGGTACAGTTATAAAACAGTCTGACTCCCATCACTCTGTGTTCTTTCTACCTCTCACATAGAGTCTGTCTTTTCCTACTCATTTGAAATACTGTCTATGTCAGGTATTAAATATTCAAATGCTTGTGTGTCTATGTCTGAACTTTAGCTTTATTCTTTTCCATTGATGTATTTGTGCTCAAACCACACTCTTTTTTTTTTTTTCAAACCACACTCTTTTAATTAAGAACAGTTTTTAATAAGAAATGGTATCTTGAAGGGTGAATGCCTCTTCATTTTCTTTCCCAAAGTTTTCTCTTCCTGATGAATTTAAGAGTCAGCTTGTCATATATCATAGAAATCCTTTTAGTTTTAGTGGAGAATTTGTAGATTTGAATTTATAACTTGATTGACAGTTACCAAAGTCTTTAAGTATTACATTATCATATATAGAGATATATTTTAAGAGCTAGTATAGCGATATGAGCTTTTCCTTTATTTGATATTTCATACGTTTTTTTTGGCGGCATGTTTTTGTTGTTTAGCTAGATAGTTTTGTTTTGAGTCAATATGGTGACCTTAATTTGAGTTTTAATACTCTTTTGCTATCCCACTGCTGATTTATTTATTTACTTATATTTAAAATTTTTTTTTTGGTACTGATGGTGTCCTGAGAGGCATCCATTGGTTAGTGGTTAAGGGTGTGGTCTCTAGCATTAGCTGCTTCTGTTGTAATCTCAGCACTGTGATCTTGGGCAGGTGACTTAACCCTCTGTGCAAATATTTCCTCAGTAATCAGGGTTCATTAAGTATACTTATATGACAGAGTTGAGACATCAGTGAATTAATCTGATATATTTAAGGGTTTGGTACGGGGGTTGGCATATATTAGATACTGAGTTACTGTCACTGTCTTCAGTCATCATCACATTGTCTTATTTGTCATCATTGTCATGATGACTGTTTTTCACACTAATACTTACTGTTCTAGCATTCCTCCCAGATAAGCATCCTCTTCTTGCTTTTCTTCACATTCTGTTTTCCCTCCTGGAAACAATCTGAACCATATTTTAGGTTATAGTCTTGTACATACTTGGGCTCTTCTCTCCACTCTTACCTGATTTGTAGGATATTCTCTTTATTCTGTCTCTCTTGTAGGTGAGATTTAAAATTTTTGGCCATCCCCCCCCCCACCCCAAGGTAAATTTGAAACTGTTTGTAATCATGTTTATTCTTTGGAACAAATTCAGTTTTGATAGTAGATGCCACATTTTCAGTTTTTCTATTCTATTCTGAAATCTATTAACAAGGGACCTAATTTAAATATCTATTATTTCAAATTCAGTCTTTGCTGCTGTAGCACATCAAAACATGAGAATGTATGTTTTATATTCTTGTATCTACTGGGTATTCATTTATTTGTTGATTTTATCCATATTATTGATGATAATTAAGGGTTTTCATTATATATATAAAAGAGTTTCTAAGATATTTAAAAGTTGTTTTATTGAAACATCCACAAAACTGAGTGGGAAACTTGAAGATATTTTTCTGACTTCATTTTCTGCCAATTTTATTTTATAGGAATCAAGAACCCAGTCTCAGTTGCAAACAGACTCTTGTGTGAAGGGCAGAAGGGCAAGCTCTCAGCTGGCCGAATTCCTCCCTGGTAACTGCTTTGTTCTGCCTGACTTTCCTTGGGTCTTTTGTCTTTGGTACATATGGTGTTCGAAGGCTATTTTTATCCACAGAAGGCTGATGTTGGTTACACCCCAGCGGTAGCTTGCCTTTGAGAGGAAGACACACTTTGTTCTATAATCTTGGAACATTTTGTGCACTTGATAGAGCTTCAGATGCAATAGAATATTACAGATTAAAGCAGGAAAGAGATCAGAGTTAATTTTTGGTTTTGTAGTTGATTACAGAGATGTTTTTGCTGTTCTGAAATGCACAATTTGGGTCTTTTATTATAGAACTTCAAAAGTCCAGAGTCCAAACTAATTTTAATTTTGAGATGATCTTAGAATAAAAGTACTTAGTTTTTCTCTTCTGGAGAAACGCATTGTGATGTTAAGATTAGTAAGATTACGTTTTTCTCCAGCATTAACATACAATTTTCATTAAAAAAAACTTTGAACTTTTCAAGTATTTATAAATGTAGAGAGAACATTGTAAAGAGCCCTCCTGAACCTGTCATCCAGCTCCAATAATTAACTGTGTTTTTGCCCTTCATCTAGCTCAATCTCTCTTTTTCCTGTAGTATTTTTTTAATTAAAATTTTTTTTAGAGTTTAATTTATTTATTGATTTTAAGCAATCTCCACACCCAACTGGGGCTCGAACTCATGACCCTGAGATCAAGAGTCCCATGCTCCTCCGACTGAGCCAGCCCGGCACCCCTTTCCTATAGTATTTTAAAGGAAATCCTTGACATATTTTTAACCCTTAAATAATTTTGTAAATTGCTGTATGCTTGCAAAACATAACCATCATTCCATTAGCATGCCTAATAATAATAACAAATATGCTTCAGTGCCACAGCATACTCAGTATATGTTCAGCATGCCCAGCTGTGAAGGTTATATTAATGTTCTGTGTTGAAAGTTGTGACAACAGTACTATAAGATATCACTTTGACTGTTATAATTTGAAGTAATAGAAAATAATTGGATAGAAATAGAAAATAATTGGGTAATTGGAATCAATTACCCAAATATACTCAAGTAATTCATTTTAATCATATACTTGTCAGGTGTTTAATTGCGATACTAGAAAGATTAATTTTAAAAATTTTTGAAGAAATACAATTTTTAATTGTGTCTTCAATAAGGAAGGATAAGGAGAAACAAATGTGAAATTTTGAGATTGTTTATAATATGTCTTTGGTTGATATCAATAAGTTTACTTTTATAACTCTGAAAGTAGGAAAAGTGATTAAAGAATTCTTACTTAGACTTTCCTCATAATTTGTGTTAAAACTATGCTTTTTAACTGTTTTGAAGTTCCCAACCCCAAATTTGCTAAGTTTCGTTTAGTACATACCCAGAGTCCTACTGGATAGGACTTATTTTTAGGGGAGTAATAGATGTAAAGAGATTATCTATGGATTTATATTCTCTTCAGTATTGATTTAAAATGTGACTGTTTTCTTTCACCCATATTTGCTATTGTACATAAAGCATAATTAACCCTAACTAAAACAATTAAAAGACACATGCCTGATAGGGAGGAAAAAAGGCAGTTGTTTTAGTTGACAAGGAAAATAGCATAAACATTGTGAAAAGTATTTTAAAGTTTGCGTGCAAATCACCATAATCCCATTCCCCACACTACTCATGCCATTTATCAAGCTGATTCTCAAGTTTATATGGGGGAACAAGTATACAACAATAGTGGACATTTTGAAACAGATCAAAGAGTTGGACTTATCTGATAGCTGTCCTGATACTTCATAATACTATCATAATTAAAACAGGTTGATTTAGGTATAGGGATCTATATAAAAATACATATAGAAAATATCAGTATTTTATGTAGGGATATATAGAAAAAATCCGTAGGACCAAACTGGAAGTCCAGAAGCGGATCTAGTATAGAATTAAATTTAGTCTATTTTAAGTATCATCTCAAAGCATTGTGGGGAAAAATTATGGTGTATTAAATAAATTGTGTTGGGACAATCGGCTATCTAGCGGATAAAGGTTAATTTGAATTCTTGTGTCATGCCATTAAAAAAAAAATAAAACTCAAACATGAAAGTAAAAAAGAATAGTATAAACTTTTTAAGAAAAAATATGAGAGATTATGTTTATGACTGTGGGGTACCAAAGACCTTATTAAGATTAAAAAATAAGGCTAAATATGGAAACATATGATAAGTGAAAATGTATAGCTATTTACAACTGAAGATACCATGATCTGAATTAAAAGACATTATGGCCTTTGAAACTGAGAAAAATTATTTGCAGCATAGGTAGCAAAAAAAAAAAAAAAAAAGAAATTTGTAAACATAGTGTTTAAGAACCATAAAATATTAGTAAGACAAAGACAAATTTTAAAAATTGGTAAAGGGTACAAATAGGCAATTTATAGAAAAGAAAATATTGATGGTATATAAATACACAAAAAGGGACCCAACCATAATCAAGGAATTGTGAATTAAAATGATAAGATGATATTTTCATGTTAAAGTAGCAAAATTAATAAAGACTAATGATATCCAGTGTTGTTGAGATTGTGGAAAAACAGATTCTTTGTTCTACTGGTGTTGGGAACATAGATTGATACAGCCAGTTGAGAGACATTTTGATATTATTTATTAATGTAAAAAATTGAAAATGCACATGCTGTGTGCTTCAGCAGTTCTATCTTGGGATAGAACACCTTCACATGTACACAGGAAGACTTCTACAGCACAAGAAGGTTACAGCAGCATTGCTTGTGGTGTATAAAACTGGGGGGAGGGGGTTGGGCGAGCCTGGTGGTGGGTATTGAGGAGGGCACGTATTGCATGGAGCGCTGGGTGTGGTACATGAACAATGAATCTTGTAACACTGAAAAAATAAAATAAAAGTATTTGGGGGAAAAAAACTGTAAACAATCTAAATGTCCATGAATGGCTAAGTGAACGGTTTTCTAGTCATATTATTAAATAATCTGCAATATTAAAAAAAGGGAGAAACATTTATATATAGTAAAATAGATAGATCTCTATATTGTAGAGGAAAAAATCAAGTTGCTGTATGATACGTTCAGTTTAATTTATGTTTTTTAAAAAAATACAAAAAATAATGCAATATTTATAACCAGGAATACTGTTTCCCACCCTCCAGGATGGGAAATAGGACATTATGAAGAGATTTGAAACTGCCTAGACTGAACCCTTTCTAATGGCATCCTTATCCTTCCCATTGTCCCACACCCTTACTCTGACTCTGTCTCTGCCCCTGCTCCTAGGTAACAGTTGTCCTGATTTTAAGCTTCTCTTATTCCCATGTATTCCTTCATAGCATTACAACATAGTACTCTAGTTTTTTAAGGCTGCATATAGTATATATGTACATAGATGTACAAAGAAGGTCTGGAAAGAAGGTTATTAAACTTACTGTGGTTACCTCTGCGAAGGACGAAGGGAACAAGATGAAGCAGTTTTCAAAGAGGACATGTGCAATATTTTTGTATTTTACAAAGATAAAATATATGGAAAAAAGTGATGGCCATCTCTCCGTTAAAATGATATATAGTGATGCTAACCTTGTCTGGAACTTACTGTTTCATTTCCTCATGTACATAGTTCTTCAGCTTTATTCTTTGTTTTCAGAATTGTTTTGACCATTTTAGGCATTTTGCATTTCCATAGGAATTTTAGAATTAGCCTATTTCTAGAAATAGCCTGTTGGAATTTTGATTAGGATTGCAACATATCCATTTATTAAAGTCTCATTTAACCTCTCTGACCAGTGTTTTATAGTTTTCAGTGTACAGGTCTTACACAGCTTTTATCAAATTTATACTTAAGTATTTCATTCTCTCTTTTTTTAAAAAATATTTTATTTGAGAGAGAGAGAGAGAGAGAGAGCACATGAGTGGGGGGAGGGGCAGGAAGAGAGGGAGAAGCAGACTCCCTGATGAGCCCATGCTCAGGAGCCTGATGTGGGATTTGATCTCAGGACTCTGAGATCATGACCTGAGCCAAAACCAAGAGTCAACTGCTTAACTGACTTCGCCACCCGGGCACCCCAAGTATTTCATTCTTTTTGATAGTATGATAAATTACATATATAATATGTGTTAATTTCCAGTTGTTCCTTGCCAATATAGAAATATGGTTGATTTTATTACATTGATATTCTTTCCTGGGAATTTGCTAAATTCATTTGTTTTATAGTATCATTTTTGTAGATTTGTTAAGATTTTCTGTGTAGACAATAATGTCTTCTGAGAATAAAGATTGTTTTACTTCTTCCTTTATAATCTGGTTTCCTTTAATTAATTTCCTTTTCTTTATTACAGTGACTAGGACCTCCAATGCAAAGTGGAATAGAAATGTGAGAATGAAAAAAAAAAAAAAAAGAAATGTGAGAGTGGGCATTTGTGCCTTGTTTGTGATATTAGGGTAGAAGCGTTTGGTCTTTTACCCTTAAGTATGATGGTTGCTGTAGGTTTATCATAGATATTCTTTATTATATTGAGAAAGTCTCCTTCTTAGTGTTCTGAGAGTTTTAGTAGGAATGAGTATTGTACTTTCTCAAATGCTTTTCTGCATCAAATAAGATGATGTTATAATTTTTTTTATTTAGTCACTTAGCAATTGGTTGATTTTCAACTGTTAAAGCAACAGTTGCATTCCTGGGATAAATTCCACTTGGTCATAATCTATTATCCTTTTGATATATTGTCGGATCCAATTTGCGAAGATTTTGTAAAGAATTTTTGTATCTCATATATTATGAGATATATTGGTCTGCAGTTTTCTTGTAATGTCTTTGGTTTGGATTTATTTTGCATCTTGGATATGTAGGGAAATATACTTTATCAAATTTGGAAAATTTGTTGGCTATTAATTCTTCAGATATTTTTTCTGATTCCTCTTTCTATCCTTCAGGACTCCAATTGCATGTGTATTTGACCTCTTGTAGTCCTACAGATCACTAGTAAATTGTTTACTTTTTCCATTCATTTTTCTCTTTGTTTCATTTTGAATAATTTCCAATGCTGTTTTCAAGTTTACTATTTTTCTACAGTATCTAATCATGTGTTAATCCCATCAAGTTTATTTTTCATCTCTGACATTGTAGACATCTTCAGAAATTTGATTTTGTTGCAACTTTAAAAAGTGTCTTCTATGTATCTACTTAACATGTTTATTTATTTATTTGGTAGATCATTTATTTTTTTTGTTAACATGTATTATTTGTTTCAGGGGTACAGGTCTGTGATTCATTAGTCTCACACAATTCACAGGACTCACCATAGCACATACCCTCTCCAGTGTCCATCACACTGTCACCCCATGCCTCCCACCCCCCTCCACTCCAGCAACCCTCAATTTGATTCCTAAGATTAAGAGTCTCTTATGGTTTGTCTCCCTCTCTGGTTTCATGTTGTTTCATTTTTCCCTCCCTTCCCCTATGGTCCTCTCTCTTGTTTCTCAAATTCCTCAAATCAGTGAGATCATATGATAATTGTCTTTCTCTGATTGACTTATTTCCCTTAGCATAATACCTTCTAGTTCCATCCATGTTATTGCAAATGGCAAGATTTCATTTTTTGATAGCTGCATAATATTCCGTTGTGTATATATACCACATCTTCTTGATCCATTCATCTGTTGATGGACATCTAGGCTCTTTCCATAGTTTGGCTATTGTGGACATTGCTGCTATAAACATTCGGGTGCACGTGCCCCTTCGGATCACTACATTTGTATCTTTGGGGTAAATACCC
>CM052885.1:87912035-87942997 GCA_028534135.1 Potos flavus
ACTTGGTCGTGGCGAATAATCCTTTTAATGTACTGTTGGATCCTTATTGGATAGTATTTTGGTGAGAATTTTTGCATCCATGTTCATCAGGGATACTGGTCTGTAATTCTCTTTTTTAATGGGGTCTTTGTCTGGTTTTGGGATCAAGGTAATGCTGGCCTCATAAAATGAATTTGGAAGTTTTCCTTCCATTTCAATTTTTTGAAACGGTTCCAGAAGAATAGGTATTAATTCTTCTTTAAATGTTTGGTAGAATTCCCCTAGGAAGCCATCTGGCCCTGGTCTCTTGTTTGTTGGGAGATTTTTGATTACTACAGTTTCCTTACTGGTTATGGGTCTGTTCAGGTTTTCTATTTCTTCCTGGTTCAGTTGGTAGTTTATATGTCTCTAGGAATGCTTGTTTCTTCCAGATTGTCTAATTTGCTGGCATATAGTTCTCATAATATGTTCTTATAATTGTTTGTATTTCTTTGGTGTTGGTTGAGAGCTCTCCTCTTTCATTCATGATTCTATTAATTTGGGTCCTTTCTCTTTTCTTTTTGGTAAGTCGGGCTAGTGGTTTATCCATCTTATTAATTATTTCAAAGGACCAGCTCCTAGTTTCGTTGATCTGTTCTATTTTTTTGGTTTCTATTTCATTGATTTCTGCTCTGATATTTATTATTTCTCTTCTCCTACTGGGTTTAGGCTTTATTTGCTTTTTTTTCTCCAGCTCCTTTAGGTGTACGATTAGGTTGTGTATTTGAGACCTTTCTTATTTCTTGAGAAAGTCTTGTATATTTTGCTATATACATTCCTCTTAGGACCACCTTTGCTGCATCCCAAGATTTTGAACAGTTGTGTTTTCATTTTCATTTGTTTCAATGAATTTTTTAAATTTTTTTTTAATTTCATGGTTGACCCATTCATTCTTTAGGAGGATGCTCTTTAGCCTCCCTGTATTTGAGTTTTTTCCAACTTCCCTCTTGTGATTGAGTTTGAGTTTCAAAGCATTGTGGTCTGAAAATAAGCAGGAAATGATCCCAGTCTTTGGGTACTGGTTGAGACCTTATTTGTGACCCAGGATGTGATCTATTCTGGAGAATGTTCCATGTGCACTAGAGAGGAATGTATATTCTGTTGCTCTGGGATGGAATGTTGTGAATATATCTGTGATGTCCATCTGGTCCAGTGTGTCGTTTAAAGCTCTTATTTCCTTGTTGATCTTTTGCTTAGATGATCTGTCTATTTCAGTGAGGGGGGCGTTAAAGTCCCCTGCTATTATTGTATCATTGTCGATGTATTTCTTCAATTTTGTTATTAATTGGTTTATATAATTGGCTGCTCCCATGTTAGGGGCATAGATATTTAAAATTGTTAGATCTTCTTGTTGGCCAGACCCTTTAAGCATGATATAGTGTCTTTTGTCATCTCTTATTATAGTCTTTGGTTTAAAATCTAATTTATCTGATATAAGGAATGCCACCCCAGGTTTCTTTTGATGTCCATTAGCATGCTAAATGGTTTTCCATCTCCTCACTTTAAATTTGGAGGCGTCTTTGGGTCTAAAATGAGTCTCTTGCAGACAGCATATGGATGGGTCTTATTTTTTTTTTATCCATTCTGATACCCTGTGTCTTTTGATTGGAGCGTTTAGCCCATTTACATTCAGAGTAACTATCGAAAGATATGAATTTAGTGCCATTGTATTGCATGTAAAGTGATTGTTACTGTATATTGTCTCTGTTCCTTTCTGGCCTATTTTACTTTTAGGCTCTCTCTTTGCTTAGAGGACCCCTTTCAATATTTCCTGTAGGACTCGTTTGGTGTTCGCAAACTCTTTTAGTTTTTGTTTGTCCTGGAGGCTTTTTATCTCTCTTTCTATTTTCAGTGACAGCCTAGCTGGATATAGTATTCTTGGCTGCATATTTTTCTTGTTTAGTGCTCTCAGTTTATCATGCCAGTCCTTTCTGGCCTGCCAGGTCTCTGTGGCTAGGTCTACTGCCAATCTAATATTTCTACCCTTGTATGTTATAGACCTTTTGTCCCGAGCTGCTTTCTGGATTTTCTCTTTGCCTCTGAGACTTGTAAGTTTTGCTATTAGATGATGGGGTGTTGACCTATTTTTATTGATTTTGAGAGAGGTTCTCTGCCTCCTGGATTTTGATGCCCGTTTCCTTCCCCAAATTAGGGAAATCGTCAGCTATAATTTGCTCCAATATACTTTCTGTCCCCCTCTCTCTTCTTCTTCTGCGATCCCAATTATTCTAATATTGTTTCATCTTATGGTATCGCTTATCTCTCAAATTCTCCCCTTGTGATCCAGTAGTTGTGTATCTCTCTTTTTCTCAGCTTCTTTATTCTCCATCATTTGGTCTTCTATATCACTAATTCTCTCTTCTGCCTCATTTTTCCTAGCAGTAAGAGCCTCCATTTTTGATTGCACCTCATTAATAGCCTTTTGATTTCGACTTTGTTAGATTTTAGTTCTCTTATTTCTCCAGAAAGGGATTCTCTAGTATCTTCCGTGTTTTTTCAAGCCCACCTAGTATCTTTATAATCGTCATTCTGAACTCTAGTTCCAACATCTGACTAATGTTTGTATTGATTAGGTCCAACATTTTTATTTTATTTTTTTATTATTTATTTATTTACTTGTCAGAGAGAGAGCGCACCAGCAGGGGGAGTGGCAGGCAGAGGGAGAAGCAGCCCACCCACTGAGCAAGGAGCCCAATGTGGGACTTGATCCCAAGACCCTGGGATTGTGACCCAAGTCAAAGGCAGACTCTCAACCGACTGAGCTACCTAGGTGCACCAAACAGATTTAATTTTTCCTGTAGCTTCTTGAACATATGAATTCAGTTACAATAATTGCTGTAATATCTTTGTTTACTAATTTACTGTCATCTTTGTCATTTCTGAGTTGTTTTCAATTGAAATATTTTCTCCTCTTTATTGGCTGCATTTCCTTGCTTTTTTGCATGCTTTGTAATTTTTTATTGCATTCGAGGCATTATGAGTTTTACCTTATTTGGTGCCAGAGACTTTAAAATTTTAATAAATATTTTTGAGCTTTATTCTAGGGTGTGGTTAAGTTATTTAGAGACAGGTTCATCCTTTCAGATCTTGCTTTATACTTTGTTATATGCGACTAGAGAAGCATTTAGCCTTGAGCTAATTTTGCTTTGCTATTGGGTAAAACTCTTCTGAATACTGTAACAGATGTACGTAGAATGAGGTTTCTTACTTTGATTGATGGGAACAGGAGCTGAGCTGTTCCTGTCCCTTTGTGAACTTGGGACTTGTTTTCTCTGAAACTTTTGAGGTATTCGTTCCCAGGCTTTGGGTGATTTCCTATTAAACATACACTCATCTCTATTCAGCTGAAGACTAGAGGGGACTGTGCAGATGTTAGAGTCCTTTCTCTGTGCAGCTTTCTCCTCTCTGGTACTCTGCCCTGTGAACCCTGGCTGTCTGGGCTTTTCTGGGTGCCCAGGTCTTTCTCTTCCACTGAGAAACTGCTGGGCTTTGCCTGAATTCTTTCTGTGCCATGGGTTGGAACCTCTCTAGGCAGAAGGCTGGGTTGGTCATAGGGTTTACCTGTTTTGTTTCCTTTCTCTCCAGGATCACTGTCCTTATGTTGCCTACCAGTATCTGAAAACTTTTGTTTCTTACATTTTGTCTGATTTTCAAAACAGTTTCTTCAGGCAAGAGTATAAATTTGTTCCCTATTATTCCATCTTGTCCAGAAGCAGAAATCTCTCACATTCCTGGAAGTTTATTGGGTACCTGCACTAATTGAGAAAAAAATTCCTTGAGTGTCCTAAATCAACAAAACCAAATTTATCATGTTTTTACTTTGAGCTTATTTTCATATGACCCTAATATGTCTAGTTATCTAATTTCTATAATGATAATAGCTAACATTTATTATGTTTGTACACTATATCAGGCACTGTTTTACGTTTTGAATGCTTTAACTCATAAAAATTATATAGTGATTTATGAGGATAAGACACATTTTGCAGATAATGAAACTGAGTCCCATACTTGACCACTTTTAGGCTAATAGAAAATTAGTCCTTTTATATCACATTAGAAGCAGCAGATTAGAAGTAAAGGGAAATTGGAATCCTTTTATAATAATGAGAAATAATTGTTTATACCTATTCAGTTAGTCATTCATTTCCCCTTCACTCAGCAAATATTTATTGTTCATTTTCTGTGAGCCGGGCATAAAGGTACAAAAACTGTCAAAAGCAGAGGGAACACTTAGAAATCATGGTCCTTTGGTGTTATCTGTCACCACTGTATGGGGACAGCAATGCGTTACATATAGTAGGTGTTTTCTAAGAAGAAGCCTTTAAATAAAAAGTTTATTTACCTATATACCTTAGTTTTTGGTTACAGCCACTATGATGTGTTGTATTGTTTAAGTATTGGTGTTTGGTCAGATTTGTAGAGTATTTGGTATCTTCATAAATTTGGTGGGATTACCATCATAAACTGTGTCACATTTACCCAAGTTTCTTTGTTTTATTTATAAAAGTATAGCTTGAATCTTTCTTTTTCCATTATGATAGAGTACAGCTTTAATAGGCATTATCATGTAGAACAGGAATTGGCAAACTATGGTTTATGGGCCAAATCTGGTCTGCTGTTTGCTTTTGTAAATAAAGTTTTATTGGGACACAGCCATACCCATATGTGTATGTATTATTTATGGCTTGTGCCCTGCAAAGGCCAAATAGAGTTGTTGCAAAAGAAACATTGTGGTTACAAAGCTAACCTATTTACTATCTGGCCCTTTACAGAAAACCTTTGCTGACTCCTAATATAGAAGTTCTAATTTTTGGAAATTATGTTTCTTTTGATGAAAAAGGGAAAGCTAGACAAACATTGTTTTATGTTTAGTATAAATTAAACCTTAAGGTGCTCATTAGACCCTAGGATTTTTTTCAGAGGCAAATTTAGTTTTTGGTACATTGTTTATTTTAAAGTACTATTTAATCTATTATATTTCATAAATTAACTCAAATTTCTACTACTTTTGTTGTATGAATATGAAAATACAAAAAAAGAAAAGACAATTTGAAATGAAAGATTAAAAGAAATGTAAGAGATCTATTAACTAATCACAAGGTAGAGATTTAGATGGATTCCCATTTAAACCAAAGTTTAAAAAACAAAATAACAATAGTAGAAAAAATGTTATATGAAAGCCGGAGAAATGTGAACATTGATGAGATATATTTCAATTCTAAAGATTGTTCATCTTTTTATATGTCAATTGCTTATGCTGAGGTTTTGTTTTTTAAAAATCATTTTTTATTTTATTTATTTATTTTAAAATATTATTTATTTATTTATTTGTCAGAGAAAGAGAGAGAGAGCGAGCACACAAGCAGGGGGAGCTGCAGGCAGAGGGAGAAGCAGGCTCCCGCAGGCACCGAGCAAGGAGTCTGATGTTGAGACTTGATCCCAGGACCCTGGGATCATGACCTGAGCCACAGGCAAATGCTTATGGGCTGAGCCACCCAGGTGTCCCTGGGCGAGACTGGAAGTCCCTTGACATGTTTGTGTTTTGGGGAGGCTGGAGTAAAGTAAACCAGGGGGCAAGAAGATTAAGAGATGAGGTGTGACTGGACTGGAAGAGATTATGTTGAGTGAAATAAGTCAAGCGGAGAAAGTCAATTATCATATGGTCTCACTTACGTGTGGAGCATAAGGAAAAACATGGAGGACATTGTGAGAGGGAAGGGAGGGATGAATTGGAGGAAATAGGAGGGGTGAAGAACCATGAGAGACTGTGAACTCAGAACCAGGGACTGAGAGTTTTGGAGGGGAGAGGGTGGGGGGATGGGCGAGCCTGGTGGTGGGTATTGAGGAGGGCGCGTATTGCATGGAGCACTGGATGTGGTACATAAATAACGAATCTTGTAACACTGAAAAAATAAAATAAAAGTATTTGGGAAAAAAAAAAGAGATGAGGTAAGGAGGGAGCAGAAAGGATCACATCACTTGGGATTCTCATTAAAACTCCAGGATTGTGCAGATTTTGAGAAGAGGAATGTCATTGTCTGACTTATGTTTTACAAGGATGTCAGTGGCTGGTGAGCATAGACTGGGGCAGGGAGCAAAGCAAGGCATACATGAAAGTAATGAGTCCATTGCAACAGTCCAGGTAACAGATGATGGTGGTTTAGACAAAGGTGGTAGCAGGAGAGGTGGTGAGAAATGGCCACATTCTGGATATATTACAAAGGTAGAGCCGATGGGATTCCCTAACTTGAGTGAGACAAAATTTCTCTATAAGTTTTCTCCTTGGAGAGTCATTAAGACTGAGAGAAATGTGAATGATACTGCATTTAATGTTCTAGAAAGTCATTTTTTTGGACATGTTAGTATCATGTAGCTTTTCAGAATTTTAAAATGATTTCAAAGCACTTATATGCCATTTTGTGTGATTATTAACTACTAGACAGGTAATTTTTGATAGTAAGAAAAGGTCAGATATTCAGTATTCTTATTCATAAGATGGGAACTAGATAGTCAGTTTCCTGTGAATATTGTAAAATGCCTCAACTATTTTAAAAAGTTGCATAGCAGCCAATGGCAAATTGATTTAATTTAAAAGCAATGACTGTTTAAGAAATAAAAAATAAAACTAAGAATACTTTTTTAAAAAAAGATTTTATTTATTTATTCGACAGAGACGCAGCAAGAGAGGAAACACAAGCAGGGGTAGTGGGAGAAGCAGGCATCCTGCTGAATGGTGAGCCCGATGCGGAGCTCGATCCCAGGACCCTGGGATCATGACCTGAGCCGAAGGCAGGCGCTTAATGAATGAGCCACCCAGGTGCCCCAAAACTAAGACTATTTTGTAAAATGCCATTGATTCAATACTGGGATTGGACCCAAGATGACCAATGGGTGTGCTAAGATTTAGCTCCAAACTTCTGTTCCGATCATTTAATATACTACTTTAGCATCTCTTTTACATCTTCACATGACGAGAAGTTATTTCTTATATCACATTCCTTTCTAGAAGAAGGAAATACTAAAAATGCCATCAGAATGGCTCAACTCACATTCAAGTTTCTATTTCAATTATTCTTCCATTTGAACTTTATATGACAGCTTTTCTTTGCATTTTCTATGCAGTGGTTTCATTTGATAGAAGAGTAGGAAGAACTGTTTCCTACCTTCAGAATCCTTTAGAATTAAAAAAAAAATAGAAGTTTGAAGGGGTAAAGTTGTTTATTCTTGTTGGCCCTCTCTCTTTTTTCAGTGCCTCCTACCTTTATGTATATTGGAAAATAGTTTTTGGACTTAACTATTTAGTTTCTCACTAGAGCTATTTGGATGTTTTTGAGTGGCTCCTTGGATTTTGATTTTCAGTCTGTCACTGGTCTTCTTATTAACAAATGAATCTAAAGACTTCATTGTGCATTACTTTGAGTTTTAATGTTGGGATGATTAAAAGAATAGAGACAAAAAATAGGGAGCAGAAAACTAATGAGCAGGCACAAGTTCAAGGAAACCTATTATTAGCTGGCTGAGATTTTTAAGAAATTGGCTATGGAAGGAGATGAAGTGATTGATTATTATGGTAACTGCTTGCTATTACTGTGTTAGGGAATGAATGGAGTGGTTAATTATCCTGAATGCTATTTGAAATCTTTGAAAATAAGTTTTTTACAGTTAGCTAATAGTATCCTTTTATTTACTTCTTTATGTTAAAACTTGCAGTTTAGGGTTTAAAAAATTACTTTTGGTACACACCATAGTACTTACCACAGTAGAAATGATCTGAGGGTCATATATATAGGTCGTTTGTATATTTTTATTGTATCAAGTCTTGCAAATGTAAGTACATTTCATTGTTCGGGGGCATCTCTAGATGTACCCACTCATTTTGAGTACATCCAGTTGTTATAGTAGGCAAGATTACCAAATCTGAAAACATTCACTGAAACTTTAATTCTTAACCTGATTACATGGATCTTGTGACCATGGTGATCCAAGACAAATCTTAATATTTTCCACTGGGAAATCAACTATTTTTTTTACTTCTTATGTTGAATTTTGCGAACTTTTACTTGTTGGTTATTGCAAATGAAATTGTACCATTTTCAGGTGTAAAATTTCTAACTTGGGGAAAATTTTAAAATTTGGGGCATATGGCTATATTATTTTGAGGTAAACCTAGAATTGTATCTGTATGCAAGACATTTTTTCAGTTGCCTTACTATATGATTTATATTTATTGAATATGTAGGAGAAGATGATATGGAATTTTTAAAAGAATAATTTTTCTGTTATTAGCTTTTTAGTTGGAGAAGGAGCCTACAGATGGGCAGTAGATCATGGAATACCCTCTTGCCCTCCTAACATCATGACCACAAGTGAGTAAAAATTTTTCAAAATTAAGCTATATTGGCATATAGACCTGGAAGTGTTACATTGCTTTAATCCATCTACATAGTACTCTGATATTTAAAAAAGGAAGCTTATATGTTGAAATATTTAAAGTTAAAAGATAGAAAGTTATTTGATTTTAAGTCACTTTTATATTCCTGAGGATCCCCCTATGCTTATCTTTTTATAGAAGTATTGGTAAAGGATCCCTTTTAGATTACTTAAAATAATTACTAACAATAAAACCTTAATACTACCCCCTCAGAGAGAGAGAAGAAAACACAGGTCAACATTTATCCGTCTTTGATCTGAAGAAGACCTTTCTAGGGACAAGTGCAAGAGAAGGAAGAACAAAAGTGTAACTACATGAGTTAAGACTGAAAAAAAACACTTACCATAAATACAACAAAGTGATACATATCTTTAATCTATGAAAAGATATATTAAATTAAAAACCACACAAATACAAATAATACCCAAAAGAGAAATGATCAAAAGTCATAAATAAATAATAGAACATAACTAATAGGGAAATTCAAATGAGTACATATTAAATTTGTTCCCTCCTAATTTGTGAAAGAGTTAAAAATACTGTATTACTGCTCATGGGCGTATGATGAAATGAACATAATACATTGTAGGTACAAATATAAATTAGCGGAAATTTTGGAGGACAGCTAAGTAATATAGAGGAAAGCCTTAAACTTATTCTGCTTGTAGGAATTTGACATTAGAAATATAGACAAAAATTTATATAGTTCTCAATAAGCATTATTAAGAATATAAAAAAATTTGAAAAAAAATCTTATGTCCAACAGAGAGGAATGTAAGTAAATTATCATATGATGAAATGTTATGTAGTAACTAGAAATTGTTATCAAGACTAATGTCTGATAATGATTAACTCTAATGACTTTGAAAAATGAAAAATGAGTTATAAATATATATGTGTGAATGTGTATTTTATGTCTATTTGAAAAATGAAATCATAGCTACTAATATTTGTGCCTAAAAGACAAATATTGAAAACATATTATACTACTTGTTTTTTAAGTTAAATTTTAATTTTCTGTCATAGTCATCTATGACTATAAATGATCAAATGAAAAAATGGGGAATCATTCAATCCAAGGAGACCAAGTTTTATTCAAAAGAAATGATTACATATCATAGCAGGTATGTAATAAGGATCTTTTTTTTTTTTTTTAAAGATTTTATTTATTTATTTGACACAGAGAGAGAGAGCAAGAACAGGCAGGGAGAGTGGCAGGCAGAGGGAGAGGGAGAAGCAAGCTCCCCGCTGAGCAGCGTGCCAGACGTGGGGCTTGATCATAGTACTCTGGGATCATGACTCGAGCCAAAGGCAGACGCTTAACCGACTGAGCCACCTAGGCGCCCCTAAGGATCAGTTCTTAATAACATTATATTCAAAATGAGGACTCTTGTAGCTGAACGTTTTAACATAGGGAGGCTGGAGGAAAGGGAAAAACGTGCATGGTAGGCAAACTGGGAGTATGAGAGTTCTAATTCTCATCGTCCCTACCACTGATTCTGCCTTAAAATCTCCCAGTGGAATTTATGTAGCGTTCTTATGTCACCCAGACAAATCTGGTCATTTGATAGTTCCATTTTGTTTTTCCTTGGAGACATGCCACTTGGCACCTTCAAGTCTAGAATGGGTGCTCACTAAGCCTGGTGCATGACTGTCATCCCTAGTCTTTACTTTACCATCATTTTGGATTTCCTTTCATCTCTCCAATATCAGGTTCTCTGTTTCCTGAATCTCATGTGTTTTTTTCTCTCTTGTTTTATTCCCTTATTTGGTATGTACAAGACTAGAAATTGTTTTCCCTAGATTTTGAAGAAATTGTTCTCTTATGTTCTAGTTTTCAGTCTTGCTGTTATGCATTTTGATTCCTAGTTCTTTATGGTGTATTTTCATCTTTGGAAGGAAGCTTTAATTCCTGTGTTCTTAATATTACAATGAAGCATCTTGGAATGGGTCTTTTTTATTCAATGTGCCTGGTACTTACTGAGTACTTTTAATCTGGAAATTCAAGTAGTTTAGTTTTGGGGAACTTAAAAAAAGTTTGTATATTAATCTCTTCCCTTACTTTTCCTTTATTTTATTTTTCTAATTTCTATGAATTGGATGTTGGATCTTATGCTCCAATCCCTTATATTTTTTTCAGAAATTACGGAGCCCGGCTGGCTCAGTCAGAGGAGCACCTGACTCTTGATCTCGGGGCTGTGAGTTCAAGCCCCATGTCGGTCATAGAGCTTACTTTAAAAAAAAAAAAAAAAAAAAAATTTCCAGAAATACTTTTTTCTCCTTTTTGAAATCTTTTTTGTCTTATTGTCTCGGAAATGTCTTCAGTTTTATCTCCTAAACCTTCTGCTGCTGCTGCTTCTTTTTTTTTTTTTTAAGATTTATTTATTTATTTGTCAGAGAGAGAGAGAGCAGCATGCATGAACAGGGAGTGGTCGGCCAGAGGGAGAAGCAGGCTTCCTGCTGAGCAAGGAGCCTGATGTGGGACTTGGTCCCAGGACCCTGGGATCATGACCTGAGCCCAAGGCAGATGCTTAACCGACTGAGCCACCCAGGCATCCCTAAACCTTCTACTTCTGATGAATTTGTAATTTTGGCTTTTATTTGTTTTAATTTCTAGGGATTCATCTATGACTAATACTTTTTTTTTTTTTTTACAAAAAAGAAAAGTATTGACCTATGGCAAATTTGGGAGGAGAAATTATAACTATTATTTAGATTTTTAAAAAGTTTAAATGCTATCCTATATTGGGCACTTGTCTAATCCTCAGTCAAAATTAGCTTGTATACTGGTACTTAATGATGTTCTTTAAAGTTGATTACCTTTGTGGTTTGGGAGGGTATCAGTGGTAGGTTTTTATCCCCTTTCAGTGTTCCAGAAGTTTTCAGAATGTTTTTCTCAGGTTTATTCTAAAATAGTCTTTATATAATTTCTCACTTACTTAATATTTCATTCCCATATGTAGATGTGAATTTCTGCCTGGCATTATTCCCTTCAGCTTAGAACAAGCATTTCTGGTAATGTAGGTATAGTGGTGAAAAGTCAGCTTGTTATCTGAAAAAAACCTTTATTTTGCCTTTACTTTTAAAATATAATTTCTTGTTGGATACAGACCTCTACATGGTCAGTTTTTTTTCTTTCGGCACCTTTTTTCCTTTTTTTTTTTATTGTGGAAAAAATATATATAACAGAAAATTTACTATTTTAACAGTATTATGTATATAATTCAGTGGTTCTAAGTACATTCAGTGTTGTATAACCATCTCCATTGTGCATTTCCATAACTTTTTTAATCATCCCAAGCAGAAAACTCTGTTAAACAGTAACTACCCATTCCCCCTTCTCTCTAGGCCCTTGGTAGCCTCTATTCTACTTTCTTTCTCTATGACTTTGCCTGTTCTAGGTAGCTCCTTGAAGTGGAATCATACAGGGTCTGTCATAGCCTGGTTTTTAGGCTTTGTGAGAATGAGTCTATTTCAGTTTTGTTCTTAAACTTAGAGTTAATCCTTAGTACTAGCCTGTGGTCTTTCTTCCTAAGATATGTCCTTTCTAGGGTTTTATTCAAAAGTCTCAACCTTGAAACTTTGTCTCTCCTACGGAAAGTATTTCTCAAAATCTGTGTCAGCTTTTCAGCTGTTGTTTTCCTCACAAACTCTATGGAATTTTGCATCTTGTATGAACAGTTAAGGGCTTATTCAAGAATTTGAAGGGATGTTTACATAGATTTGGGGGCTTCCCATTTTTTTTGTGTGTGTGGATTTTTCCTTACCAGGATTCCTCCCTCAATTTCCAGCTGCTTCAGTAGCCCCAAACACCTTCATCTCCATCTGACAAGACTGTAGTTTTTGATTTGAGATCTTTTTGCTATGCATCTACAGTTTTTGACTGTAAGTGACTCATGGGGAAAGCTGTATGAATGTGGATGTCACCCAGTATGTTTCTTTCTTTCAGTGGTTGAATCCTCTCCTATTTTTGCTGGCTTTTGGTCACTAGCCTTCAAATAGCTTTTTTTTTTTTTTAATTAAAAAAATTCTGATTAGAGTTTATAATTGTTATTGGTCTATGGGTTAGTCTTATATAAGCTACTCCATTACCAGGAGCTGGAACCTATGCTTTGTAAATGTGTACTTTTAACAAATATAATAATATAAATAACAAATATATAAATCAAAAAATATAATAAATTTCACATTATAGAAGAGAGTGGATTACTTAAGCATTATATTTGTTACTTTTTAATTGTGTGGTACAGGAATATGTTACTTTTAAAAATATGTTACTTTTAATAAACCTAACCTTCCTCTTTACTTCTATTCTCAGCCCCAGCCTCACCTGTTCACTCCCATAGCCACACTTATCTGTTGATTTGCTTCTTTCTGTGTCAACAGAAATGCTGGAATTACTATTTTTGTTAGTTTTAGATAAATGGTATCATACTCTATAGTATCTTTAGTAAGTTTCTAGATAAGTTGTATCATAATATGATACTTCTAATTTTTCGTCAGTCAGCAAAATGTATTTTGAAATTTCTCCATGTTGATATATATAGATCAATTAATTTTTAAACTGCTGAATAGCGCTTATCATACTTATTTGGCTATTTCTTTATTGATGGGCATTCAGGTTGTTTCTGGGTTTTGCCATTAACATTGATGATCTCACAAATATTCTTGTACATACCCCTTGTGTTTAAGTGTTTATTTGTTTATCTAGGTGGAAGTAGATTTGCTAAATCAGAATGTACACTTACCATTTTGCTGGCTATTGTGTTTCCCCTCCCAAGACATTTATTCTTTGTCGGTACTTTTGAGAAGTCTGTCTTTGTAAAGCTGCTGCCATTATTGACCACATACTAGCTCAGGGTGTAGGCTTTAGAGGCATATATCTTTACGTGACTATGGGCAAGTTACCTCCAGGAAACTTCTCTTATGGAGAGATTGTGATTACTTGAGATAATGTATAAAGAATTCTTATTCCAATTTCTGGCACGTAGAAACACTCAAAAGTTAACTTAGTTATCATTCTTACTGCTATTAATATGTTTGAGACGAAAATGATCCTGGTGATGTGATTTCATCAGAATTTAATAGGTCTAGCTTTTTAGCACTGACTTGTGATTTTAGTGATTGATCCTATCTGGAGTTAGATGTAACTATAAGAGCAGTGGTTCTCAACTTTGGCTGCATGTTAGAATCCCTAGAGCTTTGAAACACTCAGAAGCCCCGGCTGCACCCAATATCAGCAACTCTGTAGCTGGCACCCAGGCATCCGAAGTTTTCCAAGTTTTGCAGGTAATTTCAATGTATATTAGTTTTAACAATGTCTAGGATAAAGCTTGTACATTGCTTTTGAGTTCTTCCAGAAGATTCATTACAGTTGAAATTGAAAGAAAAATAGTTTTGTTGTTTCTTGGTAAAGGCCAACCTTAGTTTGTGCTACGAAGTTGCTACCATCTGTTCTTTAATTTTCAGCTGTTTTATACTTTGATTGGACCGAAGATATATGTTTAAATATAAGTAAAGAGTAGATTGCAGACATTGTTCTATCCTTTCAATTTATGGGTGTGTTTCTGCCACAAGGAATCCTATTTTCTTTTCTATTGGTTGGGTTCTCTTCTTACAGTTTTTCTGCCTTTGAGTAGGATACTTTGAAAGACAACATGATTGAGAAAACATTTTGTGTACTAATTTTAGAATTTTATTATAACTGGTATGTGGTATATCAGTACTTCACTCTTTAGTATGGCTAGTTATGCTGTTTTAAGTTTTTTCCCTCCCTACACTTATTTATTTATTTATTATTTCAGGTATTTTATTTTTATTTTTTTATTATGTTCAGTTAGCCACTGTATAGTACATCATTAGTTTTTTTTTTTTTTTTTTTTTAAGATTTTATTATTTATTTGACAGAGAGAGAGATCCTAAGTAGGCAGAGAGGCAGGCAGAGGGGAAGCAGGCTCCCTGCTGAGCAGAGAGCCCAATGTGGAGCTCGATCCCAGGACCCTGAGATCATGACCTGAGCTGAAGGCAGAGGCTTTAAACCACTGAGCCACCCAGGCGCCCCCATCATTAGTTTTTGGTGTAGTGTTCAGTGATTCATTAGTTGCGTATAACACCCAGTGCTCTGTTTTAAGTTTTTTATTTTTAGATAATTATAAATTCACATACAGTTTTAAGAATTAATACAGAGAGATTCCCATGGATCCTTTGCTCAGTTTTCTCCAGTGGTAATAATCTTGTAAAACTATAGTGCGATATTATGTTTGGGATATTGATGTTGATTTAGTCAAGATACAGAACACTTCCGTCTTCACAAGAATATCCCAGTTTGCCTTTTTATATCACACCCACTCACCTCCATGCCTTCCTTAACCCCTGGCAGCCACTGATCTATTCTCCATTAGTATACTTTGCTATTTCAAAAATGTTATATGAATGGCATCATACAGTATGTAACCTTTTGGGAACCAGCTTTTTAGTAATTCAGTATAGCTCTCTGGAGAGTCAGCCAGGTGGTTGTATTTATTACTAGCTTGTTCCATTTTATTGCTAAGTAAACCATGCTATGGGTGTACCACTGTTTGTTTAACCATTTACCCATTGAAAGACATCTGGATTGTTTCCAGTTTGGGGCTGTTATAAATAATGCTGCTATAAACATTTGTGTACATTTTTTCCTGTAATTCTTTTTGAATGTTTTGTCAAAATACACATAACATAAAATTTATCATCTTAAACATTTTTTAATGGTACAGTTCAGTGGCCTTAAGTGTATTCACATTTTTGTGCAACCATCACTACCATCCTTCTGTAGAACCCTTTTTATTTTACAAAAGTTAAACTCTGTACTTACTAAACAGTAATTCTCTCCACTTAGCCCCTGGCAGTTTAGCCCCTGGCAACCACCATTCTGATCTCCATCATTAAAATTTGCCTACTATAGATATCTCATATAAGTGGAACCATGCATTATCTGTCCCTTTATGACTGACTTTTTTCACTTAGCATGATGTCCTCAAGGTTCATCCATGTTGTAGCATCCGTCAGAATTTCTTTTTAAGGCTGCGGGGCACCTGGGTGGCTCAGTCAGTTAAGCATCCAACTCTTAATCTCAGCTCAGGTCTTGATCTCAGGATCATGAGTTCAAGCCCTACATTGGGCTCCATGCCCAATGTGGAGCCTACTTAAAAAAAAAAATTTTTTTTAAGGCTGAAAAATATTCCACAACATATATACCACATTTTGTTTATGCATTTACCTCTTGATGGATACTTAGGTTGCAGCCAACCTTTGGCCACTGTTTATAATGCTGCTCTGAACAAGGATGTACAAATACCTGTTAGAATCTCTGCTTTCAATCCTTTTGAGTACTAAGAAATGAAATTGCTGGATTTTATGCTAATTCTGTTTTCAGTTTTTGGAAGGACCACCATTGGCAACACCATTTTAAATTTCCGCTAATACTGCACAAGGGTTCCAGTTTCTCTGTATCCTTACCAACACTTGCTACATATTTATTTTTTTTTAATAATAATCATTCTAATGGGTGCAAAGTAGCATTTCATCATGATTTTGTTTTGTATTCCCTAATGATTATGATGTTAAACATTTCTCATGTGCTTAGTGGCCCTTTGTATATCTCCTTAAATGTCTCCCAAAGAGGAAAAGAGAAAAGTTGAAGATGGGGAAAAAGCACCAACCTTTTAAAATCCCTGGAAGTCAATTCATCCAGAGAGAGAGGGCATTGCAACACTTGCTGCCTGCCTCTGTATCTGCTCCTTGTGACCAATACCAGCAAGAAGCAATCAGAGCACATATCCTAGTATTTGGAGGACAGGGTCTTTATTGCCTATGCTGGCTCTCACAGGCTGTGTGCAGTCTGCTCTAGGAATACATGCATGGTTGTCTGCCAGAAGGATGGGGATGGGGAATGGGGAATGGGTAGATGCTACTGCAGTAAGAGCTGAAATTAACCCCAACTGACGACAGTTTACTTCAAGCTTTCCTTTGAAAGTTACAGCCTTAAATAGACTCCAGAGTTCCATAACATTTGCATTAGATTCTGGCAGGCCAATTATTGTTTAGGTGGGGAGATAGATTCCTGGCATTTCCTACTTGGCCATCTTGTGTCTAACTCCATCTTATTAGTTTTGTATTATATCATTCTGATTTAAGGATATTAATCCTGTCTCATAGCTATTTGCTTATACTTAAAAAATATAAGTTATCATTACCTTTGCATATGACGTCTTTTGCCTTATGGGCATTTTAAATCTTATGTGATCATATAAGTCAACCATCATTTTAACAGATTCTGGCTTTGATGACATTTTATGAAAAATCTTCTACTTTAAAATTAAAACCAGTTAAACTAAAAAATAAAGTCTCTCTCAAAAAAACCTGATATTTATGCATATATTGTTGTGTGATGGTTTAACTTTTTTGGGCCGCCCCCCCTTTTTTTAGATTTTATATATTTAAATAATTAATACTTTCAGATTTCATTTTTATGTGTAATGTGAGGTAGAAATCTAATTTATTTTTCCAAATAGATAACATTATAGCAAGACAGGTTATTGAATAACATATTCATTTCCTACTGGTATGAAATATCACTGTTTTTCTCAAATTCCATTAGAATATACATGAATTTGTTTCTGAATTTGATGTTTAATTCCATTAATTTTTTTTTTTTTGGTTCATTTCTACGTCATTACTATGGTATTGTTTTCAGACTTCCTGACTAGTTTATTATTGGATATTTTGCAGTTTTGGTTTGTATTGTAAATAATCTCTTTCTCCATTTTGCTTCTTTAACCCATTTATTGTGAACTCTTGTAGACATACCTCCTGTAGGTAGACAATTATGTTGGTGTTATAACACACTTACAAGTTTTCTTGTACATATATTCTGTATCAGTTGGCTTTCTCTAAATACACATACTGTGGTAGAATTGCTCGATCATTGTCTGCCTCGCTACATCTTTACCAGATGATGCCAAAGTATTTTTCAAAATGTTTTTGCCAATGAATATAATTGTATTTCATATATGTATGTTTGTGTATATGTGCATATGTGTATATCTGCATATACACATATATTTGTGTAGCTATGTTACTAAACCCTTTTAATAACTAATAATCTATCTGTAGATTCTGGTTGATTCTTAATAATCTATCTGTAGATTCTGGTTGATTCTTAAATTCATAAGCACATCATTTGTGAATAATGATAGTTTTATTTCTTTCTTTTGAATCTTTATACTTATTTTTCTTCCCTTTTGTATTGATGAAGGATCATCAGTTCATTATCAAGCAATGATAATTGGACATATTTAAATGCATATAATGCATTTGATTGAAAATTTATTTATATGTTATATTTAGGGAGCTTTATTTTGTAAGATTTAAAAATTGTAAATGAATTTAATATTATATTTTTATTTATTAAGAGAACATTAATTTTTTTTATTTTAACTCAGTTAGCCAACATATAGTATATCATTTGTTTCAGATGTAGTGTTCAGTGATTCGTCAGTTGCGTATAACACCCAGTGCTCACCACATCACGTGGCCTCCTTAATGCCCCTCACCCAGTTATCCCATCCCCCCATTCACCTCCCTTTCCGTAACCCTCAGTTTGTTTCCCAAAGTCAAGAGTCTCTCATGGTTTGTCTCCCTCTCTGATTTCTTCCCATTCAGTTTTCCCTTTCTTCCCCTATGATTCTCTGTGCTATTTCTTATATTCCACATATGAGTGAAGCCATATAATTGTCTTTCTCTGCTTGACTTATTTCACTTAGCATAATACCCTTTAGTTCCATCCATGTTGATGTAAATGATAGGTATTCATCCTTTCTGATGGCTGAGTAATATTCCATTGTATATATGAACCACATCTTCTTTATCCATTCATCTGTTAAAGGACATCTCGGCTCCTTCCATAGTTTGGCTATTATGGACATTGCTGCTGTGAACATTGGGGTGCTTGTGCCCCTTCTTTTCACTACATCCCTGTCTTTGGGGTAAATACCAGTGCAATTGCTGGATCATAGGATAGCTCTATTTTTAACGTTTTGAGGAACCTCCATACTGTTTTCCAGAGTGGCTGTACCAGCTTGCATTCGCATCAACAATGTAAGAGGGTTCCCCTTTCTCTACATCCTTGCCAACATTTGTTGTTTCCTGTCTTACTGATTTTTGCCATTCTAACTGGCATAAGATGGTATCTCATTGTGGTTTTGATTTGTATTTCCCTGAGCCAAGTGATGT
Source organism: Potos flavus (assembly GCA_028534135.1). Lineage (NCBI taxonomy): Eukaryota > Metazoa > Chordata > Mammalia > Carnivora > Procyonidae > Potos > Potos flavus. Next base: position 87,930,757 of record CM052885.1, read on the forward strand.
GGAGCATTTTTTTATGTGTCAGCTGTTTGTATGTCTTCTTTGGAGAAAAGGAGGACATTAATTTGTTAGTTAATGAATTATGTTGATTTTTAAAAATGTTAAAAACAACTTATATTTCTTGTATTTATCACATACTATATTATGAAAGAACTTAATTTTTGTTTTGTTTTAGTTGCCATATATTTACTTGCATGTGTTAACAGCCCCATGAAAAACTTTGGTTTATTGACCTTTTTATTTTAAAGAAATGGCACTCCAAATCTAGTAATGCTTGCTGCCTTGAAGTCTACTTGTTTGATATTAAAATAACTGTAGGGGTGCCTGGGTGGCTCAGTCAGTTAAGCATCTGACTCTTGATTTTGGTCCAGGTTGTGAACTCAGGATAATGAAATTGAGCCCCACATTGGGCTCCACACTGGGTGTAGAGACTCCTTAAGATTCTCTCTCCCTCTCCCTTTGCCCCTCCCCTCCACTTGCACTCTCTCTCTCTAAAAAAAAAAGAAATAAAAAGAATAACTGTAATAGCTTCCTTTGGTTAGTGTTTGCATATATATCTTTTTCCTTTTTGTTTTCAATCTTTCTGTGTGTTCCTATATTTAAGATGTGTCTCTTAGAAGCAGCATATATATGTAAAATTTTTTTGGGTGATCTTTGTATTTTAATTGGTGCATTTAGTCTATTTACATTTAATTCAATTACTCATATATTTGTATTTGAATTTACTCTTTTACTCCTTGTTTCTTATTTGTCCCACATGGTGGGACCTTGTCCCCCATATGCTTCCTTTTATATCTCATTTCTTGCCTTCTTTAGTATTATTTTCTATCATTACAATTTCTTTTTTATTAGTATGTTTGTATTTTCTTTTTTTTTTTTTCACCACAGAGAGAAAGTGTGAGGGGAGGGGCAGAGGGAGAGGGAGAGAGAATCTCAAGGAGGTTGCACATCTAACACAGAGCCTACTCGGGGCTTGATCTCACAACCCTGGGATCATGACCTGAGCCGAAATCAAGAGTCAAATGCTTAACTGCCTGGGCCACCCAGGCACCCCTTTATTGCCTTCTTTTACCATTCTCTTTGAATTAACCTAGAAATTTCAACATACATAATTGGCTTATGAAAGTCTATTAGAAAATAGTTTTTTTTACCACTTCTCAGACAATGCAAGGACTGTAGAATACTTGAATGAACTACATTTAACATCTTCCCAACTTTTGTGTTTATATTTTAAAACTCAGTATGCATTTAAAACAGTGGGGGACATTATTATTTTATAACAGTCAATTTTCTTTCTTTTTTTGTTTTTAAATATTTTATTTATTTATTTGACAGAGAGAGATCACAAGTAGGCAGAGAGGCAGGCAGAGGGAGAGGGGGAAGCAGGCTCCCTGCTGAGCAGAGAACCCTACGCAGGGCTCTATCCCAGGACCCTGAGATCATGACCTGAGCTGAAGGCAGAGGCTTTAACCCACTGAGCCACCCAGGTGGCTCAATAACAGTCAATAACAGTCAATTTTCATTTAGATTTGCCTATTTACTTTTTCCTTTGCACTTAATCCCCTCCACTTTTTGTTTACTTTCAGCTTCTGCTTTGTATTATTTTCTCTGTTTCTGAAGAACACCTTTTAGTATTTTCATTAGTACAGGTCTTACTGGTGATGAATTTGCTTATTCTTGTTTATATAAAACAATTTTTATTTTGCCTTCATTTTTGAAGGATATTTTCACTGAATATAGTGTTCTGAATCAGCAGATATTTCTTTTCAGCACATTTTTGGTAATTAGTCTACTGTCTCAGGCTTCCTTTTTGCTGTTGAAAAGACTGTTGTCATTTTTAACTGCCACTTATTTGAAGGTAACCTGTTTTCCCTCTTGCTATTTTTAGATTTTTCTATGTCATGGTTCTTATTCTCTTTTACTTAGTGTATCTTGCTATGAACTTTTATGATTTTAATTTATGGATATTGTTTACAATTATTAAATCTATAGATGAGTAGCTTTTATAATTTTGGAAAAATTCTTATTCCATTTTTTTTTTTTGTTATTTTTTTGAAGATTTTTATTTATTTATTTGTCAGAGAGAGAGAGAAAGAGTACAAGCAGTGGGGAGTGGCAGGCAGAGGGAGAAGTAGGCTCCTTGTTGAGCAAGGAGCCTGATGTGGGACTTGATCCCAGGACCCTGGGATCATGACCAGAGCTGAAGGCAGACGCTTAACCACCCAGGAGCCGAGGAGTCCCTCTTATTCAGTTTTTTAAAACATTACCTATATCCCATTCTTTTACTTTCATCTTCTGAAATTCTTATTAAACATAATATTAGACCTTCTCACATTATCTACCCTATTTCTTAATGTTTCTTCTGTGTTTTCTATCATTTTATCTTTTATTTTATTTTTTAAAATATTTTTTAAATTAACATATAATATATTCTTTGTTTCAGGGTACAGGTCTGTGATTCATCAGTCTTACACAATATCCAGTGCTCACCACAACACATACCATCCTCAGTGTCCATCACCCAGCCATCCCATCCCCCTCCCCCCTCCCCTCCAGCAACCCTCAGTTTGTTTCCTAAGTTTAAGAGTCCATATGGTTTGTCTCCCTTTGTGGTTTCATTTTGTTTCATTTTTTTCCTCTCTTCCCCTATGATCCTCTGCCTTGTTTTGTAAATTCTGCATATCAGGGAGATCATATGATAATTGTCTTTCTCTGATTGACTTATTTCACTTATCATAATACCTCTAGTTCCATTTAATCTCTTTTAGCTGTATTCTGGCTAACTTCTTTCTGATCAGTCTTCTAATTTACCAGTTCTTTTTTCTCTATCCTATCAGCTACCAAACATGTACATTGAGATCTTAGTTTTTGTTATTTATCTTTTCATTTCTAGAAGTTCTGTTTTTGTTTTGTTTTTTAAGGGTCTGTGCTTTCTTTTAGTTTACAGTATAAACTGTAGATGTTTTTCATGTTCTTTAAATCTTTTTTAATCATTAGAAGTGTACTTGTTTTATATTTATTCCTGATAATTCTGGTATCTGAGATCCAAATTGGAATTTTTTTCCTGCATGTTCTCATTTATGGTGCCCCATTTTTTTTTTTTTTTTTTTTGTGCGTGATTATCTTCTACTGTGTGCTTATCATGGCCCTTGAATAATTATTTGTGTAGTTTCACCATGGCCTAGAATGAAGGCATATTATTTTTGGTTTTATTTTTGCCAGTTGTGTGTGTGCTGTTTATAGGAAAAACACTTCTCTGTCCTTGCTCTCATACTACTATCATACTCAGAATTCTCTACATCGGGGCACTTCAGTGGCTCACTTGGTTAAATATCTGCCTTTGGTTCAGGTCATCTCGGGGTCCTGGGATCAAGCCCCATGTCAGGCTCCCTGCCCATTGGGGAGTCTGCTTCTCCCTCTGCCCCTGCCCCCCACTTGTCTCAAGTAAATTAAAAAACAAAACAAAACAAAAAAAACCTCTCTAACACCACTTTTGACACCAGGTGTGTGGGTTTCTACACCAAGCAATTCTTAGATGCCATCTGGGTGTCCTACAATTCAGTTCAATTCTGACTCCAGCTGGAGTTAGAATTTGTCTCGTAAATCTACCACCCCCTCTTAGATACCAGTTGAAAGTCTAGGTTGCCACTTGTAGTTCTGACCAACTGGCTATAAATCAGACATTCCCATAACCCCATCCTTGGGTTCAGTTAACTTGTATCATCCTCCTGACATGTACGTTTAGCTACCTGGAAGCTCCCCAGACCTTGCACTTTTGGAATTTTTGTGGAGGGTTCATCATGTAGGCATGCTCAGTCTTTAGCTCAATTGCCAGTACTTCCCTCCTTCCCAGTGGATGGGGATGGAGCTGAAAGTTTCAAGCTTTTAATCATGGTTTAGTCTTTCTGGTGACCAGTCTTCATCCTGATGCTATCCAGGAGCCCACTAAGAGAGTTGCCTCATTAAAAGAAAAGACATTCGTATCAATGAAGAAATGCCAAGGGATTTAGGAGCTCTGTCAGAAACTGGGGTCAAAGATCAAATATTAGAACAAAAGATGGCTTTAGTGCTCTTATAATTTAGGAAATTACAAGGGTTTTAAGAGATTTTTCCTAGGAACTAAGGGCAGAGGCCAATATATATATTTTCTATTATTTTATACACCATTAATCAGAATCTACTTAAACTTAGTTCAAAGTTTAACATTCCCTGACCCACCCAGACTACATGTTTGCAAATCTCTATGCAAGGGCTCCAGTCAACTCTGGACTTCTCAGGGGTAGTTTTTTTCTTTCTAAGTCCTCTTATCCCTATCCTCTTCCTCCTCCTCATTCTTTTCTCCCCTTGATCCAAGGCAGTCTTGCTTGAATGTGCTTGGTATTGAGACAGAAGGTAGGAGTGGACTTGCATAGTTCTGAATCAGCTCTGATGTGAGAGTATTATCCCTTTCAATCCCCAGCTTATTGTGGGAAGTGTCTCTTATGAAACTCCCACCTCTGTTGGGCTCTGGGCATGACTTATGTCTCTCTTTGATGCCATTTAACCAAACTCATGTGTGCTAGTGTTGGCAAATGCTCGTAGTGCAATAATAATAGCATTAGTTTTTACCTCAGTTTACCCCAGAATTTAGCTTGGTACTTTTTATAAGGTTTCTAGTGTTTTTAAGGTGGTATTTCTTCATATTTTATCCAACATCTTTAGTAAATTAAGTAGGAGAATTACTCTGAATAATTTAGTCTGCCGTTATTAAAAAACTCTGATAATCTCTTTAGCATTATATTCTAGTTTATAATTTCTCTTCTATCAGGTGAATCTAATTGGCTGTTGAAATCTATATGTCAAGTTTAAAATTTTTAATTATTATATTTCTTATTTTTAGAAGCTCCATTGTTCTTCTTTAAGTCTGCCTGGTCATTTATCATTTTTTATGCCTTAATTATATTTTCAATAAATTTTTTCTTAATTTCTGTGAGCATAAGCATGTTTTATATTCTGTATCTGATAATTCCATTATTTGAGGCCATTGTAGGTCATGTTATGCTTTCTTATATTTGGCTGGCTTTTAGTCTGTTATTTTTGGTGGTTCATTTCTCATGTATTTTGTATTTTTTTTTTTTTTTAACTATGGGCTCATGTTAATTGGAATGTGGGAATTCTCTGAGGTCTGATAAGTTAAGATGGGTTTTTCCAGGCAGTATTTGCATTTGGTTTTTTTTGTTTGTTTGTTTTTTTTAAGATTTTATTTATTTATTTGACAGAGGGAGAGAGATCACAAGTAGGCAGAGAGGCAGGCAGAGAGAGAGGGGGAAGCAGGCTCCCTGCTGAGCAGAGAGCCTGAAGCGGGGCTCCATCCCAGGACCCTGAGATCATGACCTGAGCCAAAGGCAGAGGCTTTAACTCACTGAGCCACTCAGGCACCCCGTGCATTTGTTTTATTTATTTATTTATTTATTTGTTTATTTATTTATTTATTTATTATTTTTCCTTTTTTTTTTTCCCAAATACTTTTATTTTTTCAGTTTTACAAGATTAATTGTTCATGTACCACACCCAGTGCTCCATGCCATACGTGCCCTCCTCAATACCCACCACCAGGCTCACCCATCCCCCCACTCCCCTCCCCTCCAAAACCCTGTCTGTTGCTCTCAGTTCACAGTCTCTCATGGTTCTTCGCCCCTCCAATTTCCTCCAATTCACCCCTTCCTTCCCTCTCACAATGTCCTCCATGTTTTTCCTTATGCTCCACATGTAAGTGAGACCATACCCAACTTTTGTTTTAACATGGACTGGACTGGAAGAGATTATGCTGAGTGAAATAAGTCAAGCGGAGAGAGTCAATTATCATATGGTCCTGTGCATTTGTTTTTGATGGGTTTTTAAAGCTCTGCAACACTAAGATCACTTGTGTGTGTGTGTGTGTGTATGTATTCTCAGACCACACAGATAATAAGAATTCTCCTCTAAACTTGTCTGAATGTACTTCTTGTTCATGAATTTTCTAGTGAGACTTTTCCTTCTTTACATTTATAACCACAGCTGAAACTTGCAAGTTTCCTGTTTCTTTGTATACAGTGGCCTTTTCTAGTTTTCCCTTTCACTGGGCATGTTACTCCTTGAGATTCCTTCCGTTTTTTTGTGGAAAATCTCTAATATGTTTTCTTATGCTGTATTGCTCCCGGATTTCATTCCTTGTCTTTCATGCACAGAGACCTTCAAAAGCAAAGTTGGTAGTAGCGTGCATTAGCAGATACCTCTGGGTACCATCTACCTTCAGGACTCATTTGCCTATCTGGATTTAACCTTTTTCTTACTTCTTTAACCTTAGGTTATTTCTCTTATTCTCCTACCATCTCAGTGTACATTGGAAAAACTTTTTTTAACCCTTTATTCAACGTTCTTAAGAAAGGCTCTTCAGGATATCTCATTACTTCATTACCCTAATATTTCTCAAATGTTATTTTTAATGTTTCTTTTATAGGATTCAGTTTAGCTGCATTTAAAAGGAACAAGAGGAAACTAGAGCTGGCAGAAAGAGTGGAAACAGATTTCATTCAACTAAAGAAAAGAAGACAATCAAGTGAAAAGGTCAGGAGGTGTTTGAAATATTAACCATTAATGTATCATAATGATATCTATAATCTGCATTTAGACATATCAGCTTTAGAATAGTACTTTCCAGTAGAAATACAATGAATGCCACATATGTACTTTTAAGTTTTCTAGTAGCTACATTTAAAAAAGTAAGAAGAAACAGGTGAAATTAATTTTAATAATTATTTTGTTTAAACCAGTGAATCCAAAATATCCCTTCAAAAATATAACCAATGAAAAAATTATTAGTGAGCTGTTGAGCTTTCTTTTTCTTTTTTTTTAATTAAGTCTTCAAAACCAGTGTTTATTTTATATTTAACATCGCAATTATGGCACTAAGTTTTCATTGGAAATACTTGGTTTGTACTTAAATTTCATAAAATTAACAGTTGAAAAGTAGGTTTACATAACAGGTTATTCTGAACATACTGAAAACTTTCTAATAATTGAATATGTTTTAAAATTAAAATTAGTTAACATTTAATAAAATTAAAAATTCAGTTTCTCATATGCTCTTGCCACATTTTAAGTGCTCAGTAGCTACATGTGGCCCATGACTACTGTTTTGGTTCTTGCAGCTGTAGATAGTGATTCTTAACATGGCTGTTTAGAGGGTAGAGTGTGTTATAAAGAAATGTGTCTCTTGGATTCATATAGGTTTTTTTTTTTTTACATTCTAATTACATATCTCTGTTTCTTAGTCTTTTGCATTCTTCATTTGCATTTTGCACATTAGTGTGCCATCATGAGTCCATGTGTCGTATTTCTTAGGTGTTTTGAGGGGTAGAAAGAAGTTGAAAACCACAACATTCTTGCTCAGCCTGTGGCTTGGGGGTTTGTTAGCACCCAATTCATGATGGGTGTCTCATATCACAGGCATTTGATGTACTTTGACATCTCATTAATGTTCTTTATTGGTTATTCCTTTTATTGGTTTATTTCTGTCATAGTTTTATTTACTCTATATAAATGCATAATAAGTTATCTTTCATAGTGATATATATTTTCCCAGTATGTTGGTACAAGGAACAATAAATCAAACATTTGTTCCAAATCTTCTCATTTTTCTGCCAGAAAGGAGTAGGAAATTACAACGTGAATGAACAAATTAGTAAGTAGGTCTTGGTGAAAGTGGATAGTAGTGTGGTTCCATTTCTTGGGTTTCTGTACCTCATGCGATATCTGAGTGAGCAAAATTTAAGACTTTTGACCTTTTAAAAAACTGTGATAACACTGAAAAAATAAAAGAAAATTAATTGGGAAAAAAAAAAAACCTATGATAAAATTTGCATGCAGTAATTTAATCATTTTTATAAATGTGTATACCCATGTAACCCATACACCTGTCAAGATGTAGAACATTTCCAGTTCTTTTTGTGCTTCCTTCCAACCAGTCTCGACCCTCTACAGGTAGCTGCTGCTCTGATTTTTCTCACCATAGATGTTTTGTATTATTCTTAAACTTTATATAGTTGAAATCATACAGAAGGTGCTCTTTTCTTTTTGGTTGATTTCACAAAGTGCTTTTGAGACACTTGTTACTGGCTCATTCTTTTTTATGTACTGAATAATTAATATTCCCTAGTATGAATATACTATAATTTGTTTTTCTGTTCTCCCATTGATGGACGTTTGATTTGTTTCCAGATTTTAACTATTGTGAATAAAGCTGTTCTGAACATCCTTTCTTTTTTTTTTTTTTAAGATTTTTAAAAATTTATTTGACACAGAGACAGAGCACAAGCAGGGGGAACGGTAGGCAGAGGGAGAGGGAGAAGTAGACTCCCCACTGAGCAAGGAGCCCAATGTGGAGCTCCATCCAGGACCCTGGGATCATGACCTGAACTGAAGGCAGACGCTTAACTGACTGAGCCACCCAGGCGCCCCTGCTCTGAACGTTCTTATATATGAGTTTAGGAATTTTTTTTTTTTTTTGACATGAGTTTAGGATTTTTATGCAGAGAAATATCAGTTGATCTCATAGAGAATATATTTAGCTGGTCTCATTCAGGAGATTCATTTTTTTTTCTTCAGAAAATATTTATTAAGCAGTTACTCTTGTTATGGAGCTGGTTAGTAAGAAAAGCAATGGTGGAGGAAATTCATGCAATAAGGTGGAGGAACAAGGTGGAGGAAATTCATGCAATAATGAATCTTTACATTTTAGTGGATAGAAACAGAAACATAGAAGTATATAATTAAGTAAGCTAGTTACCATGTTTGGTAAACTGTTGGGAAGGAAAAAACTCCCCATAAGATGATATGATACAGAGTAACTTGGGTGTGAGAGGTACAAAGGGGCCTCAAAGAAGGACTCTGTTAGTTAGAGTGATCATGATAGATCTCTCTGAGGACATAATAATTGAAAAATAAGATGTGAATTTTATGAAGAGTCATAGAACTCATTCCAGGCAGAATGAACTGCATGTGCAATGGTCCTGGTGGGGAGTTGGTATATTGAGGGAATGGAGAAGCGCGTCAGTGTGCCTAAGGCAGAGTGCAAGGGGAGAATGGTATGAAATGGAGCTGGAGAGGTAGCTAGGTGCTGGCTCCATTAGGATCTGGTAGATTGTGGCTAGTAGTTTCTGTTTTATTTCATCAATAATGAGTAGCCATGGAAGAGCTGAAAATAGAGAAGTGATGCCGTCTCATTCACATTTTACAGCATTCTCTTGGGCTGTTTTGTGTTGTGTGGATCGACGGTGGGGGCAAGAATAGAAGTGAGGAGACTAGTTAGGACGTTATTACAGTTGGGAGATGTTGACAACAGGTACTGATAGGGATGACATTGGAGAGAAGTGACTATATCAGGGATATCTTTTAAGAGTTCCTAGAAAGATGGGCATTCTTGCTGCTTTAGATATTGGTAAGGAAGAGAGAAGAATGAAAGATTTTAGCTTCAGTGACTGAGTATTGCCATTTACTAAGGTAAGGAGGCCTGGAGGAAGCATGGCTTCATGGTGATAGAGGTAAGAAGTGGAAATTTGGCTCTTTTCCCCTTAATGGACTCAAATTAACCAGTACTTTCCATTTCACCATAAGACATATTTCCTGATGCCAACAGCACCCTAAGCACCCTAAAGCTAATAGACCATCATTTAGTGTACTATGCTCCTCTGCTCCTTTCAGCTGAATTATATGCCACCAAGAACCCCGTTATGCTTGTTATTATCATTGTAATTATTATCATTGTAATTACATAATTCATTAAGTGTCATCTAAACTGATGAATACTGAGTTTAAAAAGAGAGTTGTGGGTTTGTAAAGTAAGACTTGTTTGAGAGCTAACTTGAAAAAATAAAGTTGGTTCATAAAAAATTGCCATAGAATTAAGTATAGGCCGCCAGCTGTAAAAGATTGAGAAAAATCATAAAAATCTAAAAGCATTCTGGGTGTGTTGTTAGTGTCTTTATGTTCTTGTTCTATTTTAGATAAAATGAAACTTGAAATCATAGGACAGTTCAGTGTATTATAGTTTATGTAAGAAAGATGATACGGAGCATTAGTTGTGGGCCTGCATTCAAAGAAAAGGCTTTGGTCTTATTAAAAAGATTGGCTAATGAATGAACCTTTGTATTTTAAATAAAAAGAAAATGTTTAAGTTATGTGTACTTTGTTTTTAAATGATTCTCTACTTTACCCAGAAAATATTCAACTTTTGAAAAATTTAACCAACCACTTACCATACTGGTTAGGATTTTTCTTTTTTTCTTCCTTCCTTTTTTTCTTTTTCTTTCTTTTTTTTTAAGGAGGATTTTTCAATAAAAAGCTTGATATAGCAGGAGGAAAGATTAACTGTGGATTTGGGTTATATGCATCTGAAGCTTATGGACAGATCAGAAAGGAGATTTCCACTTGGAAATTATTGGCATCAAAAGGTACATAAATACATGTGGCTAGATGAGCTCACTTAGGAGTGAGAGAAGATAGGGGTCTGAAAATTGAACCCTGGACCAGTTTAACATGTACAAGTTGGGAAGAGGAAAACCCAGCAAAGGAGAAAGAAGATGCAGTGAGTGAGACAGATGTATCACCAGAAGAGTGTCTTGGAAGCCAAGAGAGGAGCAGTTCAAAGTCAGTCATCATCTGGGTGGAGCACTGGTAAGAGGGCAGAGGACTGACCCTTGGATTTAGCAACTGAAGACTGTGGCCCTAGATAAGGAGTTTCTGTGACATAGTGGATTGTGGACCAGTGTGGCAGTGGTTAATCAGGGAGAACAAGGGTGCAGATGATTCTTTTGAGAAGTTTTGCCATGGAGTAGTGAGAGAGAGATCTGAGGTCAAGAGACTCTACCATTGTCAGTTATGGTCTGTGAATTCAATGAGTAATTTAACATACAAAGGCTCAGTTTCCTTTTTTTTTTTTCTTTCTTTCCTTTCTTTCCTTCCTCCCTTCCTCCTTCTCTTCCTTTCTTCTCCTCCCTTCCTCCCTTCTTCCCTTTCTTTCTTTCTAAATTTTATTTATTCATTTGAGAGAGAGAGAGAGAGAAAGCACAGAGGGAGGAGGGTTAGAGGGAGAAGTGGGCTCCCTGCTCAGTGGACTGCATGATGCGGGACTCGATCCTGGGACTCTGGGATCATGACCTGAGCTGAAGGCAGATGCTTAACTGACTGAGCCACCCAGGTACCCAAAGGCTCACTTTTCTTATCCTTAAGAAAATTGTGATATTCTCCCACAGCAGGGCTTTTATGGGGAACAAAAGTGATAGTAGCTGTTCAAGTGCTTTGTGGCAGTAATTGACTTAGACACAATAGTCTTTGCCATTGTGACCTTCATCCTTAAATTCACTTAGCCAAGAAAAAGAAAAAGGAGGGGTGGAAGGGAAAGAAAACTGCTGCCCAAATTAAATACCTTGGGTGGAGTATTTTAGATATGTTAAATGACAGGAAAATTATTTTTTATTTTTTATTATTATTAACATATAATGTATTATTTGTTTCAGGGGTACAGGCCTGTGATTCATCAGTCTTATACAATACACAGCACTCACCACAACACATACCCTCCCCAATGTCCATCATCCAGCCACCCCATCCCTCTCACTCCCCTCCACTCCAGCAACCCTTAGCTTGTTTCCTGAGATTAAGATTTATGGTTTGTCTCCCTCTCTGGTTTCATCTTGTTTCATTTTTTCTTCTCTTTCCCTATGATCCTCTGCCTTGTTTCTCAAATTCCACGTATTGGTGAGATCATATGATAATTGTCTTTCTCTGATTGACTTATTTTGCTTAGCATAATACCCTCTAGTTCCATCTATGTCATTGCAAATGGCAAGATTTCCTTTTTTTTGATGGCCGAGTAACATTCCGTTGTATATATATACCACATCTTCTTTATCCATTCATCTGTTGATGGACATCTAGGCTCTTTCCATAGTTTGGCTATTGTGGACATTGCTGCTATAAACATTGGGGTGCAGGTGCCCCTTTGGATCACTACATTTGTATGTTTAGGGTAAATATCCAGCAGTGGAATTGCTGGGTTGTAGGGTAGCTCTATTTTCAACTTTTTAGGAACCTCCATACTATTTTCCAGAGTGGCTGTACCAGCTTGCATTCCCACCAACAGTGTAGGAGGGTTCCCCTTTCTGACAGGAAAATATATATATATTTTTTAATTTTTTAATTAAAGCATAATGTATTATTTGCCCCA
>CM052885.1:87943497-87968577 GCA_028534135.1 Potos flavus
CCCCCCGCGGTCTATCTTCCCGTCGCTTTGGATTCACTTTTCTGCACGTCCTACCTTCCGCAAAGTGGCTGATTTTCTGTTCCTAGAGGTGCTGTTCTTCTTCTCTTCTATTTCCTGCTAAGTTTGTAGTTGTTTAGAGTGGTTTGATAACTATCTAGCTGAACTTCTGGGATCAGACACTATCTCTGCCTCTTACTCCTCCGCCATCTTGCTCCTCTCTCTCCCCACATGGTGTTTTGAAATGCATCCCAACTGTAAAGTGAGTGACCTGCAGGTTGGATCCACTGCCCAAGCCCAAGAGCTTTAGCAGTTCCTCAGGGTCACGATCAGGAACCTCTTGATCCAGGGTCTAGACCTTAGGAACATGATTCTCTCTCCTCCTCCTGCAGCTGGATGGAGATGCCTCTCACAGGTATCTCTGCATCGGCTCCCTCAGATGTGGGGCATCCAGGAAAATATTTTTAATATTCAGAATATATGAGCTTTAAAAGAAAGCTCTGTGTTTTGACACTGGCCTACAGAAATGACTGGGACCTAAGGCCCTGCCGTTAAAGAAAGATGCTGGGCAGAGGCTTTGTCTTATAGATAATTGCTGCATAACCTTGGTAGGCCTTATTTCAATAGTAAAAATAATAAAAAATGCCCACAGAAAGAAAAAACCACCAGATAATGAGCCAGTGAGGCAGAAAATTATAATTTTTAAGAGGAAGTATAGTAATTTTTTAGAGATATGACAGGAAAGGACAGATAGCTATTTTCTAAATAACCTGTATTTGGTTTATTTCTCCTTATCCTGTGTGTGTAGTTTCAGCATAGTTTTGGTTAGCCAGCATTGATTGAGGCCCAGGACTACTGTTTGTTGGAGCTATATAATATAACCTATGAGTTGGTTATATACATATAACAAAAAGAATAGAGTGGTAACTTTCCTAATGTTGATAATTTTTGTTACTCACTGTTGATGAACATTGTCTTGAAGAGTATATGGTAGAGTAAGTCAATATTTTTAATCCTGAAAATAAATCAATTAGAAATTTTTGTTGCATTGATATTTCTTGCTTTTCTTTAAAAAAGTAATTGATTGTACCAACATTACCACAATACCAGTAGAAATAAAAAAATTAAAGCAAGAGAAATATTTAATAGCTTGCTATCTCACTAAAGTGTGGTGGTTTTATTTTCCTCAGTCTTTGATCATTTACATTTACATTTGACTTAGTTTAAAATAAGAATAGTTAATCCTTGGAATGTTTTTGGTGGCAAACAATAGAAAACATGATTATAGTTAGGATATGCATATTTGTCTTCCTTCTCCCTGGCCTGTTGCCATACAATAAAAAGTTTGGAGGTGGATGGTTGCTGGCGTTAGCTTAGGTTTCCAGTGATGCTAGAGCCAACATATCTGGGATTCTCTTGGGCCTTTCTCTCATGCCTTTTGCCTTATGGATATAATATGGTTCCTACAATTTTAGATGTTACATCTGCATTCAAGGTGAGAAGACATGAGATGATGGGGGTGGGGAGACTATTGCCAGATGTATCTGTAACTTTTTAAATCTGGGATGCAAAAGTTTTCTTGAGTCTCCCTATAGACTTCCCCTTAGTTATTTTTGGGGGAATAGTGAGGAAGGGGCACAATTCAGTCACTTGGCTATTCTTGGCTGCAAGAGAGCTTAGAAAGTTGAGTGGGTTATCCTAATGACTGACTTATATAGCTCATGGCTTGCTGCTGAACACTTTGTCTTCCCAAACAAAATAGTGGTTTTGTTGTCGAAGGAGGGAGAGGAGTGTGGTTGTTAGGTAGGCAATTTATAGCATATAGTGTAAGGGGAGAAAGTTTTTATCATTTTCTTCCCCACAATTAACATGTCCCTTATTACTATAAACCGATACTGGGGTAAGAACTAATCTACACATAAATCAAATAAAAACACATTTTGTCTTGACTTTTCAGGATATATAGATTTTAAGATACAATATTAAAAAAAAGATACAATATTAAAACTTGAGGAATGTCAATTCCTAGTAATTGCCTTTTCTTGCTAAGTGGCATCTCCGTTTCAACCTTGTTTATTTTTCATGACTTAGAGGGAAGACATGTTGGAGAAGGAAACATTTACTATTTAACTGTAGTGCTGTATATATAATACAAAAATAGTCATTGTTTACTCTGTTCCACTCCCCTCTCTGGGTGGATCCAACCAGATTTTTCTTTTACCACTTCTTTCCCTTATGGCATATAGGCAGTCCATACTTTGCATGATAGTGCTGGACCATAAAAATGTGCAAGCTGGAAATGCGTGAAGGGGTCTTAATGACAAAAAATTACACTTGTTCAATGACTGTTAAACATTTTTGCCAGAACATTAAAAACCCTTTTACTGTTGGTTATAAATGTATAGAGAAATGATTTAAAGTAAGTAAAACTAATATTTATTTAGTATACTAATTTGAAACATTAGCGGCGGTAAGAATTAAAACATTTTATTTGTGTTAAAATACCTTATCAAGAGTAGTTTGAACAGCACCTGCTTTCTTGTTATGTAACTTATGATATGGAGTGAGCATCTTTATATGTCCAGGTAAATTGTTAAACTCCTTTTTAATTTTGGATCAGCTTTCAACATTTTCTCTTTAGCTCCTTCCATGTTGCAAAATATCTCCCAGAGTTTTTTTCCTTCCTGTCTCCCTCCCTTCCTTCTTTCTCCTTCAGGTTCAGTTTATTTCTTTTATTTATTGAGGTATAGGTATAATATAATATACAATGTTATATTAGTTTCATGTTGTGCAACATAATGACTTGACAGTTCTGTGCATTAATGTTCACCAAGAGTCATCATACAACATTATTACAATATTGTTGATTATGTTTCCTGTGCTGTACTTTTCATTTCCATGACTTACTTATTTTGTAACTGGAAGTTTGTACCTCTTAATCCCTTTCACCTATTTTGCCCACCTCCCACCCCCCTTCCATCTGGCAACCACCAGTTTGCTCTCTGTATTTATGAGTCTGTTTTAGTTTTGTTGTTGTTATTCACTTGTTTTGTTTTTTGTATTCCACACAGAATTGAAATCATATTTATTTGTCTTTCTCTTAAAGTCGCTTTAATGTCAGGTTTTTTTTGCCAGTGTCACTTCCTCTGGGACATCTTTGTCCTTTTTATCACAGCCACATTCCTTATTTATGTTAATAAATTTGTCTTGACTAAGTTCCTCTGATTGCAGATCTAAAGTATCTTGAATGGTGTCAGTGTCAAACATTCCCACTGTCAGTTGTTTCTTTATAACTTCATTTATTTTTTATTAGATTTTCTTCCAACATTATCACTTTTTGTTTCTTTCCTTCACTTTCATCTTTGTTGGACAGTTCCCTCTTTTGGTGATCATTTTTTTGGTAAAATGTCATATGGATTTATCACTAGGCGATAAGGAGGCAGCACAGCTACACACTTTGCTGTCTGTGCATGGTGACCCATCATGACAAACTTTGAAGGAAGTGACATGATTGGTTACTGATCATGATGAGCCTCTGATGTTTATTTAGTGATCTGTGAACTGAAGAGCTAGCAATGAAATCTGTACTTCATGCAACTTATTCATAGTTAATATACCAAGGTAACTGAAATTTCAATCATGTTGTTGAGCGACTGGTTCTATTTAAACATCTATTTAGACATTGGTAAATATTGGAAGTAGGCAAAGTGAGGCCTGTGTTTCTGTAAGAACACCTGAACTGTTTGTCCTGTGGAGGGTCCTTCAGTATGAGTTTTGCTGGTCACATTTGCATGGTACCTTTTAGAATGCTTTTCTTTCCTTTCTAACTCCTTCAGTGGCATCCGGATCTCTCCCAACAGTATTGTCATGAACTCTCATTGTTAGAATATGTATCAGTAATTCTTGTGGTATGTGTGATGAAATGATGACATGTTTTAAATTTATTTTTTGCTGTGTTTTGATACAAAAAGAAAAAGGTAGTTGTGTTAGTATTAATCTTTATCACATTTAAGAAAGGAAACCTTTTTTTTGGGCGTGAAGTGGTTAGCTTATTGGCCAATTGCTGTTCTTGACTCATGCCACAGGACTGACTGAGTTGCTACAAAGAGGAGATGCTCACATTGGGAAAACAAACAGGCTCAATGTACACCATAATCTAGATTTCCTAAATATCAGTTTCAAACGGTTAGCCCTGGATATTACCAGAAGGGACTCTTTTATTCTTAGTGTATTAAGAGAAGTTGGGGGTATTGTTTGATCTCAATATATTTGATGTTTCAGGCCTTTTTTCCCCCTGCCTTCATTTTTCACAAGCATATCGTTGAAATAGTTACCATATCTTTTTCTTTAATAACAGATTTTACAATTGAATGTGCATAGAATTCTTTGCCGCCTCCTAGCACTTTTTCAAAGTAATTTACGTTTTCAATTAATTTCATTGTTTTTTAGGTAAAGCAGTACTTGCATAGGATAGTGGAATGAAAGATAATTAGGCCTTTTTCCATTTTTTGAATATCTTTCATTCTTCAATTTCTAATGAACAAGTTGAGAGAATTTTGCAATGCTTTATACAACGTCGTGTGTTCAAAACCACTCTAAAGAGATGCTACAACTTTTAATTTTGTGTTCTTTAGCCACCACATAGGGACATCAAATTGGCCACATGTTTCAGAAAGGAAATGTTGGGCCTTGCTTTATGCGCTTCATATAAATATATTCTATTCTTTTGAAGTATATTGTGGGTAACATTTTTCTCTTTTATCCACCATCTTGAAATTATTATGTAAACGCTTAACTGTATCATACTAAATCACTGTATTTTTTGGGTGAGAGATAGGTTAAGATCAAAGAAAATAAATTTATAAAAAACATGTTTTCCTCAGATTGTTCTATTTGTACTTGTGTACATGTCTGTAATGTGTACAGGGAAAGGAGTAATTAGTCTTTTATAGAAATTTACTTGATCTGGAATTTTGTTGTATTTCTCAAGAACATGGTTAATGCATAGATATGAGTAAACAGAAGAAACTTCTTTGAATTCTCTTTACATGAAGAAATATAGTTTATATATTTAAGCTTTTCATAAAACTGAAAATTCATTCTGTCAAGTGATTACTTTGAGTTGTAAGTAATATATTAAAAATTACATTTGCGTTACCTGTCTTGATTACTGAATAAGCCTGTAGAATTTACATATTAATCAGATGCATCAGTAGCTTAATTAAACATATTACATTTGAGTGGCTCATTCGGTTAAACATTTGACTTTTGATTTTAGCTCAGGTCACAATCTCAGGGTTGTGAGATTGAGCCCTGTGTTGGCTCTGCACTGGGCATGAAGCCTGCTTAAGATTCTCTCTCTCCCTCCCCCTTTGCCCCTCTCCCGTCCCTCTATAAAATATATTACATTTAATTAATTACCATCATCTCATGCATTTATGTAGGTTATGGAGCCTGGTGTTCATCATTCCTTTGCAGTATAACTTGATAGGAATTCTTTAAATGTCTGTGGTTTCTTGTACTTTGTGTCAATTCATCAATTATTTAAATCTAGAACTTTCAACCCTTGGTAGCTGGACATTTTCAGTTATCTTTTTTAACTTTATCTTTTTTCAGTTATTTTCAGTTATCTTTTTTCCTATGTCAGGAAGAGCTTCTCAGTTCTCATATAAAGATTCAATAGCTGGTGGGTTGGGTTTCTTCCTAAGTCTTTCTGGAACCCATGCCAAACTATGCCTTAAATCTATATTGAGTCTTAAGTCGTGAGATAAGATTGAAGCAAGAAGTCATTGTTGACAAATCTTAACTGGTGCTTTTACTTGGTAATGAAAGTAACCCGTGTTTTTTTTAGGGGACATGTAAGTTGGCATCAGATATTGTCAGCCTTACAAATTCTCCCTCAATTTTTAGTATTCAACAGTTCTATAGAGTCTCCTTTTAATTTTAGTGTTTAACAGAATTAGTGGAGAAAAAAAGAGCATTCCTTCATTATCACTGGAATAATCCCAGGTGATCGTGTGTATAATGTAGAAACCACCATATTGTAGCTTTCCTAAAAGGAAAGACCTCCAGGGAATGGAATTTCATTGGGGCTACAGATAGAAGCCTTCCTATCTAGGAACTGACTCAGACCATGGTGTTAAGAGCATCAAATTCTAAGTCAAATCTTTTAAATATGTCCTCATTTGATATCACCAGGTACTAAGGACCTGCGATGGCCCATTATAGACATAGTGATGCTGACACATGTACAGCTAATAAGACCAGCAGAATAAACCAATATGTGAAAAGATAAGTGTGTATGTACATGTGTGCACACACAGAGTAATAATGGGTGTTTTAGGGTCACAAGAGAAGAACCAGTGCTTAATTAGGTTGAAGGAGAACTATCTTTGAGTTTTTAAAAATCTTGATTGGGCTACCTTTTCTCTGATCGCCTCAAAGATTTTGATAGATAGATGCCAGGAACCGTTTAGAATTCAAGACCTGAGGCTGGGATTACTTGAGGAATTGAGGGATAAGTGCAGTCTAAGAGATGGGGCATGGTGGATGTAGATGAGTTCTAGTCTAAGTGGATGAGTAGATGAGTTCTAGTCTAAGTCTACCATTGACTAGTCCAGAGACCTTGGGTGAACATGGAGCCTCTCTAGACTTTAGTTTTCTCAGCAGTAATGTCAGCATGCTGGACCAGGTGATTACCATGGTTCTTTCCAGCTTGATTATTCTCTGATCGATTTTCAGTAGCAATGTGGAGTTTGTCCAACCTCTTTTCTGGATCCTCTCATTAAAAGATTCTTTTCTCTAGTGTATCCTAAACTTGGCAGACCATTAGATTCATCTGGGGAATTTTACAACATTCTTAGGCTCTACTCTCAATATACTGAATCAAAATCTGTGGGGATGGATAAGTTATTGGGCCAGCATTTGAGAATTATTGTTTTGTTCTGCATAATTATGTCAGAGTGGTCCTAGAAAAAAACGTGCCTTGGTAATCATTGTTTAAGTGACCTTGGGACATTCTGTGTGTTAAGAGTTATATAATTGTGTCTAGTTAATAACTTCATGTGCATTGTCACTCATTTAGCTTTCCTCCAGGTGGAGTAGAGCTCCTTACCCCCTTCTCTGTGCTTCAGAGTATGTCTCCAGGTCATTGTCATTGTCCATAGGCATCTGTTTTAATTACCATAGTTTCTCAGCTTGGCATATAAGTGCTCAAAAATGTTTGTTTAATGAATACATTTTTTTGTTTTTGTTTTTTGCTGTTTTGTTTGTTTGTTTTTTGATATTATTACCACCATCAAGTCTGTAAATTTTCATCCTTGATGGCTGGACAGTAGCAGTATCTGCATAACTGGCTTCCCTGGTTCTAGCCTTACTCAGTTCCTCCTTAAACCTGTATATCTTATCCCAGGATACATTTCCTTAAAAATACTTGCATTGGTCTTGTTGTTCTGGGAGAAACTTTAATAGAGTATTTACTATTTTTAGGTTAAAACCCAACTTATTAGCCTGACTTTTACAAATCCTGTTGACACTTGGACCCAACCTACTTTTTTATTATTTTCCTTTGGGAATTATCTTTTTCTTTTGCCAAATACATATAATTTTTCATGAATTTACTGAAAGTTCTCACTTCCATGTTTTTGCTTATGTCTCTTTTCCTTCATGTAATAAGTAATAATAATGGAATGCCAGCCACTTCTTTGCCTGCTGAAATTCTTTTATTTGTAGGTTTACAATGAATTTTAATTATCATTATTTTTTTATTATGAAATTCAATTAGCCAGCATATAATACATCATTAGTTTTTGATGTAGTGTTCAATGATTCATTAATTGTGTATAACACCCAGTGCTCATCACCACATGTGCACTCTTTAATACCCATCACTTGGTTACCCCATCCCTGTATGCCCCTCCCTTCTCTAACCCTCAGTTTGTTTCCCAGAGTCCAGAGTCTCTCATGGTTTGTCTCCCTCTCTGATTTCTTTCCCTTCAGTTTTCCCTCCTTTTCCTCTGTGGTCCTCCTTGCTATTCCTTATGTTTCACATATAAGTGAAATCATATGATAATTTTCTTTCTCTGCTTGACTTATTTCACTTAGCATAATCCCCTCCCATTCCATCCATGTCGATGCAAATGGTGGGTATTCATCCTTTCTGATGGCTGAGTAATATTCCATTGTATATATGTACAACATCTTCTTTATCCATTCATCTGTTGAAGGGCATCTCGGCTCCTTCCATGATTTGGCTATTGTGGACATTGCTGCTATGACCATTGGGGTGCTTGTGCCCCTTCTTTTCACTACATCCGTGTCTTTGGGGTAAATACCAGTGCAATTGCTGGATCATAGGATAGCTCTATTTTTAACGTTTTGAGGAACCTCCATACTGTTTTCCAGAGTGGCTGTACCAGCTTATATTCCCACCGACCGTGTAAGAGGGCTCCCCTTTCTCCACATCCTCACAACGTGTATTGTTTTCTGTCTTACTAATTTTTGCCATTCTAACTGGTGTAAGGTGGTATCTCATTGTGGTTTTGATTTGTATTTCCCTGATGCCAAGTGATGTTGAATGTTTTTTTCATGTCTCTGTTAGCCATTTGTATGTCTTCTTTGGAGAAGTATCTGTTCATGTCTTCTGTCCATTTATAGACTGGATTATTTGTTTTTTGGGTGTTGAGTTTGAGAAGTTCTTTATAGATCTTGGATACCAGCCCTTTATCCGTAATGTCATTTGCAAATATCTCCTCCCATTCCGTGGGTTGCCTCTTAGTTTTGTTGACTCTTTCCTTTGCTGTGCAAAAGCTTTTTATCTTGATAAAGTCCTGAAAGTTCATTTTTGCTTTTGTTTCCCTTACCTTTATAGACATGTCTTGAAAGAGGTCGCTGGGGCCAATGTCTAAGAGGTTACTGCCTATGTTCTCTTCTAGGATTTTGATGGATTCCTGTCTCACATTTAGGTCTTTCATCCATTTTGAGTTTATCTTTTGTATGTAAGAGGATGGTCTAGTTTCATTCTTCTGCATGTGGCTGTCCAATTTTCCCAGCACTATTTATTGAAGAGACTGTCTTTTTTCCACTGGATATTCTTTTCTGATTTTTCAAAGATTAGATGACCATTTCTGGGGTCTCTATTCTGTTCCATTCATCTATGTGTCTGTTTTTGTGCCAATACCATGTTGATTTGATTATTGTAGCTTTGTAATATAGCTTGAAGTCAGACATTGTGATGCCCCCAGCTTTGGTTTTCTTTTTCAACAATCCCCTGGCAATTTGGGATCTTTTCTGGTTCTGTACAAATTTTAGGATTGTTTGTTCCATCTCTGTGAAAAATGTCAATGGTATTTTGATAGGGATTGTGCGGAAAGTGTAGATTGCTTGGGGCAGCACGGACATATTTATTCTTCCAATCCATGAGCATGGAATTTTTCCCATCTCTTTGTGTCTCCCTCAATTTCTTTCATAGGTGTTCTGTAGTTTCTAGAGTGTAGATCCTTTACTTCTTTGGTTAGGTTTATTCCTAGGTATCTTATGGTTTTTGGTGCTGTTGTAAATGGATCAATTCCTAATTTCTCTTACTTCAGTCACATTGTTAGTGTATAGAAATGCAACTGATTTCTGTGCATTGATTTTGTATCCTGCCATGTTGCTGAATTGCTGTATGTGTTCTAGTAATTTGGGGGTATAGTCTTTTGGGTTTTCTACATAAAGTATCATGTCATC
Organism: Potos flavus; assembly: GCA_028534135.1. Lineage (NCBI taxonomy): Eukaryota > Metazoa > Chordata > Mammalia > Carnivora > Procyonidae > Potos > Potos flavus. The sequence continues at coordinate 87,953,221 of CM052885.1, forward strand.
TGAGAAGAAAGAAAGAGTTTGACTTCTTCTTTGCCAATTTGAATGCCTTTTATTTCTTTTTGTTTTCTGATTTGAGGTGAGGACTTCTGGTACTATGTTGAACAAAAGTGGTGAGAGTGGGCATCCCTGTCATGTTCCTGACCTTAAGGGAAATTCTGATCCAAATCCAGCTCTAATCCAACAACCAGCTCAAATGCCACCCAGATCAGAACAAATTTCTTTCTTATTCTTAGTGCATATAATAGGTATTTAGTAAATGCTTGTTGAATTATGTACACATTTGCCATTTTGAGATTGGTGTGTATGGTTACTTTATAATATTGTGTAGGCTCACAGAGCCATGAGCATTTTGTTTCTTTATCTTTATCACAGTGCCTAGGAACAGTGCCTTTACTCAGCTAACATTACTAACTTAAACATGTACAAAAGATAATTCTAATATTAATTTTGAGAGAGAAAAGCCTATAATGTTATTTTCTTCAGTTGTAAGTTTTATGGTCTTTCAGGTAAGTTTGAATCTATTATTTAAGCGCTTCAAGCATACGTTAGTCTAAAACAGTGCTTTGCTGTTTACCAGTAAGCTTGTTTCTGGGGATGTAATGAAAAAAGAGAAGATATCTGAAATATTACTAATAATATAAATGTGCTTCCTCAATATTTTAGAGATCTGAAGATATTATATAAGTAAGTGAGGGAAATGATTGTGGGGAAATGGTGTTTTAGAAACAGCTTGCAATCTCAACTGACCATTTCATAGAGGTGAGTCAGGAAGTGCCCACAAGGGGGCGTGCCCATCTAGAGAAAATTTGACCAAGTTCCTTTCCTACTATGCAGGTAAAATGACTGTTTTACAAATGTACTTCTAGATCATGTCTTTTTTTTTCTAGGAAAAAGAATGGACCCTCACCACTACAAGAATTTCTACCAATTTTCTAGCACCTGTTTATTTTGGTTGTTTGATTTTCCCAGAAGGGACAGGTGATAAATCCCAGAAATGGGATTGCCTTGCAAGCTTACTATGTGAAGCTTGTGATTATAACCCCCCCCCCCCCCTTGTTGAGAGCATTTTCATTTCGCAAGCATCGCCATCTCTTCTGTGGTCATTTTGGGTCATTTGCTCAAGGGATAGGCAGTGCTCCATTTTCATTGCTCTGTTGATTTGTGTAGCCTGAGGTTATGTGGAACTCACATCAGTAAGTCACCTTGAGTACACAGACTTTGAGTGATTTTTCCACGAGAGGTCATGGCCTCATGGGATCCTCAGTTTTTCTTTCTAATTCCCATTTTACCTTTGACTTCAGCATTATCACCAGCAAACATTTTTTAGTGCCCTTTATATGCAGGTGTTTATGTAGGTTTTAGGGAGTAAATAAAGTATATAGCACCTAGGCACTCATCATTGTATTTGGTCCAGGGGAGTTAAACAATAAAGGGAACTCATACCATGGAGCATGTGCTAGAAGAGTGAAGGAATCAGTGAGGGCCATGGGAATTGGTAAGATGGAGAAATCACTCTATAAACTCGCTAAGTTTCTCATTGTAGGCTTCATGGAAGAGGTAGAATTTAAGTTGGGTCTTGGATAAAGGGGCAGGACTTAGGTATTTCGGTGGAGAGAAAGAGAAAGGCTTAGATTTAGAAGCTTGTCGGTAGAGAAGCTTGGTTGCACTACAGAGTTTCTGTAGGATGGTGGTTTCAAACTCAGATACTTCTGGGGGCCAGTCAGGTAGTCTAAATGTGTGAGACAATGTAGAAAGGTAGAGCACTTGGTGATACACGTTCCATTTTAAGGTATTCACAAAACAGAATGTGTAACACTAACATAACACTTTGCTGTTGAAAGCAAACTCTGGTTTTGGCAGTTTGTAATCCCTGGTGTGGGCGTGACAATTGATCAGATTCAACTGTGCACAAAATTTAGCGAAAGCAAAAAAGGCCATAGAGGCATTAAGTCCACAGCCAGAGTTCTCCCTGGACATTGTCTACTTTTATTTGCACTAACTGTATTTAGGAACAATGAGGAGAATATTTTGAAATATATATGAATGAAGCCTAGCCAGGTGACTGTTTTAAACACTGACTTTTGAGTGGTGGGGGTCTGAAAACATTCCTGAGATTAATTTGAATGGCATTTAGGATTTCCAGGATATAGTACTATCATAATTAGTTTGGATGGTATTTTATATCCTAGAATATACTTAGCTCCTTTCCCACTCTTTGTGATTCCTTGATTTCTCTTTACTTTCTAATAAAATTTTAAGATATTGAGGAATAAAAGGAAAAAAGTATGTGGGCATTTTTTCTTTCTCTTTTGTTTTTTATTAATGCTTATCTTTAATAATTGTGTATTTATGATTTTTAATAATTTATATTTTGGGGGTATACTCATAATTGTATAGTCAAATAGATATTGCTGTACTTTAAAAATCTCATGTGAAATAAAGTAACTTATTACTGTATTATTAAAGTCAGTGTCCAGTATTGAATCTGGAGAGGGTCAAGTTTAAATCCAGGTTAAAGGACCCATCCCAATTGTCACGGTGTTTCATCGGCAGGAATAGACTCCAGATTGTCGAAGTTACCTTCTAGTCCTTTATCTGTTATTCCCCACTGCTTTAAGACTCAGTTCAAAGGCCAGTGGAGCTCTGGTATTTAAAAAAAAAAAGTGTAATTTTATCCAGAGAAGGTAAATGTATGCCCTGAAATGAAAGAAAGACCAGAGGTCCAGACCACGGCCAGGTGTTCCTGGAAAGAGCCAAATTGGACAACTAAATTGAAAAAGGTTGCCTGCTCTTATTAAAGAGACTTTGTTGCTGTCTATTTAATTAGCAAGGTCTTAGTTCATTTATTTGGGTGTTTTTTAATCTGTGCAGGTAATGAAGTTCATAGCCTATTAGTGAGTATGCTGGTAGCATGTTGCGCTATCTCTGTCATTGAAGTACTGTGGTATATGTGCCTGTATGACGTGAAACTGCCAAATCATCTTGATTCCCTCCTCCCTTGAACATGTTTCCCAGATGGTGATGACTGAGTTTAAGATAGTCTCCAGTGGAAAAAGCAAAGTTAAAGCTAAAGCATAGTATATATGTTACTTATGTAGAGCTTTTAAGAAAGTAGTTTCGAGTTAGAGAAAGTGAATTGGTTAGTCAAAAATGAAAGAGTGTGATCTGGTGCCAGATGACTCAAAAGGATGGGCGGGCAGTATCTTTCTATTTAGATTTCTTGTTTGATTCACAAGTTATTTAGAAATATTTTTTCTCTTTTAATTTCCAAATTTTGTTTATTTTTATTGACTCCTGACTTAATTGTATCATAGAGAACCTATTCTATTTGATATTATTTCTTGAAATTTGTTGTAACTTAGTTTATGGTTTTATATATGATCAGGTTTTATAAATATTTATATGCATTTGAAAATGTTTCCCTCTGGTGTAGCCACTCTGGAGAACAGTATGGAGGTTCCTCAAAAATTTAAAAATAGAACTACCTTACAATTCAGCAATTGCACCACTAGATATTTACCCAAAGGATACAAAAATATAGATTCAAAGGGGTACATGCACCCCAGTGTTTATTGGAGCATTATTAACAAGACCCAAACTATGGAGAGAGCCCAAATGTCCATCGACTGATGACTAGATAAAGAAGAGGTATTACTATGGAATATTACTCAGCCATCAAAAAATGAAATCTTGCCATTTGCAATGACATGGATGGAGCTAGAGAGTATAATGCCAAGTGAAATAAGTTAGAGAAAAACGAATACCATATAATCTCACTCATGTGTGAAATTTAAGAAAGAAAACAGCCGAACATATCGGAAAGGGGAAAATCAAAAAAGGAGAGAAGGAAACAAACCCTAAGAGACTCTGAACAATAAAGAACAAACTGAGGGCTGATGGAGGGAAGTGGGTGGGGAATGGGCTAGATGGGTGATGGGTATTAAAGAGGGCACTAAGGATCAGCACTGGCTTGTGTATGTAAGTGATGAATCACTGAATTCTATTCCAGAAATCAATATTGCATTGTATGTTAACTAACTAAAATTTAAATAAAAAAAAAGAAAATAACGTTTTCCCTCTAATTGTTGGGAACAAAATTCTTTGGAAGCTAGGCAATCACATTTTTTAATGTACAATTTGGGTCTTCTGTTTCTTACTAGTAGTTGAAAGAAATGTATTGAAATATCTTATTATGAGGTATGATTTGTTGCTTTCTCCTTGTTGGTGTGCTTTTGTTTACATACATTTGAGGCTATTCTTATTTGGTACATGCACATTTAGAATTACTATCTCTCTATATCTGGTAAGTTAAACTTCCAGCGTTTACCATGTAGAGATTTTCTCTCTATTAATAACTTTTGTCTTAACATTTAATTTGCTTGACATTAATATAGCTACATTGTTCAGACTAGTACTTGTTTGGCGTATCACTTTTCCCCCCATCCTTTTACTTTCAACTTTTCCATATCCTTATGCTTTAGGTATATCTCCTATAAATAACATACAGCCATATTTCAAAACCCAACCTGACATTTTAATAACATGTTATTTTTATTTTTATTTTTTATATTTATTTATTTTTATTAACATATAATGTATTATTTGCCCCAGGCATACATGTCTGTGAATCATCAGGCTTACACATTTCACAGCACTTACCATAGCACATACCCTCCTCAATGTCCATAACCCAGCCACCCTATCTCTACCTCCCCTACCCCCAAGCCACCCTCAGTTTGTTTTGTGAGTTTAGGAGTCTCTTATGGTTTGTCTCCTTCCTGATCCCATCTTGTTTCATTTCCCTCCCTACCCCCCACGACCCCCCTCCCTGCCTCTCACATTCTTCATATCAGAGAGAGCATATGATAACTGTCTTTCTCTGATTGACTTATTTCGCTTAGCATAATACCCTCTAGTTCCAGCCACGTTGTTGCAAATGGCAAGATTTCGTTTCTCTTGATGGCTGCATAGTATTCCATTGTATATATATACCACATCTTCTTTATCCATTGATCTGTCGAGGGACATCTAGGTTCTTTCCATAGTTTGGCTATTGTGGACATTGCTGCTATAAACATTTGGGTGTATGTGCTAACATGTTGTTATTATTTTTAAAGACAGTATTAGTTTTGATTTACATGCAGTGTTACCATTTTATTTGCTTCCTTTCATGCCTGATTGTCCTTCTTGGATTATTGTCTTAAGTCTAATTGAGCTGCTCTAACAACATACCATAGACTGGGTGGCGTATAAACAACAGAAATTTGTTTCTCACAGTTCTCGAGACTGGGAAGTCCAGCATCAAAACCCAGGCAGATTTGGTGTCTGTTGAGGGCCTGCTTCCTGGATGGCCATCTTTGTGCTATAACCTCATATGGCAGAAGGGGCAGGGGCGCTTCTCCGGTCTCTCTAGAAGGGCATTAATCCCATTCATGAGGGCTCTGCCATCTTTCAGTGCCCCACCTCCTAGTAGCATCACCTTGGCAGCCAGGATTTCAACATGTGAATTTTGGAAGGACACAAACATTCACAACAACAAGAATTTTTTTTTCCATTTTATTTATTTAGTTAACAAATGTCTATTGAAATCTTTGTTGCAGACTTTTGGGATTTATCAGTGAACGAAAAGATTTCTACCCACGCTGAGTTTACTTTCTAAGAGAGTTAGTTGTTGAGAGGCAAGATTTATTTATTTTCATCTTTTTCTTAAGAAATAGGGAATAACCAGCATTGACCTTACAGTAAATGTCAGACAGGAAAGGACACAAACATTCAAATTGTAGCAATTATTTTCTTATTATTTTCCTTCTTTTTGAAGTATATCATTTACTTGTTTATTCATGCATCCATTCAACAAATCTTTATTGAATGCCTAGGAGATGTGAAGTGCTTTTCTCATTTGCTTAGCAAATGGCAGTGAATAAACCATACAAAGAGTGCTGCCTTTGTGGAGCTTCCAATCTGGAGGGGGAGATTGGCAATTTAAATAATGCAAAAATAAACTGTACACTTTAGGAGATGTCGAGATGTTATGGGAAAAAATAAAATCGAGCCAAGAAAGGGAGATTAGGTCTGCTTGTGAGTAGGTGGTAGGGAGGACATAGACAGAGGTCAGGTTGTAGTATTAAAAGGAATGGTCCTTCAGGCATTCATTAAGTGCAGGTCTCTTGGTGGTAAACTCTCTTTACTTACTGATATACAGATGTCTTTATTTTATTTTTGTTCCTAAAAGATAATCTTGTTGGGCACCTACTTCTAGGTTTATAGTTACTTTTCTCTGAGTACCTTGAAGATATACCACAGTCTTCTGGTTTTCATTGGGCTTCTGGAAATTCTGTCATTCTATTGTGGGTAATCTTTTCTTTCTAGCTGGTCCTTTCCTTTCTCTGTGGCTTCTGGGAGATCTGGATTCTTATCTTTCACCAGTTCTGGGAAATTTTAGCTTTTTCTCTTTCATTATTTTCTCTTCTTTATTCTGTCTGTTCCTTCCAGTTGGACATATGTTAGACTTTCTCTCACCCATACTTTTTTTTGCCATCTCTTTCATGTTTTACTACTTAACAATTACTCCTTAACAGTTGTAATCAAATGTGTATTAAATGTTATATAAATATAAATGTGTTATAGTATTAGGACAGAAATAGGAAATTTGTTCATGACTTGATGTTTTGAATTCTTGGTTATGTACTTTTAGATAAATACATCAGCTATTGATATTTTTAGAGATAAAGCTTACATGTGGTGCAATGCATATATTTTAAGTATATAATTTGATGAATTTTGACATGCATAAAGCCATGTAGCCCATACCACTATCAAAATATAAAACATTGCCATTACTCCAGAAGGTTTTCTCATGGCCCTTCATAGTCAAGTCCGCTTCCCAAGACAGCCATTTTTCTGATTCTTTATCACCACAGAGCAGTTTTACCTTTTCTAAACTTTTGTATACATGGGATCATATATTACATCCTCTGTTGTGTCCAGCTTCTTCTACTCAGTGGACACCTAAAAGATTATCCATACTGTTGTACATATCACTAGTTCCTTTTTATTGCTGGGCAGTCCTCCCCTGCTGCCTTTATCACAGTTTGTGTATGCATTTCCCTCTTGATAGGCATTTGGGTTATTTCCAGGTTTTGGCTGTTGTAGTTAAAAGTGCTGTGAACATTTTTGACAAGTCTTTTGTTTTTTATATTTTGATTTCTCTTGGGTAGATACTTAGGGTTTTAATTGCTCGGTGCATGTTTAATTTAGAATTTAAAATTTTTGATTTAGAATTTAAAAATTGTGATTAATATTTATTCCAGAAAAATAAGAAGCCAAAGCAAATGTATTTATCATCATATTTTTAAACTGATATTTGTAGTCACTGAGGTGTATTCTCTAAGTACTTTGATCAGATGAATGCAATTTAATGATCTAGCTAATATTATCTTAAGGACTTTGTCAGACTTATCATTCTTAAATTCCTCAATTTTTATTTTAACTCCAGTATATCTTAGGTTTATTCCTTAACCAGTGGTTCATTATAAGTATAAAATAATTTTAATTGAACAGCATATGAATAAGAATAAAAATGATTTAAAGCTGTATGAAACTACCCTTGTGGTTTTTACTGTTCAGCTATGTAATATTTTAAGTCATGAGTATGTTCATCGGGTCTCTTCCATCGCTTACATGTGCTCACTCAACATGCACACCGAGGCTCTCAAACTGTTCCATTTTGAAACAAAAAAACCCGTAATTCATTATTTGAAATATTTTTTTAAAAACCAAGATTAAAACCATGGCTTTTTCTGCCTTGAATGTTGCAAGCCTCAGAAGACTGTCTAGGTGTTCTGCCATTTGGAAAACATTGTCTTTTGCTGTATTTGAGGGTTTAGAATTTTTAGGTAATCCTCTGGAGCTTCTTTACGGTATGAACTTATAATTAAAGTTGTAGTGTAGATATATTATTAAAGCCCCTTAAAAGCATGGTTAACCTGCTTCATTTTTATTTTGAGCTAAACATGTTTCCGTTAACTCTTGTTGAATGATTTAAGGAATAAATAACAATTTTTATATAATTTTTTCTCTGTTGTAGATATGTTTGACACTAAATTGTGTACTGTTGCAAAGATATTTAATGCTACGTATTAAACAAAGAAAATAAAGGATTATTTAAGAATACATATCTTGACTATAATTTACAGAAACATCATTTATAGTATTGGGCATCAGAAGGGTGATTTTCTTTTCTTTTTTTAATTTAAATTCAATTATGGAACATATAATACATCATTAGTTTTGGATGTAATGTTCAGTGATTCATTAGTTCTGTAAAACACCCGGTGCTCATCACATCGCATGCCCTCCTTAATACCCATCACTCAGTTACCCCATCCCCCCACCCACATTCCTTTCCGCAACCCTCAGTTTGTTTCCTGGAATCAAGAGTCTCTCATGGTTTGTCTTGCTCTCTGATTTCTTCCCATTCAGTTTTTCTTCCCCAGAAGGGTGATTTTCCAAGGAGAGAGGAAAAAGGTCATTGGGTGTCCTTATTTCCAAATTTTCCTTGGTTTCAGCCAAGCCAGATACAAAAGAGTAGATAATTCTAACTAAATCATGCTTTGTTTACACATACCTAATATACTTAATCCTCTAGTGGCCCCACTGTGGGGCTGGTTTGTGGGAGATAGACATGGAGCCAGATCTAGGTCTCTGGTAGCCAGAGCTAATTCCATGGTTAGAATATTCAAGGATGTAAAAGCTCTATGCTGCCATTAATGTACTGTCATGGAGGGCATAAGTCATCTGCTTTTCTCAAGTGGAAACTCTTGCCAATTATAATCTTGCTTATAATCCTAACAAAGGTGTATGTTGAAGATTTGGGATCTTTTCAAGAAAATGTATTTGTTTTTATTGTTGTATTAGGTTCATTCCACCGTATACCAGTTTCAGGATGCACTTATATATTTGAGATATTATTCTTGCATTTTAACTATTTGATATTTGAGTAATTCTGTGTAGAGGAAAGACCAGGTTAATGAGATAAGTAACTGATAGATGTGTCTGTTGGCAAATTTCAGAGTTAGAACACAGATTAGAAGTATAATTTTCTGGTGCAAAGTACCTCAACTTTGTTTTCAGGGATTTGTTCTTTTTAAAGTAGTTGTTTGTTACTTAACTTAATTTTACAGTGATTGTGTAATAGTCATCTCCAGATTGGAGCAGAGAAAAATTAAAACTTTTGACATTAAGCCCAACATGATTACTAGTTTATTGGTGACTTGAAGAAAGTTTTATTTCAGTGTTTTTCATAACACATGCAATCTCTATGCCAGCTTTATATACATGTGTTTATTATAAGGGAAACTAGATGGCTTATACAGTTGCCTTTTAGTCACAATTTTATCAAAAAAGTATTGCAAATAACATGTTTCAGTCAAGGACAATAGATGCATGTGTACCTATGGGGAGCATGTACTTTTAAGTATTTATGGAGTGTAAGAACATAATATATAGTATATATATATAGTAGCTCTATATACTAACAGTCATTGTGTGTTTTTTAACCTTTCTAAGATTTCATTTCTGTACAAATGAGTTCTGTGAAATTATTATGACCAAAATACCAGTGTTTGTCTTTCACTCAGTTTATCTACACTTCATAAAAATGCTTGAATCTTACTTCATCATCCTTAAATTTGCCTTTCAGTATGTGAAATCTATGAACTAATTCTTGAATATTTATGAAGTAATTCTTATTGCAGGTGTTGCAAGCCCCTAGGAATATTTAGCTTAATTTGGAACAGGATTCTCTAGTTTTTGCTTGATTTTTCACTTTTAAAAACCAAGTTACAGTAAATCCATCTACATATAATATTTTTGTATCTTTCTCTAGTAGTTTGATTAGATAAGAGTCCTTATAGTTTATGATATCCTGATCGAAATGCTAAGAAAATTGTTTCATAAGTAATGTATATCATTATGTATACGTTATCTATCCCCTCAGCTAAAATTCTGTTTTACAGAATGCTTGGGATCAGCAGTCACAGTTAATAAAGAACTAATGAAGAATATCCTTTCTTGACTTTATTGTTGTTAAGGAAAGTATTTTATAGTCTGTTTATTTATATGAGAGTTTTCTATTTCTAAAAGAACCAGTATGAGATCAGTACTTTAAGATATATTACAGTATGGTCATTGTGGTATGATCATAGGTGATATGCCGCCAATTGATAGTTGCACCAGATAGAACTTAAATCTTTTATGTTGACATAATGTTGATCTTAGGTGGTTTAAGTTTCTCCTTCAGCAGATTTGTGCCCATAAAATTATTTGCCTTAAAATGAGAAGAGCAGATGTTTGGCTGATAATGAATCCCATAGGATGCTATCTTACTTTGTTTTTCAAGGTAGGGTCTGAGGACCAGCAATATCAGCATTGCTGGAGAGGTTGTTAAATGAGAGCCTTGATCAATGCCAGCTTACTTAATCAGAATCTGCATTTAACAGATTCTCAGATGATTTGTGTGTACATTAAACTTTGAGAAGGCCTCTTGTAGAAGACTTGGCATCTGGACAAGGAACAGACACGTCTCTATTTGAGGTTACAAGGTATAAAGATTTAGGAATTATTTCTTAGAATAATGAAAGAAATGTTTCCCCTTTAAAGTACATTTCTCTTTAGGATTATCCTTTTTTTTCTGAAATAAAATGTGTCTAATGCAATTCTTTACTTTTATACTTTTATCTTACCTACCAAAGAAAATAAACTTTACTTCTTCCATAGCAAATGAGCAAAGCTAGTTATTGTTAAGTCTCCCTAAGGTAGTGGCATCCTCTGGATTTGCATGAAACTGAGCCTTGAGAAAGGAGATGGAAAACTGAGGCCCTGATGTTAGAATGGCCTTGCATGTATCATCACTTGTCTTTCTTGTTTCTGTGACACTAGGGATGCAGACATGCTTTATATCATCCTAACTGAAGACTAAGTATGCCTGCATGTCTGCTGTGTGTAAAATCAAAGAGTCAGTCAGACCTTTCCTCAGAGAATTTACAGTCAGGTTAGGGAGCTCTCCTTGAAAGTCAGGCCATCTGCCACCTGCAGAACTGTGGAATTCCTGGATATGGCCTAGACTTACCCTGGCTGTGGTTAAAAGGGAGAGAGGGAATAAAGCACTTATTTCAGTCAGCTACACATTTTCTATTTAAGTAGTGTCCTAGTGTATCAGTATATTTAAGAGGAATTAGAATCTAGGGCAAAACCCAAAGAAATGTAAAGGTCTAGATGTACCTTCTCATAACAGACTTCATGTAGTATTTGTTGAGGCATACTCTACCTCTGAATTTTTCAATTCGCTTGAAGTAAAAATCTTTTGCTTGCATTGCGTCTCCACTATTTCAGAACTCCCTTCGATGTCGCTCAACTTCTAAGGTGGCCCTAGGAACTCACTGACTTTTCCGGGGAATGCCTGAGTGTGTCATTTCAAAAACTCTTTAGCCAGGGATCCCTCAGTACAAATGAAGTATTGCTCAGTAGTATGGGCAATAAACTACACAGGAGGAGGAGCTGGTCTTGTTGAGCCTGGAGTTGTGCCTGGGCTCTTTCATGCATTTTTGGGGGTGGGGGTGAGTTGGGAGTCTTGGGTTCTGGCGCACAATTTAAAAACCAGATCTCTAGAGTGAGAACACTGCAATGACTGCTGTTAACCTAAAGACTTGCAGTAGCCTCCCTCATTAATATACACAAAGAGATATTTTTTTATGAAACTTTTTTCCTGTTTTCTGTAATTCTGATTTTTATCCAGGATTGTAAGGTTTGTCTGTCTTGCACAGGTGACCCAGAAATCTTTGAGGTAGGAGACAGCTGCTTGTAGTCAATATATGTGAAAAGCCTTAAGCTTGTGGGACATGGGGCAAGGTACAGAAACGCAAAGATGCCTCCCAGGAATGTACAGTTTTCTGCTATATAGTTGGCAAGTATATTATTAATACAGCAGAGAAGGGAGGTAGCCATCAATTTCTCACAAGCAAGGAATTATAAAAGAAAATTGTAACATAGTATACTTCAAGATTGTGACCACCATTCTCTTCATTTATTGTGTTGAATATATTACTTATTTTTAGAAATTTGTATACAGTATTTTTAAAAATACTAATAATGGCGTTTATTGGTTCGTTTATGCCATAGATATTTTCCTCTTACAAATTTTCAGTCATGAACTTAATACTGGAGATTAAGGGGACACTGTGATATGCTATTTTATATTAGATTATGTTTTTTCTTTCTCCCCTAAGCATGCTAGGCTTATTATTAGAGAAAAGCAACAAGACACCTTTTGCTCAGGATTTTTCAGTAGAAAATACTTTTTGACTTGAACAGGGTTTTAGTGGCAACTTGATAATAGATAATTTTAAGAGTTTGCTGAATTATGTCATGATTGTATTGAAAAGTGCTATGTGGTCATATCAAATTGTGACACTCTGTGCTCAGCGAGTGCTCATATCCTGTTCACTCTCCAGGAGAATGACTCAGGCACTTTGGACACAGTGGGCGCTGTAGTGGTGGACCACGAAGGGAATGTTGCTGCTGCTGTCTCCAGTGGAGGCTTGGCCTTGAAACATCCAGGGAGAGTTGGACAGGTAAGTTTTTGAAGTTGGACAGGTAAAGGTTTTTAAACTAGCTTTTCAATTTAAAACATGGAATTTTCTAGCTCACCATTTTTTTAAGCCAACAAAACATTTTTTTCATTTGAAAAAAAATTATATTATTGTGATTTTTTTAAACATTTATGTAATTCCATATTCTAAAAAAGACCTCTCTCATAGTAATAGAGTTCTTTTTGATCTTTAAAATCAGTAATACTATGTTTTGTTACTTCCAACAGGCTGAGTATTGGGTATTTAGTAGACATTAAAAAAATATGAGTTGCTCTTCATTTTTGTTCTTTGCAAATGTCATTCTCTTTAGGAGTAAACACTACCTAGCTATATTGTTGCTTGGTTTTTAGGTGGGAAATGATTTTAGAGTTACATTGTGTATTTCCTCCATTCAAGGAACAGTAAAATTTTAACGCTCTAAATCTCTCTTCTGATTAAGCATTTTAGGTATTTTATAGACTGACCAGTATTTCAGGTCACCAACACATGATGATACCACTCAAGAAATCTTTCTAATTTATGTGTAACTGGCATAGTCCCAGTTCACTTACACATCTTCACCACTCCTCCCCCCCATCTCCAAACTTTAGTTCTGTACTGAGAATGGTATTTCACAATCCATTTGATCTAGTAAGCTTTCTGAGCATAAACCAATTTGGTACATTACTTATGGGCTTAATAAATATTTGTTGAGTGAACTAATGATTCCTGGAGTCTGTTAAAGTAGTTGCAAGGATTGTGCTTAAGCTCAGTACTTAGATCTCGTGTTACATGCAGAGCACTGCTTGGCATTTTCTGTATGCCTTGTCCCTCACATTTGAAAAAGAGTGGGTAACATTTGAAAGAGAGTGGGAATCACAGTTGTTTTGGACATGGTGGTTAATGAATGCTTGGAATAGAGTGATCTGATTCATGGAGGACATCTTTGCAAAGCTCCAAGTGATATTCCCTGATCTGCCCTTTATGTGTATAAGCTTTTTACAATCCCATGGGGGGATGGGGTAGGGAAGAATAATTAATTTTGTGCTACTCTTTGCCTACCGAACAGGGGGATTTATGGGGAATGATTACTCAACCTGTGTACAATGCTTTGAACTCATTATAAAAAGCCTTTGTCTGGTCATGGTGTTTTTCCACATTATAAAGCCCTGTGTATTTGTCAAGTTTGGAATAAGAACCAAGCTCGGCATATCAGATTTGGATGCCTTGGTGGAGAAAGAGAGAGAAAAGCCAGCATAGCTGCCTTCATTGCCTTGCAATTCCCATGACTTTCTCACTGTTTTTTTGTTTGTTTTGGTTAGCAAAATAGCAACAACAGAACCAAGGAGAGTTCTGGTCTATGTTAGCAGGATATTACATTGAACAATCTTGAAGCCATTCTGCCACTACACATGGGACTGTCCTGGAAAAAGAAATATTTCTGTAAAACTTAAACATATTGATTTGCCTCAATTAGCTAGTATATGAAGACATAGTTTGTGAGAGATGAAAATCAGGAAAGGGTGTGGTGGGTAAGAGTAAAGGTACTTACCAGGAAAATGCATTTGCTTAATTGGGTTATATTGCTTTGATAGAGGAGCTGTAATAAGCCTAGAAATATGAAAGCATCAGTTGACAGTAGGTAACCATTCTTGACGATCAAGAGGGAAGGAAATAAAATATACAAAGTGTTGAAAAAAATGACTTTTTAAAAAATATGCTAAAAATAGATGCTTTTAAATACATTTTAAGTGTACAAGTGAACTGTTTAAATGTCTTAGCATATTACCCTGCTCTAGACATATAATAACTGTTCATATGGTGAAGTGGCAATTTGATTTAGAATTTATTTACTTGGCTTACCGACAATAGTTAGAATTTACAACTGGGACACGAGAAAGGAATAATTACATTCCACTCTCCCTCCACTCTCAACTCAGCCCCACACAAATATGCAGTTGAGTTTAGTGGTTAAGAGTTTGAACTTTGGATTCTGGTAAACCTTTATTCTAATTTCATCTCTCCCTTACTGTAAACAAATTGTTCAACGTCTTTAAGTTTCACTCTCCACGACTGTAAAATGGGTATAGTTACCTTACAAAGTTCTAGAAGATTAAATGACGTAATATATTCAAATTGCTTGTCATAGTCCCTCATAATATAGCTATATATTAGCTAGAACTACTGTTTATTAATCTCTTGCTATGTGCAGCAAGTGTGTTCATTCATGTGATCCTACAGCAACATTATGAGGTGGGGGTTTTTGTTATGCTCATTTTATAAAGGAAAACAAGTCCCAAAAAAGATTAAATAATGATAATAATATTTATATGATCTATTTTTACTGAATGTTAATACCTTTGTTAAATGTTTTTTTTGTTTTTTTTTTTTAAGATTTTATTTATTTATTTGACAGGGAGAGAGATCACGAGTTGGCAGAGAGGCAGGCAGAGAGAGGGGGAAGCAGGCTCCTTGCTGAGCAGAAAGCCCGATGTGGGGCTCGATCCCAGGACCCTGAGATCATGACCTGAGCCGAAGGCAGAGGCTTTAACCCACTGAGCCACCCAGGCGCCCCAATACCTTTGTTAAATGTTAAGGAAGTTTTACTACTAAAAAGAAGAAAGCTTGTTTTTATTTTTTAAAGCCCTGCTTAAGGTTTTGTTTTTTTTTTTTTTAAGGTTGTTATTTTTTTAAAAAGATGTATTTGTTTATTTTAGAGAGAGCCGGCGGG
>CM052885.1:87969077-87985639 GCA_028534135.1 Potos flavus
ATGTGGAAGTTGGAATAGGATCACATTTCATTGATTTGATTGTGTTAAGAGTGCAGTGGGTAGGTAAAGCTAAAATTGTAAAATTAAGGTCTTTTCCCCTTCCCCTTGCATGTTGCCTCCTTTGCACATCTTGCATCAGCTGAAGATAGTTTCACATGACTAAAGATAAATTCAGGTTTCTAGTTCATGACATCCAGTGCAGCTTTTAAACTTGGACGCCCAGTTTGTCATGTTATATCCTTCTGAGTTTTAAGGACTAACCATCATCAGCCCCCATAACCTGAGAATAATAGAGCAAGTCTCCAGTTCCTTCTGTCCCTGGGACTCTGTACGATTGCTTCATCCTTGTTTCTCTTGGGGCTGTTGCTGTGAGGTTGACAATGGAAACACATGGCAGAGTTGGGTGACCAAGTCAAAAGAAAGGTGGTGCACAGAATTTTGCAATTGTTTGGCCAAAATAAAAAAGACTGGTGCCTTAGGCTGTTGCAGAAAACTTAGAGACCTGGCCTACATTTTAGGTTTATAGTTGGAAGGTAATAATTGAAAGGCAGAGGGAAGATAGTTATGGTCAGGGTAGGGCTCTCCCAAGGCCAGACAGGCAATTTGATCATTAGCCTCAGGGATAAACTCCAGCATCTTGTTCTCATTGCTGGGTAGGGAGGAATAAGTGGGGAGTGGGGAAGAGAGTAGTGTGGCAGGAGCGGGCTGTGCAAACTCTGACTAATGTTCTGGCATCATGGAAATTTGTCTAGCTAGGAATGCAGCAGAGTATATACCTGGGTTCTTGTGCAGACTCTTTCACTCACTGGCTATGACTTTTGGCAAGGGTTATTTGTAAAGCAAGAATATCTACCTTAATATCTGTGAGTACTGAATGAAGGCAGTTAGCATACTTCTTGGCTCAGAGTAGTCCTTCAGTACTTAACAGTGTGTCATTGATTCTAAGTCACCATCTTTTATAAGCTACACCATTATTTAAGAAAAAATATTGGTTGATTCATATTTTTTTATTGTGGTAAGAACACAACATGAAATCTTTTCTTAACAAATTTTTTAATGTATAGCGCAGTATTTTTAACTTTAGATGCAAATTGTACAACAGATCCTTTGAACTTTATTCATCTTGCATTACTGAAACTTTATGTGTTTTGTTTTTTGGGTTTTTTTTTTTTTTTTTTTTTTTAGAGAGGGAAAGAAGGGGTGGGCAGAGGGAGAAGGAGAGAGAGAATCTCCCAGCATGGAGTCTGATATGGGGCTTGATCTCACAACCCTGAGATCATGACTTGAGCCAAACTCAAGAGTTGGACACTTAACTGACTGAGGCACCCAGGTGCCCTAAAATTTTATGAATTTTTAATATCAACTCCCCATTTCCCCCTTCCTCCAGCCCCTGGCAATCACCATTCTACTCTTTGCTTCTATGAGTTTGACTATTTTAAGTTCCTCATGTAAGTGGAATCATGCAGTATCTGTCCTTCTGTGACTGGCTTACTTTACTTTGCATAATATCTTTGAGGATTATCCATGTTGTATATGGAGGATTTCATTTTTTAAGGCTGAATAATATGCCATTATACACATATACCACATTTTCTTTATCAATTCATCTGTCGAGCATTTAGGTTGTATCTACATCTCGGCTATTATGAATAATGATACAGTGAACATGTAGGTACCGATATCTCTTCAAGATCCTGATTTCAATTCTTTTGGATAAATACCCAGAAGTAGAGTTGTAGGATCATATTATAGTTCTATTTTTAATTTTTTGAGGAACCTCCATACTGTTGTCCATAGCAGCTATACCATTTTACAATCCCATGAACAGTGTACGAGGCTGAGAATATCTTTACATTTTCACCAACCTTTTTTTTAACATCTTAATTTTATTTTATTTTTTTCAGTGTTTTAAGATTTATTGTTTATGCACCACACCCAGTGCTCCATGCAATACGTGCCCTCCTTAATACCTACCACCAGGCTCACCCATTCCTCCATCCCCCTCCCTTCCAAAATCCTCAGTTTGTTTCTCAGAGTCCACAGTCTCTAATGCTTTGTCTCCCCCTCCGACTTCCCCCAATTCACTTTTCCTTTCCTTCTCCTAATGTCCTCCATGTTATTCCTTATGCTCCACATGTAAGTGAAACCATATGATAATTGACTTTCTCTGCTTGACTTATTTCAGTCAGCATAATCTCCTCCAGTCCCGTCCATGTTGATACAAAAGTTGGGTATTCATCCTTTCTGATGGCTGCATAATATTCCATTGTATATATGGATCACATCTTTCTTTATCCATTCATCTGTTGAAGGTCATCTCAGCTCTTCCCACAGTTTGGCGATTGTGGACATCACTGCTATGAACATTGGGGGTACATATGGTCCTTCTTTTCACTACATCTGTATCTTTGGGGTAACTACCGAGTAGTGCAATTGCAGGGTCATAGGGTAGTTCTATTTTTAATTTTTTGAGGAATCTCCACACTGTTTTCCAAAGTGGCTGAACCAACTTGCATTCCCACCAACAGTGTAAGAAGGTTCCCCTTTCTGCACATCCTCTGCAACATTTGTTGTTTCCTATCCTGTTGATTTTGGCCATTCTAACCAAAAGGTGGTTTTGGTTAGAAGGTAAGGTGGTATCTCATTGTGGTTTTGATTTGAATTTCCCTGATGGCTAATGATGATGAACATTTTTTCATGTGTCTGTTAGCCATTTGTATGTCTTCTTTGGAGAAGTGTCTGTTCATGTCTTCTGCCCATTTTTTGACATGATTACATGCTTTTTTGGGTGTTGAGTTTGAGGAGTTCTTTATAGATCTTGGATATCCGCCCTTTGTCTGTAGTGTCATTTGTAAATATCTTCTCCCATTCTCTGGGTTGCCTCATTGTTTTGTTGACTGTTTCCTTTGCTGTGCAGAAGCTTTTTATCTTGATGAAGTCCCAAAAGTTCATTTTTGCTTTTGTTTCCTTTGCCTTTGGAGATGTGTCTTGAAAGAAGTTGCTGTGGCCGATGTCGAAGAGGTTACTGCCTATGTTCTCCTCTAGGATTTTGATAGATTCCTGCCTCATGTTGAGGTCTTTTATCCATTTCAAGTTTATCTTTGTGTATGGTGTGAGAGAATGGTTGAGTTTCATTTTTCTGTACATAGCTGTTCAATTTTCCCAGCACCATTTATTGAAGAGACTGTCCTTTTTCCACTGGATATTTTTTCCTGCTTTGTCGAGGATTATTTGACCATAGAGTTGCAGGTCCATATCTGGGCTCTCTATCCTGTTCCATTGTTCTATGTGTCTGTTTTCATGCCAATATATGCTGTCTTGGTGATCACAGCTTTGTAGTAAAGCTTGAAACTGATTTCACCAATCTTTTTATCTTTTATCCTTTCGATACTAGCCATTCTAATGGGTATGAGGTGATGTCTCATTGTGATTTTGATTTGCATTTCCCTGATGATCAGTGAGTTGAATGCCTCTTTATGTACCTGTTGGCCATTTGTATGTCTTTGGAGAGATGTCTATTCAAGTCCTTTGCTGATGTATTAATCTTACTATTTGTCTTTTTGCTATTGAATTGTAGGAGTTCCTCATGTCTTTTGGATATTAACCCGTTATCAGATATATGGTTTGCAAACATATTCTCCCATTCTATAGGCTGCTTTTTCATTTTTTTATTATTTCTTGTGCAGAAACTTTTTAGTTTGATGTAGTCCCATTTACCTATTTTTCCTTTTGTTGTCTGTATGTTTAGTGTCTTATCCAGGACTAAAATATACCTATATATGACACATATACTAAAGGGGAGGGAGATGCCAATTATAGTATGACAGACTTCTTTCTCATCACTCTTAACACATAGTTGTTGCTTTAACAAGAAAATATAGAAATTGGACGTATTCCTCCAACAAGAAATATTTGCTGCACTGATAACAATGTCATGCTCCATTGCTATTTCCCTGCCTTCTTATGCTCATACTTTTTGTTTCCATTCTGTAACATACTGTAATCTTTTTGAATACATGGTAAATGGCAATTCAACTCAAAACTTGTAGTTCCAACATGGCACATAACTCAACTGAAGGGTCAACAACAGGAACAGCTTACTTCCTTCTATAGGCAGCGGTCGCTATGTCACAGCTGCAGCCTAGAGAGCAGCCATAGGAGGATGCCACCAATTATAATGTATGGACTGATTTCAGAAAATTTTGAATGTGGAAAAAAACATACTTTAGAATTGATAAACTTTAATAAAAGCTTTTCTTATTCTCTGCTGTGTGTGTGAGAGAAAATAACAATTTATTTTAGGCTTTCTTAAGCAGTGGCATAAGCCCTTGAGAAAAGGGGATCTGTGGGTATATTTGTGTTTCCTGAGTGCCTGGCACATGGCCTTGCACTTAGTGCTTACTAGACAAATTAAAATTAAGACAAATGATGATTACTATAATCATCAATGTTGCCAAGAGACTGGAACTTAATTATTCCAATTACTAAAAAGAAAGGATAATTATGTAGTGTGATAGAGGTGCTAGTTATTGCTACAGTGGCAATCATATTACAGTATATAAATATATCAAATTAACATGTCATACACCTTAAATTACACAGTGTTATATGTAAAATATATTTCATTAAATGAAAGAAATGTGTATGTGAGTCTTCCCTCTTCTAGAAGGATGGATGTCATTTCAAAAAGATTATTCTCCGTGGAATTTCTTTAAATAGTACTTTAAAATTTGATTTAATTTGCCAAAGTCAGAATCACACATAATTTTTCAGTAACACATCAGATGCATAATGTCAGATACATCTGTAGTCTTTCTCTGGCTATGGAAAGGAAGAGCAGATTGAGGATTGGAAGATCAGAAGGAAGAAAAAAGATTAAGTTTATGCTCTGCTTGACCTTAGCATTGGTATGCTGTTACTTGTCTGTCCAGTATGTTTTTTTCTTAAAGAGAAACAGTGAGTCCAGGGGTTAGATGGCAACTGACTGGAGTTCAGGAGACACAGGCTTCAATCCTCCTTCCTTAAAGTGTTTTAGCATGAAGAGAGCTCTGTTACTTGGTTTCTGGTATGTGGCCCAGTGATTTCTGATTTTGTAGGTTCTTTGAATTTCTAGGTTTAGGCTCTGGGTAGTTCTAGAACCCTGAGGGTGGTGACGATGTGGCCATGGCTTGCCAGGAGTAGGTTCAAAGGTTGGGGTGATAAAAAATGCAAAAAATGAGACCAGGCTTTGCCTAAATAATTGTGAGCCAGTGATTCTGAGCCAGCAGTCTTCCTCAAGGGCTGAGAATTAATGTTACTCTTTCTTGGTTCTTCAACCTAACAAGCAGCTGCAAGTCTTCCCCTGCCCTTCTGTGGGAGATTGTCTATTAAGTCTGTGCTGCAACCTCCTTCCCAGGGACCTTTGTCAGAGGTACAAAGCAGCCTTCCCCACAAGAGTAGAGTCACATAATGCAGGAGCTAGTGGCTGACCATTGCTGAGACATCCACATGTACTATTTGGTCATCGTTCTCTGGGGGGCCCAGAAGGGGTGGGGAGGCAGGTAGGAATCCGTGCTTTTGCTTCATTTTTAAGAGTAGCCATAATTTCTCTTTAGTATTCTCTGTATGTCACAAGCGTTCTTGGTGGCTTAGCCTCCTGATTAATGTCCTGAATAAAAACCCTATTTTACTCAGGACTCTGTGTTTAGGTCACCTAGGGGTTCAGCCTCTCTTCCCACTCTTACCTGTTTTTGATCAGCCTTTCAAGGTGAAACATCAAGGAGTTGTCTCTACCTAAATTTCAGATTTTTCTCAATTCTCTACTCTCCTTTACTTTTTACATCAGTCAGGCCTTCCCTTTACTACCACTACCTCACCAATCTGTTCTTGTCCAGATAAACAATCACCTCCAAAATCCAGTGGTCATCTTTTAGTCCTATAAGCAGCACTTAACACAGTTATTTGAATGACTTACTCCTCTTGGAAATACTGTACCAACAAGAATTGGTGTTCCAACCTGTCAAATCATGTCATACTTCTTCTTTGAACTGTCCAGTCACTAACCTTCTGGCTCAGAAGAAAAGCCAAAGTCCTTATGAAGGGCCTCTGAGGCCTTATAAATGGTGTTCCCCACTTTCTTCTCAGACTTCAACTCCTGCTTTTCTTTCTTTGCTCATTCAGTTCTAACTACATTGGCTGCTTTATTGTACTTTAAACATGCCATGCACACTACCACCTTAGGACCTTTGCCTGAGTTGGTTCCTTTCCTGTTAGCTCTCTGTCCTCAGTAGCTGAAGCTGCTGCCTCCCCCTTTATCAACTCTTTATTCAGATGGTTTACCTTCTTACTGAGATCTTTCCTCACCACCCTATTTAAACATGTAAATTTTCTCAGCCAACATTCCCTATTCTCCGTCCATGTTTTATTTTTTCTCATAGTATATATCATTATCTAATTTTATATGTCCCTATTTATTTTATCTTTATTTTCTACCCTGCTTTACTATGAAACTCCATGAAGATGGGGGTTTTTATCAATTTTCTTCACTGATATGTGGGTGGTGCTTATCAGAAGCCTCTGATGATGTTTGTTGAATGAATTGTATATGAACAAATAAATATATTGGGGTAATGTCTTAGCTTGGGCTACTGTAACAAATACCATAGACTGTGTGGCTTAAACAACAGACATTTATTTCTCATAACTCTAGAGGTTGGGAAGTCCGAGATCATGGTACCAGCAGATTCGGTTCCTGGTGAGGGTACTCTTTCTGACTTGCAGACAACTGCCTTTTTGCTATGCCCTCATATGGCAGAGGGAGGGGGAGAGGGAGAGAAGGAGAGAGAGATGGAATGCTCTTGTGCCATCCTCATGACGTCATCTAACCTTAATTACCTCTCCCCAAATACCATCACATAGGAGATAAGGGCTTCAACATATGAATTTGTTGGGGAGGGGGGCACAAACCATTAGTCCATAACAGGTGAAGTGAGCTAGGTCAAGCCCAGATGATTCAGGGCTGAGAGGAAGGTAAGGGAAGTGTTGAGAGTCGTTATTCTGGTGAGAATGGAAGATGCTTAAGTAGAGGGGTGAGTGCAAGGTGTGTGGAGCTTAATTTGGAGACCCTAAATGGCCTTGGCTTAGTATTTAAATTTTCTTTTGTATGAAGTGGAGATCTTTTCGATTAGGAACATGCTCATACTTTTGGGAGATAGATCTTTCATCTCTGAGATTGTTCTGGAATGATTAACAATGATTTAGACAGTGGGAGGCAAAACTGGTCAACAAGTTAAATACATTGCTGTTAGTTCTACTGAGTTGGAATCCAGACTCTTCAGCCCACTCTGTTTCCTTTATCTGCCTTATTAGGCAGTGCTATTCCTGTTGCATAATCTTGTTACACTCCAGAAGAATCTTCAGGGACTCAGGGTAATGAACAGATACTTAAGCTGAAATAATTTGGTTTGTAAAATGTAGGGTTGGGAATCATGCCATGAGAAATCTTTTTTTTTTTTTGTGAATTGTAACGTCTAGATGTGAACATAGATAAAACCCTAACATTTGTAAACATCATCATCTTAAAAGCACTTGACTCTTTGGACTGTTTTGTTGGGGGGGGGCGGGGAAGAAATATTGTTCCTTTATAGATAACAGAGTATTTAAACTACCAGCACATTTCTAAGAACTAAAGTAATTATCTGGGATGGGAATTCTATTCCGAGACTGTTGCTTATTCTGATTATGTCACTTCATATTTGATGAACTATTAATATATTATTTCCTGCTTTTTCATAAGTAAAGTCACTGATGGTTCAAAATAAAGTAGAATTCTGAATTATGCTGGGTCATTTCCTAGGAAACCAGTTCAGTATGGCAGCTTTGGTTGTCATGCATCTTGGAGGTTTTAAATGAGTGGATTTTTTTCCTAATTGTGAAAACACATGCTCATTGAAAAGAATTTGGAAAATGAAACTGATAATTTTGCCATCCTGTTGTAGGCAGTATTAATATTTTTGGTAGATTTCTGGTAGATAAAACAAAAATGGCAAAACCGTTCAGCTTGTGTTATGGTTTGTTTATTTAATATTGTATAATGAACAATGTGTCATTAAATATTCTTTGAAACATAATTTTAAGGGAGATGAAGGACGTCTTTTCATGCACACATGAGTGCAGTTATTTTGCTTATGTAAGATGACTTGCAATTGCTCTCATGTTATTAAACAATACCTATTTTAGAGGCTCTAATCCTGTGCTATAGTCTGGGAATGGTAAAAGAGAAGTCATGATGTTCTGTGTCCTATAAGGGCATGAAATCTATGACCATACTTGATAGTGTAGGAAAGTTTCCTATTGCCAGTATAGAAATATGGTGATATATAAAGGCTTGCTAGTCCTGAATGGTGTTCTGCCGCATCCATTCACCTAAGGAATGTGCACTACAGTGCCCCCCAGAGGGTCACTTGCAGGTGCACCTGATTCCTTGACTGTTCCCTGCTTCTATTAGTACATCTTTCTTCCCTCAATCCCACCCAAACCAGTTGCCTTTAAGTTTAGCACTACCCATCATACTCATATACTCACTGAAATGTCTCCAGCACCCCAGAAGAGCTCAGGACATCATGAAGAATAGTAAATCTTTCTTTGAAAGAGATTATTTAGAGTTGGGTTATAGTAGATCATGTGAACCGCAAGATGTTCTTTTTGATGTTTGTACTTTCTCAGATTTCTTTTCTTTCTTTCTTTCTTTTTCTTTTCTTTTTTTTTTTTTGGCCAGATACTTATTTTACATTGCTTTGTTGTTGTTTTGTGAAAGAACAGACTTCTAATTTTAAAACAGAAGGTGAAGAAATGGTAGAAACAGAAGCATAAGATCAAGTGATGGGTTAAAATGCCAGTGCTGTGATCCTTAATGTAATTCTCCCTTTGATTGTTTTCACTTGAAAGAATGCCTTTTCCTTCCTATTGTCGACTACTACCTGCTGTCAGTTGGAGAGGGAGTAAGTCGAGCAACTTGTCAAAGGCTTTCTAAGCTCCCTTCATATGGTTCACAGAAACAGAGCTGGATTTTCATTTCTTCTTTCATTCAACAGGAGTCCCTTTCATGTTTGAAAATTGAAAACGCGTGTTTTTCAGTGTGGAGCGAGGATGTGTGTGCCCTCTGGCACACCTGTTTCTAATTTCCTGACTTGAAAGCATAACCCATCAAAAGGAGCAGAAAAACAATTTCTTTCTGACACGCCGCTTCGTGCTCCTTACTGGACTGAAGGCCTTCGTGGCTTTGCCATCTTAGTTCCCTCTGTAGAAGGCTCTTGTTAGAGGCAGAGTTCACTCAATACAAGCAGTGCCTTTTATCACACAGAGCCATTTTTGGTATTATTTTGTTGTGGTGGTGGTGGCGGTGGTTCTTTTCAGCTCAGGAAATTTACTTGAAATAAGATTTATTTAAAAAACACAAAAAGGCCTTTAAAAAATCTCAGATATTAAATGTAGCTGGGTATGTATGTTGGAACGATGTGTGTAAGGTGATCAGTGAACCGATTGGCTAGGAATAGGGTTTGGTTGAGCATATGGCTGTTTAAATTCCAGAGTGCTGTTTAACATAAATCAAATATTTCCAATGCATTATTCAGATTTGTGTGTACTTTAAAGTCTTGCCAGCTTAAATGACTGTGAGGCACAGTATGTTGACTTTGAGTTTTGTAAATTGATAATTTGTTGCTATGAAAGTTGTACATGGTATAACTCATCACTTTCTGAGGGTGCATAGTATGTCTGATGTTGGCAAGCTGTTATGAAAAAAAATGACGCCCAGGGAATTCAAGGCTTTAGCTCTCAGATGCTTGAAGTATGGGTCTTCGGTTCCTTGTAAGATTTCTCCTGAACATTTTCAGCATAAGGTACATGGTTCTTTAGACATAAACCTTGGCTTAGGCTTCCTATTTCTGAGAGTTGTTTGGGATAATAATCTTAATGCTGTATCTTCCGAAACAGTCTCTCAGGCTATTTTTAAAAAACACCTACTCTTTTCACACTTTAGCATGTATGATTCACCTGTTAAAAGGCATATTATGACCCAGTGGGTCTGGGAGGGGCTGGTATTCTGCATTTTTCACAAGCTCCCAATTGATGCCAGGGCTGCTAGTCCATAGATCATACTTTAAGTAGTCAGGCAACATTTCACCTGTGCCTTGCCTATAACTCTCATCCCATACAATTTACCAGTCTCTTCCCACATTGTGTTGGTGGATCAAAAACTAAAGAGACCTGGTGTATATCCTAGACTCTAGGTATCCCTGAGAGCGTTAACGGTGGAACAAGTTAACTTAGACCGGGTATCAATGGATAAGAGGCCACTGAAATAGGATCAGTGTACTGGCAGAAATGTTATTTATGTTTCCAGACTCTTCTGGGATGCATCTAGCACTAGCTGAGGTTCTTGTTGCAAATAGAAGTGGATAAAACAACTGCTAACTCTAAAAGGTGCTGATAGAGGGGTCAAAAAGACATAATACTGAATCAAATGTGTTTTATTTTAACCAGTTCTCTCCATGGTGACTGGTTAATTTGGGCAAAAAGGTTTACTGGCAAATCATGGAGAAAAAGTGGAGATAATGTAAAATGTAGAAACAGCTTGCATTTTTATTAACTTGTTATTGAATACATGTCATAGTTCTCATCAGTGAATCACAGCATGATTGAGTCCACAGTATAACATTTTGCGACCAAAGGATACCTTACATTTTTATTTTCAGAATTTTTTTTCATATTGTGAAAAAGCATATTTATTTGTGTGTTGTATTTGTCTTTTGGCTTTGATAAAAAAGATTTTAATAACCACTGGCTTGAAGAAAGCATGGATAGATATGTTTAAAAAGGTGAGTTAGATATTAAAGAATTAAAGACTTCATTAAAATTTTACAGTGGTATTTTAGGTCTACATGTACCCACATCGAATGGAAGAGCAGGTTACATGCTGCAGGCAGTTTGGGGTGCAGGATATCATGGGTTTGGGAATCAGAACTGGGTTTGAATTGTAATGGAGGGAGCAGGTTAGAAGGGTATGTCCACCAGTGCCAGGATCAGAACATCTTTTTTTTAATGGAGGAGAGACAAACAGATATGCTAATTATCATTGAGATTATCACTTTGTAACATTGCATCTCCTATTGGTTGGGACTCAGTGTTGTGAGTGTGTTTTATAATGCTGAGGGGTTCTGTTTACTCCCTTTCTTTCTCTCTCTTCTAGCCCTACATGAGAGTGTTTTCCTGGTTCTTTATAATACCTTGGTAAATTGTGTGTTGTAATCTGTCATATTAGTCTTTATTTACTAATGTTGGTGATAGAATAATAACCTGCTTGAATTCTGCTATGATGATGTGGTGGTGTATTCTCAGAAATATGTGAGTATTTGCCCTGTGTAGCTAAGATACGTAGTAAAATGCATTTCAGAGGACAATAAATATTTAAAATTTACTGAGCATTTGTTTCTTCTGAGTCCTTCATTATCCTTAAAACTTAGATTTGCTTCTGCTTTACCTGTTAAGCTTTTATACTTATGCCAAAGTAAATTTAGTGGAATATAGAAATATAATAATCTCAACTGAAATATTTTCCTTGCATTTGTCATATACATCTACACTTTTCCGATTTGTCTTATCTCGTTTGATTTTGCTTCACATCTTAGCAGCAGTTCCTTCTTTGCAGCTTTTCACATCGGAATTATTTGTATATGGGCACGGACTTGGGTTTGTGTACAGCTCTGGGCTTTCCTCACAGCAACTTTTGCATATTAAATTCTGCTCATGTCTTCCAAGTTCATGGATAGTTCTTAACAACTCACTGTGCGAATTGCACAGGTGAGTTTTATTGTGATCTACAAAATAAACTCTTGCTATAAAGTCCTACTGTCATCATTTACTTCATTTCTTTATTGCTGTCATTGCAACATAAACAACTTAGCACAATTTATTGAGAAAGGAGTATGTTTCTCTTTCTGCTCCTGTTTAGAATCACTTCCCAGAAGTCTGGTTCATCTTTTAGGATTGAGCTCGAATGTGTTTCTTCTCTTTTCTGCAGCCTCCCTCCTTCTCTCTCTTTCTCCTTCCTTCACTCAGTCCTGCAGATTTATTCCCTCCATGGTCACTGGGGCCTCCATGGTCACTGGCAGATTTATTCCCTCCATGGTCACACAGCATTTATGTGACTTGTATGGTTGTTCCTCATTACAAAGCCTGAGAGCTCCTTGAGGTGGCTCAATGATATTGTTGGTATTCAGTAAATGTCTGTTGAATTGAATTCAGTAGCCCTTTGCCTGTTTTGAAGCACTGTCATGTAGTCTGATGGGCAAAATGACTTAGTTGTTGCCACACTGGTAAACCAGAGCCAGTGCTCCTGACTGTTTAAGAGCTTTACGTGTTCATGGTAGAGGCTCTGTTCTTTTGAAGAGAAGTGTGGCTTAATTTTGGCTTAGTCTTGATAAAATCTATTACAGTTTTCCTGCCTTTCCATTACCTTAATAATTAGTGTGTTTTGGGCTGCAAGTAACAAAAATCAATGTGAACTTGCTTCGGGAATAAGGAATGATATGATTTCACATATGATGAAGTTCAGAGGTAGGTGGACTCCAGGGTTGGTTGGTTCAGGAGCTCCCCTGATGACATCAAGGACCTAGTTCTCTTCTGCCATTGTCATTGTCGGCCTCTTCCTTAGGCTGATGGCAGAAGGGCTACTGCATTGCCAGAAAAACTCATCACACAAAAATCTCTAGAGGAAAAAAAAAATCTTTTTTTGGTAGTTCTTTTCCAGGAATGAGGAACACTTTCCTCAGAAGCTTCCAGCAGACTTCTCCTCACAGTCTGGTGATTGGCTAATGTTGGGGTCACATGCCCATATCTGAACTAATCACTGACAAAGGGAAATTACCCATAAACCTATCATGGGCACACGATATGCCTCTAGGGCATGTTCGTGACTGTGGATTGGGGGGAATAGAAAGCAGAACAAAATTAGGATTCTGTTAGGAGAAAGAAATAGGTGTGTAGGTAACGACCAGTATCCTAAACTGGGCACTTGCCATCCTTTGGGATGAGTAATAAGGATGGTAATTATAGCTATCATTTGTTGAGCAATTGCTGTGGGCAGGTGCTATGCTAAATACTTTTTACCTAATGATTCTCATTTTCAAATGAGAAATCAGGTTGAGAAAGGTCAAATAGTACCTGAGTACCTAGATAGTCTAAAGACTCTTCCCTCAATGACATTAGAGAAATATGAAAAAGAAGAGGGGCTAAATTGAAATTTAATAAGCTATTATTCTACTTAAAATGTTATAGGTTAGGTATTTAAAGAGTTAAAAAAAATATATAGTTGTCATTTATATCTGTCCTTACCAAAGCCATGCCTTTTGCCATTATTTTTGGCTAACACAGAGCTGGCTGTGGAAAATGG
Organism: Potos flavus; assembly: GCA_028534135.1. NCBI lineage: Eukaryota > Metazoa > Chordata > Mammalia > Carnivora > Procyonidae > Potos > Potos flavus. The sequence goes on from CM052885.1 coordinate 87,982,507, forward strand.
ATGTTTTTGTTTTGAAAAATCAAATGCAGTAGATTAAAAAAAAAACACACCACCACAAAGTTTGTTTATATCTTCATTTCACTCAAATTGAATAGATGAAATGGGATCTGGCCTTTTTCATATTGTTTATGTTCTGCTTTGCTTCTTGGTTCTGGGGCAGAATTCCTGGTTCTGTTTGAATTTGTTTTCCTCTCAAGTATCATTTGCAAGATTATTGTATAAATTAATAAAGAGAAAGTATTTCTATTCACTAAGCATTGTAATTGTCCTAATGTGACATAATACAATGCTATTTTATTAGCATTATAAAATACCTTTTAAACACGTGTTCCCTTAACCTCAGTCTACTTTTTTTTTAAGTCTAGAGGGTGATTTACATAAGTAACCACTGTAATATTTAAAATGAAGGTGATTTACATAAGTAACCACTTTAATATTTAAAATGAAGGGTCATTTAAGGGTCTCACTTCTTTTCATCTCTTAATATAAGGGCATAGTTAGATGTTTGATCTCTATTTCATTTATGTGTAATAAAAGGGCCAATGTAAATAAAGTACATGAAATCAAAGTGACTAAAGTTGTTTTTGTTCAGTGAAACTGTTATATAAATGGCATTATTGTATGTGTGCAAGTGTGTGTGCACACACATACATGCCCACATGGACAAGGATTACATAGAGGACTGAGGAGGGATGTTATATCCACTGATGGATAGCTTCTGATTTTTGTTTTAGCCATTATACTACAACACATTAGGTGCTTAATTAGGTGAGGTTACTCAGTCTAAATTAGCCATCTGTAACTATTTGGTTACCTATTGCTGTTTAACAAATCACCCCCAATCTTTGTGGTTTAGAAGAACAACCCTTTTCTTACTTCTTATGATTATGTATGTTGGCTGGTTCTCAAATGGACAGCTCTTTTGCCAGTATTCTTGGGGATTCTCATATGGCTGCATTCAGGTGGTGGCTTAACTAAATGTCCATGACAGCTTTCTTACATGGCTGGTGCCTTGGTGGGGACAACCAGAAGGTTGGACTCAGCTGGTATGCTGGAATGCTTTTTTTTTTTTCTTTTCTTTTATGTTCAGTTAGCCACTGTATAGTACATTATTAGTTTTTGATGTAGTGTTCAAGGACTTATAAGTTACCTGTAACACCCAGTGCTCATCACAACACGTGCCATGCTAGAATGCTTTGGACTTGCTTTCTTCCCACGTAGTATCAGAGCTTCTTCCTCTCTAATGTGGCCTCTCCAGCAACGCAGCTGGACTTCTTACATGGTAGCTCAGGACTCTCAAAGTGCAAAAGTAAAAGCTGTCAATCTTCCTTAGGGCTTAGGGCTGGGACTAGCATTCTGCTTGTTAAAGTGAATCACAGGGCCTATCCAGATTTAGTGTAGGAGGTGAACACATAAGGTCATGAATTCTGGGCAGCTTTGTTCCTTGGGGGCCATCTTTAAAGATTAGCTAACATAGTAACTGGTTTTTTTTTTTGGAATAACCATGTTCCCTTTGAGAATCTAAAAATGTGGATTCTCTCCCTAGAAACATGCACATGAACATAGTTATCTGCATAAATGTACACACAGTTCTGGTAGAATTTCATGGGATTCATAGTCATCGATTGCTCAGCTTAAGTACTCCTGGTCTAACTCATAAAGTTTAGGAATTTACTAACTCCTAAGTTAGTGATTACTATTTATAGTAATTTGATTGTTGTAAAATAGCTGAATGGAATTCTGTTCTGTTAAATTATTCTGTAAAAATTCTATTTAATAAAATTGTTTCAGTTTCTTACAATGACCATTGAGTTATTTCCTGGTTTTTGTTTTTGTTTTGTTTTGTTTTGTTTTGCTGTTCAAATAACAGTAATTTTCTTGTCCATAATGTTTGTATACTTGTCTGTTTCCTTAACACAAATTCCTGGAAATATACCTTATGACTCAAAAGGAATGGACATTTTTAAGGATTTTGATAGATATTGACTGATTATATCTTTTTTCTTATTAAAAACTAAGTGTTTTTAACTTGTGTTATTGAATATATATAAAAGAATCATATATGTAAGTTATAAAACATAAAAATAAAATAAAATCCCTTACCCTTTTATCATCAGCTTAACATGAACATTAGTAATTGTATTATATCTACTCCTATTCTTTCCTAAACATCTGCCTCTCCTCCCGAGACAGCTACTGTCCTGAATTGTGTATCATTCCTTTGCCTTGAAAAAAAAGTTTAATATGTATGCATCCTAAACAATTTATTACTTGTTTTATGGCTTTTTATTGAACTATAGGAGCATGATATCATATGGTATATAGTTCTCTGTGACTTGCTTCTTTAGGTAAATATTATGTTTCTATAGTATTTGTCCAGAAAGTTGCTTTATAACTCTAGTGCATTTATCTTAACATTTGTGTAATACTCCATTGTGTGACTATAGCCCAGAATTCTATGATTTCTTTTGCATTTATTGGCTGTAATTATTCTGAAAAGAAAACCTTTTCTCATCATCTATTTGGCTGCCCACAGGTATAGTTTATACAGGAAAGGCAGAAAAGATGCTCAGGTCTTTTTATTTATACATCAGTATACATAATGGAATGATGCTCTGGTAATTTCCTTAGATACTCAATTAGGTCTTACTTTTTAATTTTTTTAAAGATTTTTTTTAAAATAAATTTCTCTCAAAATTTATTTATTTGAGAGAGAGAGAGAGACAGAAATAGCAAGAAGCAGTCTCCTGCTACGCAGGGATCCTGATGTGGGGCTTGATCCCAGGACCCTGGGATCATGACCTGAGCCTAAGGCAGACGCTTAACCAACTGAGCCACCCAGGAACCCCAATTAAGTCTTATTTTATTGAATTTTTTAAATTAACATATAATGTATTACTTCCCTCAGGGGTACGGGTCTGTGAATCATCAGGCTTACACATTTCACAGCACTCTCCATAGCACATATCCTCCCCAATGTCCATAACCTAGCCACCTTATCCCTACCCCTCCATCCCCCAGCAACCCTCAGTTTGTTTCCTGAGATTAAGATTCTTGTATGGTTTGTCTCCCTCCCGATCCCGTCTTGTTTCATTTTTTTCTTCCCTACCCCCCACAACCCCCTGCCCTGCCT
>CM052885.1:87985739-88050819 GCA_028534135.1 Potos flavus
ATCCATTCATCTGTTGATGGACATCTAGGTTCTTTCCGTAGTTTGGCTATTGTGGACATGGCTGCTATAAATATTTGGGTGCACATGCCCCTTCGGATCACTACATTTGTATCTTTAGGGTAAATACCCAGTAGTGTGATTGCTGGGTTGTAGGGTAGCTCTAGTTTCAACTTTTTGAGGAACCTCCATACTGTTCTCCAGAGTGGCTGCACCAGCTTGCTTTCCCACCAACAGTGTAGGAGGGTTCCCCTTTCTCCGCATCCTCGCCAACATCTGTCGTTTCCTGACTCGTTAATTTTAGCTGTTCTGACTGGTGTCAGGTGGTATCCCACTGTGGTTTTGATTTGTATTTCTCTGATGCCGAGTGATGTTGAACACTTTTTCATGTGTCTGTTGGCCATTTGGAAGTCTTCTTTCTTCTGCTCATTTCTTTTCTTCTTCTATTTTTTTTTCTTCTGCTCATTTCTTGATTGGATTACTTGTTTTTTGGGTATCTGTTATCTTTTAAAGAAATTTGCAAACAAATATACACATGCACACGTACTTAATAGCTTTTTAAAATTAAAAACAATTTTTATCCATCTAGCTCCTCTTTTTGATGTTCTTGCTCTTTATTCCTAATACCAAGCTTCCTGTATTATTTCTTTTTAGCCTAAAGAATGCTCTTTAGTATTTTTATAGTTCAGCTTTGCTGGTGATGAGTCTATCATCTTTATCTATCAGAAATGTCTTTATTTCCCCTTTATTTTTGAAGGTTATTTTCTCAGCACAGAGAATTCCATGTTGACTGTTTTTTTTTTCTTCAGTTGTTATTCTGTTGTCTTTTTTACTTTCATTATTAATAGATGAGAAGTTGTCCCCTTGTATGAAATATTTTTTTTCTGTTTTTAATATTTTATCTTTGGATTTCAGCAGTTTGACTGTGATGTGCCTATGTATGATATTCTTCGTATTTATCTTTCTTAGGTTTTGCTGATCTTCCCAGGTTATTGAGTTGATTTTACTTGTCAGGCTTGGAGAATTCTCAGCCATTATATCTTCAGACATTTCTTCTGCCTTGTCCTGTCTTTTACTTCTGGGACTGCCATTATATGCCTTCGGTATTCTCCTACAGATCCGGGGTGCTTTGTTCCATTTTTAGTCATTCTTTTCCTCTTTGTGTTTCAGTTTGGGTAATTTCTCATGACTATTATTAAGTTCACTGATTTTTTTACTTTAGCTATCTCTTATTTACTCCTAAGTCTGTTGAATGCATTTTATTATTTTTTTTATTTTTATTTTTTTCCCCAAATACTTTTATTTTTTCAGTGTTACAAGATTCATTTTAATTTTTTATACTATATTTTTTATTTTATTTGGCTCGTATTTAAATTTTTTTCTTTGCTGAGATTTCCCATATTTTTTTGAAAAATTCCCTCTTTTCTATTAGGTAATTACATAAAATAATTATCCTAATTATTTTAAGGTTCTCATGTGATAATTCCAACATTGGAGTCATTAGTAGCCTGTTTCTGTTGATTGTTCCTTCTCTTGTGTATAGGGCGCATTTCTTGCTTCTTCATATGTTCATAATCATTGATATGGTAAAGATTATGTTTGGAACAAAGATGAGATTGAAGAAAATATTTGCTACTAAAAAGGAGCACATTTCATACATCTAATATAGAGGATTGAGTCAATCTCATTTGCAATTGACATATTAAAGGATTTAGAACCATCATTCTTTTTGCTGGTGCAATTTTTCCATCTTCTGTCCATAAAAGCCCCTTTAAGTTTGATTCACTTCTCTTTGACATAACTATCTTTGATAGTTTTCTTGCTTTTAGGTAGAACAAGACCTCTCCGACTCCTCTTGGACACTGCCTTAGCCAGGCCCAGAACCAGCATTTCTCCCAAGGATCCTTATTTCTTATAGGAAATAGTATGATTGTAACATGATAATCTAATTTTGGTATTTTCACTGCAATTTCCATGTTAACCTCTAGGTAATGATAGTGTCACTGTTGCCTTTGTCACATGGAGTTCATGATCCCAGCAGAAGATACATATTTTTTTTTAGTTGGCAATCAAAATGAAAGTTTAGCTTCCTGATTTATAATCATAAGCTTATAGATTTTTAAATAAAGTCATAACTGTGTGGATTCTTAATTTGGGGTTTATGGGCCCTATGGAGTCTATACATGGTTTTTCATGGAAAATTCTCTGAATTTCCTGAGACTATTTAATTTTAGGCAAAGATATCTCTCATGCCCTAGGAAGAACAGTCTTAGGCAACTTTTGAATAAAATTGTAATAAATATCTTGGTTAAAATAAAAGTTGAAGAAAGTAATACAAATGAATGTATTTTCTTCTTTAATTAGCATTATTTCTTAATGATGTCAAATGAAAACCTAGAGAGGTGCTAAATTTTATACTATTTGCCTTTTACTAGATGTCTTATTTGAGGTGGCCTACCTATTTTGCTTTTCCCTTCTTTTACCTGCTTATATGATTTTTCTGCTAGTTGGTGGTAAGATAGCTTTCGGACCTTTTTTTTTTTTAACTGTTATTCCTTAAATTCTACTCTGATCTAGACAAATGAATATCATTACCATTTTCCCCTTTCACCTTCAGAACTTTTGTGTCTTTCTCCAATGTCAGAACTACCTTGACACTTTGTTGACTAGAGAAAGGGATAAGCAGTGACTAGTGAAGAGATTTAAAACTTTTCCCCCGTCATACTTTGTGAGGCCTCTAAAACTGAATGTTGTGTTTAAACTCTGAATACAATTTAAAACTGATGAAATGATTTATATTGCCTCTCCTTTGTACAGAGGAATGTACTGAGAAATAACATCAACTCAGACTTCTTTTTTCAGCTTTTAAAGAGGCTGTGGCCATTCAAATCACCCCCATAAGTTACTTCTAAATTTTGTCATTAAGAAAATTATTAATTAAATCTTTAATATATATGGCAAGCTTAGTAGTTATAGGTTAAATTTATGGCATATTATAACTGTTTTGCTTATGTTCTTTCTGTTTGTAGGCTTTGTAAAAATATATAAGCAATATATGTACTGAACTATTTATTTTACATTGCATCTATGTTATTGTAGATGTTTATAACTGCATCTTGGCTTTTTTTACTCATAAAGTGCACACTATGGCCTTAATGCAAAATGAAATCTCCAGTGTTGATATTATTATTATTATTGTTATTTTTAAAGATTTTATTTATTTATTTGACAGAGAGAGAGAGAGAACGAGTGAGGGAGCACAAACAGGGGCAGTGGGAGAGGGAGAAAGGAGCCCGACCCAGTCCCAGGACCCTGAGATCATGACCTGAGCTGAAGGCAGATGCATAACCGAGTGAACCACCCAGGCGCCCCTCTGACTTTAATATTATTCCTTTGGGACTTGATTAGTGATTGTTTCTAGGATGTTGTGGTTTAAATTGGGAACTATCTACAGTCCTAAGTGTTGGTATCAAAATTTGTTGTGCTATTTATCTGCAGGTAGTTGCCACTTTGATCTCGACTTAGGTTTTTGAGGCTTTTGAGGTTTTCTCTGTTTCCTTTTTTTGCATGATGGTATTAGCGTGATTTCTGTAGTGGTGGACCATCATGGAACAAGCATGTTACTTAGAGTTCTAAGACTTGGATCTTAGACTCTTTGTTTTTCCAATTTAGTTTTCTTATTTGCCCCGTGGGGGTGGCAATACCTTCCTTACAAATTAATTGTAGAGCTTTAATAAAGTGATGTTTGTGAAAGACCCAGATATATAGTAGTTGATCAATTAATGGTGAGTCTGTGAGTCATGACCTTTTATTTTCCCCCTTAAAAAAGAAAGTCCTCTATAGGTGAATTTAATCTAAGCATGTTATTTTATTAATTAACAGCATTTTATAAGGTGTTTCCCATAAGTTTTCTGTTCATTGCAAGCCTCTCAATTAAATTCTAACTGGAATGTTACTGAAGTTTTAAAAGTACTTACAGCTATAAAATTTTTTCTTATGAATTTAAGACCACTTAAACTAAGCCATTTATTTTTTCCAGTGAGGAAGCTGAGACATGGAGATCTTTAGTGAGGTATTTCAGGTTCCACACCTGGAGGTGGTTCTCCTCATCTGGGGTTCCTCCCTCTAATGAAACAGGACTCTGGGTAGAGAATGTATAGGAGCATCAACTTAACATTACAAACAGTGATGCTTCTTTTGTGGCTACTGCCCTAATGAAGTTTCAAATGCAAAAAGTCTAATGCTTATGCATGTAGTATGTTTCCCAGACAAATGCAACAGTAGTGATAGGATTTTAGGGGTTCCATCATAGCTAAGAACACCTCTTGTAGTGAGGTAGTTTTCTCTGATTTTTTTCCCTGCTTGGCACCATTTGTCCCAGGTGCTCTAATCAGGGTGTTGTAATTTAGATAACTGAATTTAGAATATTTAAGCCAGAGAGCAAGATACTATTTTATTATCTTCATACACATTCAGAATGAATATGGGGTACATTCCCACATGGAGATGTGACTTTGGCAAGGAGAAGGAGGGGAAAAAAGGGGTGGCTCAAGCTTTGGGAGGGGGTGCCTCTGTATTGTCAACCACAGACTCTTTCTGACATGGCAGATTGGATAAAGGCTTTTTACTACTCATTTTTGTTGGAGCTTTTTTCCTTTGTTTTTTAATTTGTGTAAGTATTGGCATTCACAGAACTGGAACTCTTCTCATTTATGTAGCTACCTCTTATTCAGACAGTTGAATCTTTTGTGGTTTGGTTATATCTTCTCAATAAAATTGATAATAGTGATAATAACTCATAATTATCAGGCATTTAGTATATGTAGCATATACCTGGCACTATGCTGTAGATGAGATTTTTCCTATGTTTAATTATAACTGTTCTAATATATTTTTCTGTACTTCAAGTTATTTTGAAATGCTGAAGCATATATTAATCACATCCTAGTTTGTAAGAGATGAGATCTCTAGGAACTAATTTGCAAAATTGGTTTCTCTTATGGTTGTTTATTATTGATCAAAAAAAATTTGAAAAGCCTGAGTTGTTTTTGATAGATTACTGTAAATATCCAAAGTGTGCTGATGGATTAGAGAGAACTGAATACTGAGGAAACACTAAATGTGTATTGGTGAATGTAACCTTTAGACTTGACTGGATTGGACATCTTCACTACTTATTCCATCTCTTTATAAAGCTCCTTATGTTTTCTTCTTGCATATAATAGGTTCCAGGTTTGATAACCGTGGGGACACTGTGAAGACTGAAATCATGTGTGTTCTATCACTTTTAAGGCAGTCCTCTCTTTAATTTCACAAGACAGGCTTGAAAACCAGAAGTAACCTAACTCCAAAATTGGCAGTAAATCCTCCGACAGGGAAAAGGTGACGTACTATGTAATAAATTCCTTTGTTGAAAAAGAGATGTTGCAATACTGGAAACTGAAGTACCAAATGTTTCCTTTTAAATTTGGAAAGGCCTTTCCTCATTACTTATCTGTCCCTGTGGACTTCTAACAGGGGATGTGTTGAAAGATTTTTCAGATGCCCACTAGCCACAGTGAGAGTGAATGGCAGCATTTATAACATGACATAAATACTTCACAATCATCGGTAATCCTTGGAGATGTGTGGTGTGCCAGTGGTACTGAATGTGAGCTTTTGTTGCTGCTGATCCTGTACTCGTGTATGCAGGCTGCCTGGGAATGTGGGTTATGTCTCTCCTGTGAATGCAACTTCACTCTACTCCTCTGGGGGCTCCTTGTATTAGAACTGAGGTTAGAGTGGTTTAGAAGAAATAAAGTCTCCCAAAGAAGAGCAAGATCTGTGAGATTAGGAGTTATACTTTAAAATCCTAATCTCATTTTGAGGTCCTGTGGAGGAATTATAATCATCTACCATTTAAACAGTACATTAAAACTCTACCTTTGAAAACTACATCAAAAACTTGACACGTAAGGTTCTTTTAATTTTCCTGCTGCCATTATTGAATTGAGACAAAGATAAAAAAGATTAAAAATTATCTTGAAATGATGACGATATATCTTAAATGTCAGCTAAGAGCTGATAAAGTTTTATTTCTCTATCCTTATTGCAAACACTTCAGTTTGTTACTTAACTTTTGGAACTAAAACGCGATTTGACAACAGGATTTTTGGGGGTTATTACATTTGCTTTTTCTTTTTTTTTTTTAAGAGAGGGAGAGGGAAGGGGGTTGCAGAGGGAGAGAGAGAATCTCAAGCAGGCTCCATGCCTAGCACAGAGCCTGGTGCGTGACTCGATCTCACAGCCCCCAAGATCATGACCTGAGCCGAAATCAAGAGTTAAGACACTTAACGAACTGAGCCACCCAGGCAGTCCTATGTTTGCATATTTTTAATTATCTTAGTTCGAAGTCTGCATTTATCACTAGAGCTGAAGTGAAAATACTAAATGTGTGATGAAGGTCAGATGAATAAAGCACCTGTAGCATGCACTAGTTCAGTCTCCCTTATCAACTCATGAACTCAGGTATAGGGAAGTAAGTCAGTGGGGCCAAATCCTGTTATGGGAGACTCTGCCTTGCTCTTTACTATCTTGCCATAAGAGAAAGTATTGTGAATGCAGGAGTGTAATATTAAAGTCAGGCAATAAACCTGTTGGGGAAAAAAAAAAGGCATTTATTATAGAAATTAGGGAAAATAATAAGTAACAAACAAATATCATGCATAGCCCACAATTCCTGGATAATGGCAATGAAAATGTTTTCTGCCAGACTAAGAGAGACTTTTTTCATATTATTTTTTTTTGTTTTGATAATGAAAGGTTTACTCAGGTCATCATTTTGCCTCTAGGTGAAGGCTCAGCTTGCTTTGAGGCAGTAGCCTTCAGCATAGCAAATTAAAGGCTAAACTCCTTTTTAACTACATTCGAGGCTCTCAGTGATGATGGTCAGGCTAGCTGAGAATCACCTTGTCATAATAGAAGAAAAATACAGAGACTAGCTTGAGGAGGACAAGAAAATGATAGAAAATGGTTTTCCTTTAAGAAGGTTATTATCCTCATTGTAGTATTTATTAAGTGCTTACTAAAGGTCCAACCCCATGCTCAATGTTTTATGTGCATTGTTTTGTTTTGTCCTCACAGTAGCTCCATGAGGTAGCTGTTACTTGCATTTCTTATTTTACAGCTGAAGAAACTAAGGCTTAAATGAAGAGTTCCAAAGTCAGTCAGCTGGATTTAAACATGAATCTGGCTGTAGCATAGAAAATACTAGCTCCTGAGGTACCTGGGTGGCTCAGTTGGTTAAGCTTCTGACTCTTGGGCTCAGGATCCTGATCTCAGGGTGGTGAGATCAAGCCTGCATAGGGATCTGCGCTCAGCGGGGAGTCTGCTTAAGACTCTCTGTCCCTCTCCCTGTGCCTCTCCCTGCTAAAAAAAAAAAGGTACTCTTAAATATGTAAGGCTCCATTTTTCAGGCATCATAAAAGATTTAATCAAAATGACTCTAATTTATTCAAATAAATTAAGAAGAAATTTGGTTGGTTGGTAGCAATTAAGTATATCATGGATTTTCCAGAGTAACTCAGTGAAAATATGTGCTCAGACCAAATGATCTTTTTCATGTATTCCTGCTAATGATTTCTGATAAATATACCTACTTGAACTTATCAGAAATTGTATTTGACTCAGTGCAGTTTTGTTTGAGTTGAGGAAGTAGCTAGAAGTTGTCTTCATAAGGTGTAAAGTTTCCTGAGCCATTTTCTACCTCAGCACTTAGCTCTATATAGATTAAGAATGGATTTGGCCCGAATGTCCATTGACAGATGAATGGAAAAACAAAATGTGTGTATATAAAACAATAGAATATTATTTAGCCTTAAAAAGGAAGGAAATTCTGAAACATGCTGCAATATGAATAAGGCTTGAAGACATTATGTTAAGTAAAATAAATCTGTCACAAAAGGACTAAAACGTATGCTTCTACTGATAGGAGGTACCTAGAGTAGTCAGATTTGTAGAGATGGAAGGTAGAATGGTGGTTGTCCGGGTTGGAGGGAGAGAGGAAATGGGAAGTTGTTGAATGGGTGCAGAGTTTCAATTTGGGGAAGATGAAAAGTTCTGGAGGTAGATGGTGGTGATGGTTGTACAACACTATGAATACCACTGAATTATACACTTAAAAATGGTTAAATGGTAAATTTTATGTTTATATATATTATACCAAAAGGAAAAAATGAAAAAAAAAACAACAAGAATATATTTGGGCTTAAAAAAGAGAACTCAATTACAGTGGCTTAAACAGATAGTTTTTGTTTTGTTTCATTTTAGATCTCATGTAACAAGAAACCTGGAAGGAGCCTGGGGCTGATCGGGCTACCAAACAATGTTGCCTGGTACCTGGTCTGTCCTTTCTCTCCTACATTCCTCAGTGGGTATGCCTTCCTGCTCATGTATGTCACCCCATGGTCACAGGATGGCTACTGTACCTCATTTAACGGTGCAAGTCCAGGCATGGAAAGTTAGATTTAATCGGATGAGAGGGACTTTTAATGTAGTGCTCCCTGACTATTCCTATGTGCCTCCATATTTCATAGCCCCATTGTTGTTGCCTGAGACCATGTGACTATTTCTGGCCACTGGACTGAAATGGAAATGATATGTGTGACTTCCAGGTCTTGGATGGCCCTCTTGTTCTGGAGGAGGTATGATCCAGGAGGTGCAGTTACAGACCAATCAGCCTAGGTTTGTTCCTGAGTGACTCTGTGGAGCACATTCTCTGGTGACCCAAGTACAACCTATAACATTAATGAGAATTGTATTTTTGTTATGTTAAGGCACTGAGGTTTGGGTTTTTTTGTTTGTTTGTTTTTGCAGCCTTGTGTAGTACTTTTGACCAATACTACAGGACGGACTTCTGCCAGACAAGTTCGATGAAGTGAGGGAAACATGGAGGTTTTCAGGAGTAAGAGAATAGATATAAGTTGATGAAGCATTGGAATTTTAGCTGGATGAGGAAGTAGGTGAGGCCCCAAGAGAAGTTCAGGACAGTTTAAAACCAACAGAATTAATAGATGGCAGTTTTTAGTGAGGTGGAGGGAATGTTGGAATCAAAGTGCTCAAGAGGTGAGCTGGAAAGATGGGAGGGGTGAGATGATTGCAGTTGAGACTATGGAGGAGTTAATGTTATTGATGATGACATAGTTATAGGAGTGAATGTATGAGGTAGTGTGGATAACTTGAAGAGAGGATATCAGAGAATCTAGATGCCAAGGTGTTGGGAGAATCTCTTAGGTAAATGTTAAAACCAGCAGAAATTGGGGTGCCTGGGTGGCTCAGTCAGTTAAGCATCTGCCTTTGGTTCAAGTCATGATGTCAGGGCCCTGGGATTGAGGCCCACGTTGGGCTCCTGCTTCTCCTGCTCTCCCTGCTTGTACTCACTCTTTCTCTCTCTGTCAAATAAATAAATAAAATCTTTAAAAAAAAAATCAGGAATTAATGACAAGGAGTAGTCTTGGGAAGGGTAGAAGTAACCCAGGAGCTAAAATCTCAAAGGAATGAATTTGTCATATGTCTGAACAGTAACTGATTCCAGGTTGACAAGATATTTTCTGGTTATTGGCTTAGCATCTTTAAGGTGTTAGTCTTCTGGCCTCTTTTGTTGGTTGGGAACTTATCAGTTAAATTTTTAATTTCTTTGTGGGTGATCCCTCTTTATGATTCGTTTTTATTTTTATGTTTTTATTTTTTTTAAGGATTATATTTATTTATTTGAGAGGGAGAGAGAGAAAGCACGAGTTGGGAGGTGGATAAAGGGAGAGGGAGAAGCAGACTCCTCCTGAACAGGGAGCCCAGCATGGGGCTCGATCCCAGGACCCTGGGATCATGACCTGAGCTGATGGCAGATGCTTAACCAACTGAGCCACCCAGGCACCCTATGATTAGTTTTTAATTATCTTTGGTTTAGAGTTTCACTGTGGCATACCTACGGATGGGTTTGTTGTTACTCATCTTTCGAACACTGTATGCATCATCAGTTTAAGAATTTCCTTGTAACTTAAATTAGGAAACTCTTATTATCTCTTCAAATATTAGTACTCCCTCACCCCATTCTTTCTTTCCTCTATTTCAAAATGCCTATTAATCTGTTGGATATTCTCATTTTATACTCTAGACTTCTTAATGCCTTATTTTCCCTCTCTTTATCATTCTAGGGTGCTTCTTAGTTTTTTTTCCCCCCCATAGGTATACCTTTTATTTCTCTCTCTTCATTGAGTTTTAAACAATTTTCTTCTAATTTGAAAAGTTTCATTTGGTGCCTTGAAAAATCTGCACACCTCCCCCTGCCACCTGCTACCAGATTGCTCTGTTTTTTAAATTTATGATCTCTCTTCTTTTTAATCTTTGTACTTCAAATTGTTCTATTACAGGGATGCTCAAATTATGACCTGTGGGCCAAATCTGGCCTGTGGCCTATATTTGTACAGCCCATGAGCTAAGAATGATTTTTAAAATTTTAAAGGGTTGTTATAAAAATAAAAGAAGAATATTTGACAGAGATATGTAGACTATAAAACCTAAAATAATTACTTTATCTTTTTTAACAAAATGATTGTCCCTCTCTCTTCTAGTACCGCTTCTTTGTTTGATAATCCTTCTATTTTTACATCTCCTCATTCCATCTTATAAGTGTGTGTGTGTGTGTGCACGTGCATGCACGTGCGTGTGTGCGCATGCATGTGCACACACGTGTGGTTTGTAATTTTTTATTGTGAATTCATCTTTGTTGTGGGTTTTGAAAGGTTAAGGATCCCCACAAGAGAAGAGATGTATTATAATTCTCATAAGAGAGGAGATGTATTATAATTCTGAAGTCTTTGAGTGTAGGGCATATCGGAGTCTCAGCAACAGTAAGCACACTGGGAAGGAGTGAACTGAGACTAGGTTTAGGGTTGGGACTAGTGGGAGATGACTGGGCCATGGAGAGTGACTCATAGCGGGCTATGGGAATGACCAGGATTCCTGCTGAATGCAGGGTTCTCATCTAAATCCTCACGGTTGATCTGTAAGATATACAATGAAGACATGGCATCTGGACTAGCCAGAATGACAGTTGACTGAATACTCAGTAGTTAAGTAGGGGTCCAACACCACTGGGGAGATCTGATATTATGCAACAGTGGCCCTGCCAACTGCTATACACTCTGGGCCTAGCACCAAGTGGGTGCTCAGTAACAATCTGGTGAGTGAATAGATGGGAGAAGAAATGAAAATCAAGTCAACATTTTGGGGACTGGTAAGTACCAGGTAGCTGTCTGTTGCCCACCTTTGCCCTAGACTACTAACAAGATAGGAAGAACCTGGAGAGATATCTCTGGTAGTTGTTTCGTAGATTCCCTTGGATTTTACATAAACAGTTATGTCATCTGCAAAGCAGTTTTGCTTCTTTCTTTCTGATCTTTATGCCTTTTATTTCTTTTTCTTGCCTTATTGCAGTGGCTTGAACTTCCAGAATATTGTTGAATAGGAGTGATAAAATCAGTCATCATTACCTTGTTTCTGATCTTAGGGAGAAACAATTCAGTTTTTCACCATTTAGTATGATGTTAACTATAGGTTTTTTGCAAATGCTCTTTATTTGTGGAAATTGATAATTGAATTTAGAGGCTTGTTCAGATTCAGGTATAAATTTTTTGGTGTGGGGCATGACTACAATGGTGTAATTTTATCAAGGGATATTTAACGTCTGGTTGTGTCTTTTTGTGGTATTAGGAGCTATTGACGATCGTTGCCTATATCAGTTATCACATAGGTTACCAATGATTATATTCTCATTCTGTTTAATTCTTTTTCATTTATTAGTTGGGATACTTCTATGGTGAAAATTTTCCTTCTTAGCCTGTAGTTACCGTGTTGTACAGTTCCTGTAGGAAGGACAGAGAAATGCTAGATTCTTTATTTTAACTTACCAGTTTTCAAAATAGTGAATTGGTTCCATAGCATCTTTCAGAGGTGACAGATGTTTTTTAGAATGTAGGTTATGAATTCACTATGTGTTTCAATCCATGCAGTTGTCATTCTTACTGATGCTAAAATAACTAAGTTCTTTTAGAACTTGATATTTACTGACATACCTCATTTTACTGTGCTTCACTTTATTGTGGTTCACAGATATTACATTTTTTTAAAAACAAATTGAAGAATTGTAACAACCCTGTGTTGAGCAAGTCTGTTGGCACCATTTTTCCAACAGCATTTGTTCACTTTGTGTCTGTCACATGTTGGTAATTCTCACAATATTTCAAACTTTTTCATTATTATTATATTTATTATGGTGATCTCTGGTCAGTTATTATGACTTGCTGAAAGCTCAGGTGATGGTTAGCATTTTTTAGCAATAAAGTATTTTTTAATTAAGGTATGTACATTGTTTTTTTAGACATAATATTATCGCACCCTTAATAAACTAGAGTATAGTGTAAGCATAACTTTCATATGCACTGGGAAACCAAAACATTTATTTGACTCACTTTATTGCAGTGCTCTGGAACTGAACCTGCAATATCTCTGAGGTATGCCCATATCACTTTTCTTCTAGTTTGTTGTTAGGTCTTCATTCTATGTATGATTCATATTTTCTGCTAAAATCTGAGAGTATACATATACACTTGCCTGAATAAGGACAAAAAGAGGACACAATGAAAGGCTTATTTCCTCATATCCATGTATAATGAATGGAACTGTTTGCTTTTGAATCACACTTCAGCTATCTGGCAGCATATTCTAAGAAGCCTTGGAATTTTGTGGGTAAAACCACATAAGTCAAACTTTTCTTTGATTGGAACCTGCAAGAGAACAAACTTTTGATGTCAATGCTCTTATGTTAGAGATGATATATGTCCGAATAGAAGACATAATTTTAAAAGTTTCTTGGTGAAAAATCAGTCATTGGAAAACCTGTATATTCTTGTATAACAACGAAGGAAAAGTCTCTCTGACACATATTGTGTATTTTTGATGTAATGTTAACTTCATGTGGTTTAGCTCTTTGACTTGAGGCATGTGTACATAACCTTCTGAACACTCATTTAGCTTATAATATGCCAATTTCCTAACAATTATTATTGTTCTAAAGTATAACATTTCCCTCTTCAACATCAAATATGTACACAAAGGGAATTAAAATTTATGGAGTTTCATGAACTTAACATAGTGTCTTTACATAGTAAGTGTCAAAAATGGTTTCTTTTCTATTAGCTTTATTGCTTTTTCCCAATTATAAAAATAATATTGCAAAAATTTAACAAAATAGGGAACACCACAATCCTGCTCAGAAACTTATATATTAAATTACACTTCTAGATCTTCCTCTAAGTATAGATGCTTATAAAACGATACTCAGATCTGGAAGGATATTTACATTTACACTTTACCAAAAAATACAAGGAAGTTACTTCTGGCAAGATGTCAAGTGATTTTTTTTTTTTTTAACAATTTTATCTATTTATTTGAGAGAGACAGAGAGAGCATGAGCATGAGCAGGAGAGGGGCAGAGGGAGAAGCAGACTCTTAACCTACTGAGCCACCGAGGTGCCCCAAAAATATGAAGTGATTTTTAAAAAACTTTCACACTTTTTTTTTAAATTTATTTTTTAATTTAAATTCAATTAATTAACATGTAGTATTTGTTTCAGGGGTACAGGTCTGATGATTTATCAGTCTTACATAATACCCAATGCTCATTACAACACATACCCTCCTTAATGTCCACCACCCCATTACCCCATCCCCTATCCCCCGCCCCTCCAGTAACCCTCTGTTTGTTTCCTAAGATTAAGAGTCTCTTATGGTTACTTTCACACTTTCTGAATGGTTTGTATTTTTGAAAATGAGTATATATTGTAAGTGTGTTTGTAATATACACATATGTATATATGCATCTGTACATGTGTATATTGAGGGAGGACATGAAGAGAGGGAGAGAATGGGAAGGAAAGATGTACATATGAAGGGAAAATTCCTGATTTGAAAGACTTAACACTGTTTTACAGTTATAGATAATATTTTTTAGGGTGATTGTTGGTGCCTAATGCCTATCACAATACATGCCAGCTGAACAGAGAATTGTATATTATATCAGTTTGTGTAATGTTATGTTTCATAAATTTAAAAATTTGTAAACATTATTTAAGAGAGGTTCTTCCATTTAATAATCGTAGCCCACATTTCTTTTTGATTGCTTAGAATCTTTACCAGTGTAGAGTGTGTGTGTGTGTGTGTGTGTGTGTGTGTGTGTGTGTGTGCAGATTAGTAATATGAGAAAACATTACTTTGTCCCTGGACCTGTAGGGGAATCTGAGTGGATGGTAGAGATGCTCCTTCTTTTGCTGTGAATTTTTTGACTATAAGTTGAATTATACTTCTCCTTTAGTCTCAATAGGTGCTCAGATCCTTTGATACCCTTTACTCATTATGTGAATTAATGTAGAACTTGATTTCTAATAAACTAATGGAATACTTTTGGCAGGATTTTTTTTTAAGGTGAGCTTTTAATATTTTTTCTCCACAAGAACATTTTTTACTTGAAGCATACTTCAGAATATGTGGTTCTAAAAGATAGATATAAAACATTCCATCCAAGAAAAATAAAATACACATTTTCTTCAAGTATACACAGAAGAAATTCCCTGGTTAAATCACATAAAAAGAGACATAACAAATATTACAAGTTTAAGAAGACTGAAAGCATACCAACTATAGTTTCCAACCACAGTGGTACAAAACTGAAGATCAATAATAAAACAAAGATGAAAAATCTACAGTGTAAATATTAAATATTTAATATGTAAATATTAACACACTATTGCACAAGCAATGGGCCAATAGGAAATCAAATGGCAAATCAAAATATGCCTCAAAACAAAAGAAAAAGAAAACACAATATTCCAAAACCCATGGGATGCAGCAAAAGCAGATGTTAGAGTGAAATTTATGCTATAAATGCTTGTATTAAGAAAGAAGTTTAAATAAACAACATTACACAAGGAACTAGAAAAAAAGAAACTTAGCTGAAATTTAGTAGAGGAAGGAAATAAAGAAAAACCAGAAATTTTATGTAAAATAGAGACCAGAATAAACAATAACATAACATTGAAAGTAATGATCAGTTTTTAAAAAAAAAAAACCAAAAAACCAAAAACAAAATTGGCAATGCTTTAACTACATTAACTAAGAAGAAAAAGAGAGAAGACTCAAAAGCCAAAATGAGAAATAGAAAACAATATGGCAGAAAACCACAGAAATACATAGTGTGGTAACAGATTACTATATACAATTTTATACCAACAAATCAATTAACTTAGAAAAAGTTAACTTTTCTAGATAACTACTAAAAATGCACAGTTTACTAAGATTCATCATGAATCTTAAATCCAAGAAGTAGGAAATCTTTTTAGACCAATAACAAGAATGAAAGTTGAATTAGGAATCAAAAATCTTCCAGCACAATCTTCATCAAAATCTTACAAATAATAGAATAGAAGGAACATATTCAGCCTTGAGACTCATACTACCCTGATACCAAAGCAGGATAGAAACAATACAAGAACAGGGGCGCCTGGGTGGCTCAGTTAGTTGGGTGTCTGATTCTTGATTTTGGCTCAGGAGATGCAGCTTTGTGCTGGGCTCCACGCTCAGCAGGGAGTCTGCTTGAGATTCTCTCTCTTCCTCTCCCTCTGCCCCTCCCCATGCTTGTGCATGATCTCTCTCTAAAATAAATAAAATCTTAAAAAAAAACCCCACACAATATGGCTCAGTTGGTTAAGCGTCTGCTTTTGGCTTGGGTCATGATATCAGGATTCTGGGATCAAGCCCTGCATCCTGCTCCCTGTTGAGTGTCTCCCTCTCCCTCTGCCTGCTGCTCCCCCTGCTTGTGCTTGCTCTCTTTCCCTCTTTTTCTCAAATAAATAAATAGAATTTTTAAAAAAATTTAAAAAATATAAAAGCAAAAAAACAATACGAGAACAAAAAAGTCTAGTTTGTCCAATATAAGTTATTGCTACTCTGGCTTTCTTTTAACACCCATTTTCATATTGAGTATTTCTCCATCCCCTCACTTTCAATTTGCAGGTAACTTTAGGTCTAAATCTAGTCTCTTGTAGGCAGCATATAGTTGGGTCTTGTTTTTTTATAGTTGGGTCTTGTTTTTTTATCCATTCCAACACCCTATGCTTCTTGATTTAGTTAGTATTTAGCATTTAGTTCATTTACATTCAGAGTAATTATTGATAGATATGTATTTATTGCCATTTTATTACTTGTTTTGTCATTGTTTCTGGAGATTTTCTCTGATCCTTTCTTGTCTTTATTACTTTTGTTCTCTCCTTTCCACTCAAAAACTCCCCTTTAATATTTCTTGCAGGGCTGGTTTAGTGGTCATGAACTCCTTTGGTTTTGTTTGTCGGGGAGACTCTGTCTCTCCTATTTTGAATGATAGCCTTGCTAGAGTGTTCTTGGCTGCAGATTTTTCCCATTCAGCACTTTGAGTATATCATACCACATTCTTCTGGCTTGCCAAGTTTCTGTTGAGAAATCTGCAGCTACCCTTATGGGTTGTCCCTTGTGAGTTAAGGACGTATTTTTGTCTTGTTGCTTTCAAGATTTTTCCCTTATCACTGTATTTTGAAAATGTAATTACAATATGTCTTAGTGTTGGCCTGCTTTTGTTGATTTTGATAGGATTTCTCTGTGCCTCCTTATCTGGATGTCTGTTTCCTTCCCCAGATTAGGAAATTTCTGCTGTTATTTCTTGAAATAAATTTTCTTCCCCCTTTCTCTTTCTTCTTCTTCTGGGACTCGTATATGAATGTTATTACATTTGATGGAGTCACTGAGTTCCCTCAGTCTATTCTCATGTTGCATAATTCTTCCTCTGTTTATTCAGTTTCATTATTTTCCATTATTTTGTCTTCTAGATCACTCATTCATTCCTCTGCCTTTTCCAGCCTACTATTCATTGCATCAAGCCTATTTGCAATCTTGTTTATTGTATTCTTCATCTCTGATTAATTCTTTTTTAACCCCTTTACCTCTTTTGTGAGGGATAGAATGTCTTCTATTCTTTTCTCAAACCCAGCAAGTATCCTTATGGTTGTTGCTTTAAATTCTCCCATCAGGCATGTTCCTTATATCTGTTTCACTTAGGTCTCTGGCTATGGCTTTATCTTGTTCTTTCATTTGAGATAAATTCCTCCATCTTGGTATTTTGTCTAAGTTCTTGCCTTCTTTTGTGTGTTAGAAAAGCCTGTTATATCTCCTGCTCCTGAAAGTAATAGCCTTATGAAGAAGAGGTCATGTAGTGCCCAGGGTCTAACATTTCAGGGAGTGTCTCCCATGTGTGCTGTGTGCACTGTGCTGTTGTGTTTTGGCAGCTCTGTCCTTCAGGGCAGTCATCAGCAGAGGCTCTCCTATGTTGTGGGCAATGTTTGGTTCCTGGCCTGATTGTGGCAAATTTTGAGTAGGTGTGCTCTGGTCTGCTTGTGAAATGACCCTGATACCAATTCCACCAGAACAGAGGTCCTGTAGAACTCTCTGTTTGGGACATGTGGTGTGGGTAGGAGTTTCTGCTGGTCTCTGGGGGAGGGTCATGCCCCACTGAGATTGAAGCAAGCTTGACTGAGAAGGGCAGTTCCACCAGAGCATAGGTGTTTGGGACTTGGTGTAAGCCAGTTAGGCAGCCAGTGCCCATGCTGAGCTGCTTCCCTCAAGATTTTATTTTTTAAGAGATGGGAAGCAGGTCTTAGATATCTACTGTTCTCATTTGGGTAAGAGGATATTTGCATTTTAATCAATGCAACTGATTTTATATATAACAAGCCTTTCAAGTGGCACTTAGTATTTTTTTAAAAGATTTATTTATTTGAGAGAGAGCATGTGCATGGTAGGGAGGGGCAGAGGAAGAAGATCTTCAAGCAGACTTCCCACTGAGTGTGGAGCCCGATGCAGGGCTCCATCTCACGACCCATGAGATTATGACCTGAGCCAAAACCAAGAATGGGACACTTAACCAACTGACCCACCCAGGTGCCCTGTCACTTAGTAGTTTTTTGAAAAGGTTTACCCCTCCAATGTTTATGAAAGTCACTTTTTAATTTTGTTTATCTAAGAAAAAAATCAGCTTCTTTGGAAATCTTTTATTTGAACTTATCAACTTATAAATTAAATTTCTTTTGTCTTTGGCAGGCAGTTTCCACTTTTAACAGATACAAATTGTAATGGAATTCTAGGCAGTGATTCCCATCACCATCATGCCTACTCTTTCTCAGTGTGTCTAAATGGTCCCAGTTTACTCCAGGGATTTAAAAATGCATTCTTTTTTTTTTTTTAGAATTACAGAATATTCATCCCTGAAGGCTATGTAAGTTACTATTAAAAGGTGAGAAAGGTGCTGTTTTATTAGTCCACTTTTCAGCTGTTGAGGTGTGGTGGACATTTTAGGTAGATGGAGATCTAGATTGCCACTGGCTGTTTAGATTTCTCCCATGCTCCCAGGTGTGTGGGGTGCTAGGACAATTGTATGTAAACAAATAAATTATAAAACAGAATTTCCGTAGTTACCCAACAATGGAAATAACACAGAAGCCTAGGAGATTCCTAGCAGAGAATCTGAATTGCTACATCATGTAAATCATTCCTATGAAAAAGGGGTTTTCTTTTATTTTTCTCTGTTTCCTTTTGATATTAGACAGTTATTTGTTTCTTTATTTTCTGCTGAGTCTTATTACTAAAATTCTAGATTGCTCATAGAAGTCATTTCATCCATCACTGAATTATTCTCCAAAACAGCTACTTCTTAAGTGGCGTATAAGGGTATTTTAATGCTAATAAGACAAAGATGTTTAGCACTGCTTTTCCTCAACCGTTCTTGGTTTTCTTTTATTTCTAGGATGTGGGGAGCATCTTGTGCGCACCATATTGGCTAGAGAATGTTCACATGCTTTACAAGCTGAAGATGCTCACCAAGCACTGTTGGAGACTATGCAAAACAAGTTTATCAGTAAGTATAACATTAGAAAATATGTTCTTCTCAATATAGATTGATTCACTGAGCTGGAAACCAGTCAGATACTATATTTGTGCTGCGGGGCCTAGCTCCAGGGCCTAGCAGAGACTTAGACCCCCAATTAATATTGGTCATGAAAAGAATTATATAAGATACCTACTGATGCATGAAATTTGCCATAAAACTAATCTAATACCCAAGCTGTGAGACACTATCTAGGATTAGAGTGATATATAGTAGCAAAAAATTCTACTAAAACAAAATTGAAGGGACAACATCCTTTGAAAGTTTTTTTATAATATACTTTGATTCTTCTTTTAGTCAGTGCTATATTAATGAATCCAGTGCTGCCATGTACAGTTGTATAGGGTTGAGTTGAAATCCTTCCTGGGCTCCATTTGCCAAGCTGTGTAACCAGATGTGAGGCTGCATCAGTTTGGAGGAAGGAGTGCCTTTTTCTAATCTGTAGAAAGATTTTATATAGCCTCGCAGTGATCCTATCCATAACTGTTACTATAGGATTAAAACTGTTTGACTTAGTCTGCTTTTCCCATCATGTAACATTGAGCTTACCACTATGTGAGGAGTAGTAAAGTTGTATAAGACAAATAAAATCTAGTTAAAAGTAAGTTAGGGTAATAGCCATGAATAAATTAGAGAAGTGTATTACAGGGTTAATCTGGGAGATGGTGTCTCTAGTTGGAGAGTTAAGACAGGGTATAATAAGATGCTAATTATGTGATGGGGACAATGCAGAAAAAATTGTGTAGGAAGAAATTGTCCCAAAAGAATTCGTGGATGGGGGCTCTTAGAACTGACCCCAGAAGGCTCTGGGATAAGTGGTAAAAGAGGGAGAAGAGAGGAACATAAACACAGATATGACAGTAGGATGCAGTATCAGGAGGGCTAAACACCTATATGGCTCTTACCTGGCAGGAAGTATTCCTTATGTGCAGCAGGGCTGGTGAGGCCAGGTCACAGAGGGCCTTAAAACCTGAACATAGGAGTTCATATTTGAGCTGATAGGAAGGAGAGAACCCTTGTGTGTTTCTAAGTTGACAAATAAAGTGGTATTTTGGGGGAGGGTTTATAAAATTGACCTAAGGTTGTCCAAGTCCATCTCTATAGGAAAGAGACATGAGGGGCCAGGAATGGTCCAAGGGATGGAGAGGAAATGGAGAAAGTGAAAATATTGGTAGACTCAGATTTTGAGACTAGGTGGATGTAGCCCTTTGGGTCCAGTCAGGAGATAGAAAGTATACACTGGGGACACCTGGGTGGCTCAGTTGGTTAAGCTTCTGCCTTCAGCTCAGGTCATGATCCCTGGGTCCTGGGATAGAGTCCTGCATTGAGTTCTTTGCTCAGCAGGGAGTCTGCTTTTCCCTCTGCCTGCTGCTCCCTCTGCTTGTGTGCTCTCTCTCTCTCTCTCTCTGACAAATAAATAAATAAATAAATAAAATCTTAAAAAATAAACAAACTATACATTAGGTTAATCAGGGGAAGTTTAATATAAAGAATTGTTAACTATGTGGAAAGAGTAACTGTAAGATATAAAGAAACTCTAGGTGGTACTCTAGAACTGAGAGAGTATCCAAGTAAGGACATACTTGGAAGGGGCACAGAGCTTGATGAAGAAGGTATGGTTTGGCCACCAGGTAGCAGAGAAGTTCACTGGTTTGGCCAGGCTGGGACTGGTCTGGAGTTGCTGTGCAGACAGTAGGCTACTCTTGACTGCAGACAGGGAGCAGATGATCAGTACCTAGTGGCTGGTGTATAATGGGAACCTGGCACCAGTGGGGGCAGAAGACACAGAGGACTTTAGAGCCCACAGGCCACAGAGGGCTTGTAGAGGGACTGACTGCTTGGTGTTTGACTCTCTGGGCCACAGGGGCTACATGCAGAGTGTGTGGGGCCTTGCCAAGGGAGTCCTATGCAGCTGCAGGGGATGTATTGCCAGGCCCAGGCTTAGGGTTCAGAGTCACAGAGGGATGGACTGTGTTCTGGGTCAGTGGCTGGGGCAGACTTCACCAGATATCCACACCCATACTGTCTCTTTCCCAGCCCACACTGGAAATTGCAGGAAAGGTGCCTTTTGTAACTTTTTATCTTGTTTAACTCAGTTTAATGCCTGACTTCTTGCCTTCATTCTGCTAGCTCCTTCCATGTAAGCCTAGTCTCTTTATATATGGCACTTTTTATTTGTTTGCCACTTTTCCCTCTCTGCTGGATGGCAGTGGGATTCAAGGAAGCTTCTTTGTCATTGTGGGGGAGACCATCTGGTACATGGTCCCTCTCCTCCACTGTTGGCTTCTGCTGAAATGGGACTTGCCTTCCACCTCCTTATGGGTTACTGGCTTCTATTGCTGCTGAATTCACTATGGCGTCCATGGTCTTGTTGTAGCCTGTGGTTTCCTTAGTACACACAGCATCCACTGACAGTAGATGCTAGTGGTAGTAGAATCAGATGGTCTGAAACTTTTGGAATAATCAGTGAGAATGTCAAGTCCTCATTGCCCAAGTATGTCAGGCTAGTTTTTCTGCTTTACTCCTAGAGCATCTTATTGGCCTGAGTGTGGCATGGAATGGGGAACTTCCCTACCTAGCTTTCTGTGTCTTGAGGCTTCATCTAGGATCCTCCAGATCTAGCTCGGGCTTTTTTATTTGTCTCCTCTTTTTCCTCTACCCTCACCAGCTTAGAAAAAGGGACAGAAACCTATGCCAGTGATCAATTCTTTTCTTCTGGTTTTCCTATCAATGCCCACATGTCCAGTCACACCCTAGCCCCAGTCCTACTTTTAGGGTACTCGTGGGGAACTCTAAACTATTTATTCTGCCCAAATTTAGTATTTACCTGCTCAAAACATATTTCATCCCAAAGATACTTAGAATTTATGAAAATCCACTTAGAAGCTCAAAGGATAAAATGTATCAACTAGATAAGCATACAGCTGATGGGATCAATGGAAGGTTCTGGGGATGGGGATAAAACTGTATTTCATTATTGTTCAGGTCTTTAATAAGTATTATGCCCTATCAGGAGAGATTTTTAGGGCAAAGAGAGAAAGAAAAACAGATTATGGGCAGGAAAGAATTGTATATTTCTGAAGGAAGAACAGAGTGAATAACTGTAGGGAAAGAATTCAATATGAAGAGATTTTGTACAAGTGCTTTCTTGCAGTTATTTGAGCTGAGGTTATGAAGACATAAGTAATGGTATTATATGCATGCTAGCAAGAATTGCCTGATAGCAAAATGTGAGCTGAGGAATGAGTTAGGAACAGGCCTTTGAGGTCTGCCTCTCATGATTTTTCAGAAAAAGGTTGATTACATTCGTGTTACTGTATCCTCAAATATATCAGAATGAGATTTAGGTATTATTGGTCTTTTGTTTTAACAATTACCAACTATTGAATGCTGTTCCTTTAAAAAAAGGAAACCAAATTCTTGATCTTAGTAGCATATATAATTTATATAATTTGTTATTAGTTGTCCAACTGCATTAGATGCATTCTCAGCACATTAGTGGGAAGGAATAATAAGAGGTGAAAACTAGATGTTCAGGAGTAGTTAACTTCCTGAGAACCTGTGGTAGGTGTGGAATTATGGCACATGGCAGCTTTCTGAAGCACTTTCCTGAATCTAAAACAACAGATTCACCAGCTAGTTCTACCTTTCCAGATTTGGGTTCATGCTAAGGAGTTCCTGAACGCCATTCTATTTTCTTCTGGTTGTCTGTGTTCTCCTTCTCTGTAGCTCTTTGAAGCTACAGCTCTCTACAGCTCTCAAAGAACTGGAGTGCAGTATTTCCTTTTGCCACCGGGATCCCATGACCTAATGGTGCATTTGAACCCTATCTTAAAAGTTCCAGAATCATGGAAATAAGTAAGAACCTTCAGAGCTCACCTGATTGACCCTGTGTATTTAATAGTAGAAGAAAATTAGTTTTCTTTTCTTTTTTTTTCTTTTTAAGATTTTATTTATTTATTTGACAGAGAGAGATCACAAGTAGGCAGAGAGGCAGGCAGAGAGAGAGGGGGAAGCAGGCTTCCTGCTAAGCAGAGAGCCTCATGCGGGGCTCAATCCCAGGACCCTGACATCATGAGCTGAGCCGAAGGCAGAGGCTTTAAGCCACTGAGCTACCCAGGCACCCCGAAACTTAGTTTTCAAGTTTAATGACTTGTCCAATGTCACCCAGTTAGTGTGTATTCTTTCTGTAGAATCATACTGCCTTTTTTTTTTTTTTTTTTTAAAAGAATGGGAAATACAGGGGTGACTATCCTGGGGGTTAGCAAAGTTGGGTTCCACTCTGGACTCTGTGTCTGACTCACTGGATGTAGCAAGTTACTTAAGTTTTTTTTTTTTTTCTTTCTTTCTTTTTTTTTTTTAAAAAAAAAGAATGTTAGACAAACAGTTTCTAAATTCCTTCACCAAGGTGAGTTCTGTGAGTTGTCTCCTGTATCCAACCTGAAAATGTGAAATTCTTTTTAATCAGGTAATTTGGAAATGGGATTGGAAAATGAGGATTTTCCAGAACCACTTGGGAATTTTCAGGAACCACAGATGATATTTATAAGGTAGTTAGAAGAAATAGATTGAATTTACCAGAGGCCTGGACAAGGAGCAAGAAGGCTGAGTTCTTTCCTCTTTTAACAGTGATGAAATTAGTTTGTTTTAGGACAAGTCTCTTTGTTCTCAGTTTCCTCGTATATAAAATGAGGGGCTAGATAGCTCCAAAATTCTGTTGGATCCTTGGTTTGTTCACAGGCCAACCTAAACTATTTGTGTGAAAGTGTAGTTGGAAATCAAATTGCTTCTTAATTGATACTATAAATTAAAATTGTTAATGGTGGATCTCAAGTTCCTATTTGAAGTAATTTGGTTGAAATCGTTCTGGCAGTGACTGAGACAAGCTAGCAACCACTTTCTTGGTTTTATGGAAAGACACACCTATATTCTTCCTTTCTTCCTTTGTTTTTTCTTTAAAAAAAAAGCATTTGCATAAATAATATATCTAGAGATTCTCATTGCAATGTATATATAGAAAGATTTTATATAATAATCAAGACAGATACCCCCTTTCCATTTACTCTAAGTCCTGTTGCTCTTGCCAGAAAGAACCACTGTTGACAATTTGGAATGTGGCTTCGTAGTCTGTTCTGTTTGTCCGTGTATCTCCAGGACCCTGAGATCATGATTATAGTATGCCGTGTAATTTTTTCTTGATAACTGGACATGATGTATTGGATAAAAGGAACTGTCGGAAATAGACCTTTAGTAATATGGTGATGAGGTGTAGGGGGAGGGGAAAATTCTATATTCCTATAATAATGTTCCAGTCCTTTAGTGAGCCTGTGCCTCTGGTCTGTGAACTTTGCAAGTGCTTCTTTGTTTTTCACCCCACCTTCTCCTGTATAGAAGGTCAGAGCTGGCTGGAGTTGAGTATTTTGTGTTGAATTTAGGCTCTGGTAAAACCCCACAGACTAGACTCTGGCAAAACAGTTTCTCTTAAGACAATTATCATATGGTTTCGCTCATATGTGGAACATATGCAATAGCACGGAGGACTACAGGGGAAGGGAGAGAAATCTGAAGGGGGAGAAATCAGAGAGGGAGATGAACCATGAGAGACTATGGACCTTGGGAAACAAACTGAGGGTCTCAGAAGGGAGAGGGGTGAGGGAGGGGGTAATAGGGTGGTGGGTATTAAGGAGGGCATGTGCTGTGATGTGCGCTGGGTATTATACGTAACTAATGAATCATTGAACACTACATCAAAAACTAAGGATGTACTATACCGTGGCTAACTGAACATAATAAAAAAAATAAAATAGTTTCTCTTGAGGGCAAGCGTTGTTAATAAGAACAGAAAGCTCTCTTATATTTAAAAATGGTTCTTTTTCTCCTCCTCCTAGAAGCATGAAGGAATTTTTCTCCAATTTTCACTACTGTGAAAACCTGGTAGAGCTCTAGGAGATAAAACTCACAAAAGTGTCATCCCATTCCTCAACCCTCTCTCCTCCTCCAAGAGTTTTTAACTCAGGGACTTGTCTACACTGAGACTCCAGCAGTTCTTCAACTATAGTTCTGGTTTTCCTACCCTGACACTAGTTCTGTGGAGGCTTCTGTTCGTGGTTTTGTGTTCTGATAAGTTGTGATTCTCCATATCTGACTGTCTCCAATTTTGGGGACAGTTGTTTACCTTGTGACCTCACTTCTCTGATGGATCTAAGAAGAGTTGTTGATTTTTTTCAGTTTGTTCAGCTTTTCACTTGTTAGGATAGAATGACAACTTCCGAGATCCTTACATGCTGGACCAGAAACTAGAAGTCACCTTCACACTCTTTTCTAATGGTTATTATCAACTTTTAAAAGATACCCAAAATCATGGATTAAAAAACTGATTTCCAGTTTTAACTCATCTTTTCTTGATGAGTGAGATTGAGCAACTTTTCACATATAACTTGGCCTTTTGTATTAATCTGTGAATTATCTGCTCATAGCTCTTGACCATTTTTCTCTGTACTGTTTGGGCAATTTTCTTTTAATTGACATTTGACTTTTATTAATAGTAAAATTATCTACAATAAAAGATTGAAAAATGGTGTAGCAGTAACTATCCCTACAGAATTTTAAAATATCCCTGTCTTTTTTGAGTGGTGATATGTTTGATATCTGTGACCTTCTGCATCAATAAGGGATTTTTTTTTAAAACTAATCTTTTTTTTTTTTTTTCCCCCAAATACTTTTATTTTATTTTTTCAGTGTTACAAGATTCATTGTTTATGTACCACACCCATCTTACACTTAAGATTAAATAATTTGTTTTTATATATTTTTTCTAGTCAGTGACTTGTTATTCCCTATTTTTTAAATAATTTGAAGCAAACTCTGAAATTATCTTAAATGCAGGGCTCTTTAAAAATCTATTTTTGATAAATGAGAGTTTAATGTGATAGAATGAATGGAGTAAAATTCAAAGACATTTCAAAGATTGAACTGTTTTTGTTTCCACTTTCATTACCATTATGCCGGGATCCAGAGCTTTGGTTTGACTTAATATAGGAAGCATGAAAGAGAATAACCAATTCATGCATTTTTTTAAAAACCACTGTTTGTGTAACATACAAAACCCATAAAAATGGGTACTGTAAAAATAGTGCCTTAATAATACTTCATGCTAACCAGCTGATTATAGACTGAATGCTTAGTTAAGTAGGGAAAAGAAATAAATAGATTTCCTTTTTAGTTGTGCTTTTTAAGTGATTACACACACATTTAAAAGCTCTTACAATGATTCAGATGTGACTTTTCCTATTCATAGTTATTTTTGAATGAACTTGGTTTCATGAATTATTCTTTTTTTCCATGCAGACTGTGGCTGTACGTGTGGTATGTGAACTTCAGGGTGGTATTAAAGCTTCTAGCCCAGTTCTCAACAAGTAATGTCTCAGTACATTTTTTAGTTAGTTCTGCTCACTACTAAATATAATAGTTCATAAAATGTTATCTGTAAATATCCAATTTCTTCTTCTCTTTGACTTTCTAAGCTATTTGCTTAGTGTTCTTTAATTTCTTTGGGGAATATTCTTACACTTTATTGACAACAAGGTTTATTGTGAAATGCAGAATGCCGTCAACAATTGAGGTTGAGGGGAGTCCCCTTTTGCAATTTTTCTGCCAAATTTTGAGAGGTTGTACTCAATAAATGTTTTCTTTTAATGACCAAATCTTAAATAAAACCCTGATAATTCATGAGCATTAGCTTCCATGGGAAGAACAAAAGTAAGTTGTCATTACACATTTTAACTTTTTTGTGAGAGCATCAATTATGTTTCATGAATTTCTTTATAATTTAGAAAACTTAAGAAATATACTGTTCTCTTCACCAGTACAGTTTTGCATTTTTTCAAGAATTTTGTCTATATTCTTTATGCACATTTTTCTTTTTCAAACACTAAAATCTTTTTCCTTTGTAGCCACCTGAAGCTTGAGGGACTCCTAAGAGAATTTACTCTTTATCTATTAAAAAATCAAACATGTTTCTCCTTCATTATCATAAAAAATGTGATACTTAAGTCTGTTGTACTCAATGTACAAATTGCAAAATTAGGAAAACAATAAATTAGGCAACTGCCGAAGCATTATTCACCATTAAGTTCTTAGGCCTTATGCATTTATACTTTCAGAATTTTTAACATCTTTTTATTTAACAAATATTCATTGAAATCCATTTACGTACTTTGTTGGCTACTATGAGAGATTCACAGATAAAGAAAACAAAACACCTTTGCTATCAAGGAACTTGTGTTGTATGGGAAGAAAAAGGGCAGATGCATCATAAATAAAATGTAAGACGTGGTAAGTACCACACTAAAGTTCAGGAAATATAGGCACTCCTGTTCCTGGCCATTTTGTGAAGTGGAAATCCTGGAACCTTCTGATTGCAAATAATCCAACAGTGCTGGACAAAATACTAACTGCAAAAATCACACTTTCAAGTTAATAGAACAGAATTTTCATTTAAGGTAGACTTAGATATATGAAACTTCCAGGGCTTAATAGAAGAAAATGAAAATCTTTTGTGAAGGAATGCTCTATAAGTCAAATCTCAAAATAGTCCTCAAATATGAATCCAAAGTACAACCTTAAATTGAATTAAAACACTTTACCTAAAGGGGAGTTACAATGAGAGAGAGAGAATATGTATGTCAATGGAAACTTTAACCAGCTTGCAAAAGACTTTGCATATAAAGAATCACTAGATAGAAAATATGAAATAAGTATGTTGTAGGCATTCATTTTTTTAAAGTTTTTATTTTAATTCTTGTTAGTTAACATACAGTGTTATATTAGTTTCAGGTGTATAATATAGTAATTCAGCACTTCCATACAACACATGGTGCTCATCACAAGTGCACTCCTTAATCTCTCCCACCCCCATTCCTTCTGGTAACCATCAGTTTGTTCTCTATAATTAAGAGTCCATTTCTTGATTTGTCTCTCTCTCCCCCCCTTTTGTTCATTTGTTTTGTTAATTTCCACATATGAGTGAAATCATATGGTATTTGTCTTTGATGGCCTTATTTTGCTTAGCATTATACTCTCTAGCTCCATCCATGTCATTACAAATGGAAAGATTTCATTCTTTTTTATGGCTGAATAATATTCCATTGTATATATATGCCACATCTTCTTCTTCTTCTTCTTCTTCTTTTTTTTTTAAAGATTGTATTTATTTATTTGAGAGAGAGACAGGGAGAGAGGGAACAGGAGCAGGGGGAATGTGAGAGGGAGAAGCAGGCTTCCCGCTGAGCAGGGAGCCCCATGAGGGGTTCAATCCCAGGGTCCTGGGATCATGACCTGAGTTGAAGGCAGACGTTTAACTGACTGAGCCACCCAGGCACCCGTGACACATCTTCTTTATCTATTCATTAGTCAATGGATACTTGGGCCGCTTCCATAATTTGGCTGTTGTAAATAATGCTACAAGAAACTTAGGGGTGCATTTATCCCTTTGAATTAGTGTTTTTGTATTCTTTGGGAAAATACCCAGTAAATTGCTGGATTGTAGGGTCATTCCATTTTTAATTTCTTGAGGAACCTTTATAGTGTTTTCCACAGTAGCCACTGTGGAAAGTTTGCATTCCCACCAGCAGTGCACGAGTGTCCTTTTTTCTCCACATCCTCGCCAACACCTGTTGTTTCTTGTGTTATTGATTTTAGCCATCCTGACAGGTGAGAGGTGATACCTCATTGTAGTTTTGATTTGCATTTCCCTGATGGTAAGTGATGATGAACATCTCCTCATGTGTCTGTTGGAATCAGAATGTCTTCTTTGGAGAAATGTCTACTCATGTCTGCCCATTTTTTAATTGGATTATTTGTTTTTCAGGTATTGATTTTTATATGTTCTTTGTGTGTTTTGGATACTAACCCTTTCTCAGATATGTCATTTGCAAATATCTTCTCCTGTTCTGTAGTTTGCCTTTTAGTTTTGCTGATTGTTTCCTTTGCTATTTAGAAGCTTTTTATTTTGATGTAATCCTAATAGTTCATTTTTGTTTTTGTTTCCCTTGCTTCAGGAGACCTATCTAGAAAAAAGTTGCTATGGCTACCTGAGTTTTCCTTCAGGATTTTTATGGTTTCAGGTCTCACGTTTAGGTCTTTAATCCATTTTGAGTTTATTTTTGTGTATAATGTAAGAAGGTTGTCCAGTTTTTTTCTTTTGCATGTTGCTTTCTAGTTTTCCCAGCACCATTTATTGAAGAGACTTTTTCCCATTGGATATTCTTTCCTGCTTTGTTGTTAGATTAATTGGCCATATAGTTGTGGGTTCATTTCTGGACTTTCTGCTCTGTTCCATTGACCTGTGTGTCTATTTTTGTGCCAGTCCCATACTGTCTTGATAGTATGTAGCTTTGTAGTATAACTTGATGTATGGAATTGTGATGCCTTTGCTTTTCTTTTTCAAGATTGCTTTGGCTATTCAGGGTCTTTTGTGATTCCATACAAGTTTTAGAATTGTTTGTGCTGGTTCTGTGAACAGTGCTGTTGGTATTTTTATAGGAATTGAATTAAATCTCTAGATTATTATGGGTAGTATAGACATTTTAGTGATATTTGTTCTTTCAATTCATGAGCGTGAAATGTCCTTTCATTCCTTTGTGTCGTCTTCAATTTCTTTCATCAGTGTTTTATAGTTTTCAGAGTACAGTTCTTTTACCTTGCTTAGGTTTATTCCTAGGTATCTTATTATTTTTGGTGCAATTGTAAATGGGATTGTTTTCTTAGTTTCTCTTTCTGTTGCTTCATTACTGGTGTATAGAAATGCAACAGATTTCTGCACATTGATTTTATATCCCGTGACTTTACTGAATTTGTTTACTAGTTCTAGCAGTTTTTTGGTAGAGTGTTCTGGTTTTTCTATATATAGTATCACATCATCTGCAAATAGTGAAAGTTGTACTTCTTCCTTACCAATTTGGATACCTTTTATTCCTTCCTCTTGTCTGATTGCTGTGGCTAGGACTTCAGTACTATGTTGAATAAAAGTGGTGAGAATGGCTGTCTTTGTCTTGTTCCTTATCTTAGGTGAAAAGCTTTCAGTTTTTTTACCATGATGTTAGCTGTGGGTTTCTCATATATGGCTTTTATTATGTTGAAGTATGTTCTCTCTAAACCTACTTTATTGAGGTTTTTTTTTTTTTAATCATGAATGGATGTTGTATTTTGTCAAATGCTTTTTCTGTGTCTATTGAAATTGTGATATGGTTCTTATCCTTTCTCTTATTGATGTAACGACATATCACATTGATTGATTTGTGAATATTGAACCACCCTTGTATCCCAGGAATTAATACCCCTTGATGGTGGTGAATGATTTTTTAAAATGTCTTGTTGGATTTAGTTTGCTGATATTTTGTTGAGGATTTTTACATCTATGTTCATCACTGTGGTTCTCTCTTTTAGTGGTGTCTTGATCTGATTTTGAGATCAGGGTAATGCTGGTCTCATAGAATGAGTTTGGAAGTTTTTCTTCCTTTTTTTTTTATTTTTTATTTTTTTTATTTTTTATTTTTATTTTTTATTTTTTTCCTTTTTTAAAAATTTTTGGAATAGTTTGAGAAGAATAATATTAACTCTTCTTTAAATGTTTGGTAGAATTTGACTGGGAAACCATCTGGACCTGGACTTTTATTTCTTGGGAGTTTTTTGATTACTGATTCAATTTCTTTGCTGATTATTGATCTGTTCAAATTTTCTATTTCTTTCTGATTCAGTTTTGGTAGTTTATGTGTTTCTAGGAATTTATCCATTTCTTTTAGATTGTCCAATTTGTTGACTTACAGGGTTTCATAATATGCTCTTATAATTGTTTATATTTCTATGTTGTTGGTTGTTATTTCTCCTCTCTCATTTGTGATTTCATTTATTTGAGTCCTTCCTCTTTTTTTCTTGTTAAGTCTGGTTAGAGGTTTCTCAATTTTGTTGATTTTTTTTCAAGAAACAGGTCCTGATTTCATTGATCTTTCCTATAGTTTTTTTAGTTTATGTTTCATTTGTTTCTCCATTAATCTTTATTATTTCCTTCTTTCTGCTAATCTTACATTTTATTTGTTGTTGTTTTTCTAGCACCTTTATGTGTAAGGTTAGGTTATGTATTTGAGATTTTTCTTGCTTCTTGTGGTGGGCTTCTGTTGCTATAAACTTCTCTCTTAGAACTGCTTTTGCTGCATCCCAAGGGTTTTGGGATGAAAAGTTTTCATTTTCATTTGTTTCCATGTTATTTCTCCCCTCCCCCCATTGACCCATTCATTGTTTAATGGCATGTTATTTAACCTCCCATGCATTTGTGGTTTTTCTTGATTTTTTTCTTGTGGTTGACTTCTAGTTTCATAAAGTTATGGTCAGAAAATATACATGATATGACTTCGATTTCTTGAATTTGTTGAGGCTTATTTTGTGGGCTAATGTATGATTTATTTTAGAGGATGCTCCATGTACACTTGAAGACAGTGTGTATTCTGCTGTTTTAGGATGGAATGTTCTGAATATATCTGTTAAATCTATCTGTTCCTGTGTGTCATTCTAAGCCATTGTTTCCTTGCTGATTTTCTGTTTAGATGATTTGTCCATTGATGTAAGTGGAGTGTGAAAGTCCCCTGTTGTTATAGTATTATTATCAATTAGTTCTTTTATGTTTGTTATTAACTATTTTATGTATTTGGGTGCTTCTATATTGGGTATATAAATATTTACAATTGTTATATCTTGTTAGATTGTCCCTTTTATTATTATATAGTGTCTTTCTTTGTCTCTTATTACAATCTTTGTTTTAAAGTCTGTTTTGTCTAAGTATTGCTACTCTGGCTTTCTTTTCGCATCTGTTTGCATGATAGATGTTTCTCTATCCCCTGAATTTCAATCTGCAGTTGTCTTTAGGTCTAAAATGAGTCTCTTATAGGTATCACATAGATGGTCTTGTTTCTTTAATCCATTCTGTCATCTTGTGTCTTTTGATTGGAGCATTTAGTCCATTTACATTCAAAGTAATTATTGACAGATAAGCATTCATTGTCATTTTATTATTTTTTTATGGTTTCTGAAGATTTTCTCTGATCTTTTCTTGTCTTTCTTTCATGATTTGCTGATTTTCTTTAGTGATATATTTAGATTTCTTTCTCCTCATTCCTTGCATATTTATTAGTGGGTTTTGATATGTCATTACCTAGGTATATATATATCTTCTGCATATAGCAGTCTATGTTAAGTTGGCAGTCGTTTAAGTTTGAACCCATTCTTTACTCTTACTCTTCTTTACTCTTCTCCTCCTCACATTGTAGTTATATGTTGTTGCATTTTACATCCTTTTATTTTGGCAGTTCCTTGACTGACTTTTTACAGAAATATTCATTTTTACTGCTTTCATGTTTCCTACCTTTATACTGTCACTTTTGGTCTCTTTTTTCCACTCAAAGAGTCCCCTTTAATATTTCTTGTGGGGCTGGTTTAATGGTTGAACTCCTTTAGTTTTTGTTTGTCTAGGAAACTTTTTATCTCTCCTTCTATTTTTGAATGATAGCCTTGCTGGATAGAGTATTCTTGGCCATGGATTTTCCCATTCAGCACTTTGAATATATCATGCCACTCCTGGCTTGGAAAGTTTCTGCTGAAAAATCTCCTGCTAGCCTTACGGTTTTTCACTTGTCAGTTACTTCTTTTTAATTTTTTAATTTGTAATTTGTTTATTTTTCTAAGTTTTTATTTAAATCCAGCTAGGTACATACAGTGCGATATTAGTTTTAGGTATAGAATTTAGTGATTCATCACTTACATGTAACATCCAGTGCTTATCACAAGTGCCCTCCTGAATACCCATCACCTGTTCAGCATTCTACCACCTACCTCCCCTCCAGTAACCATCAGTTTGTTCTCTATAGTAAAGAGCTTGTTTTTTGGTTTGCCTCTCTCTTCCCCACCTTTCCATGTTCATCTGTTTTGTTTCTTAAATTCCACATGAGTGAAGTCATATGGTATTTGTCTTTCTCTGAATCACTTATTTCACTTAGCATAATACTCTCTGACTCCATCCATGTCATTGCAAATGGCAGGATTTCATTCTCTTTTATGGCTGAGTAATATTCCATTGTACATGTATACATCTTCTTTATCTGTTCATCAGTAAGTAAACATTTGGACTCTTTCTATAATTTGGCTAGTGTTGATTATGCTGCTATAAACATTGGGGTGCATGTATCCCTTCAAATCAATATTTTTGTGTCCTTTGGGTAAATATCTACACCTATTTTAAAAATCAGTGTTTAGGATGGTGGTAAAGTAGGAGGATGACCCAAAGCTCATCTTATCCTACAAATATAACTAGATAAATAACAAATCATTCTAAATACAACAGAAACTGTCCTGTAGACTGGAGAACAAATTCTACAACAAAAGGTAGAGAGGAGGCCACATCGGAGAAGGTAGGAAGTGTGGAGAGGCAGTTTGGGAGAGAAAGGGCCTGTGGTCCAGGAGGTGGGGAGGGAGCTGTAGTCATGGAGAATGGTGAGAGAGAGACTAACACACAGGGGTGCACAAAGGGGAAACAAATACCCATAGTAATTGCCTTTGAAAGTGAGAAGGAATGAATTTCATAACATCTGGCAACCAGTGAGGCTGAAAGCCTGGAATTTTAAAGGTCAGAAGGCTTGTCTGGGATAAACTTCGAGAGAGGCAGGCAAACAACCCCATGGATACACAGCATGGAAACAGTGATCTGAGGAGTGCCTGGGGCACACAGTGGGGAGGATATTTGCTCATCTTGGAGCATGTCCCAGAGAGGCAGCATTCACAGAGAGACCCTTCCAGAAGTAAAGGAACTGGCAGGTGCTATTTCCCTCCTGTATCCCTTGGCATAAGCACAGGGTCACCTATGGAAATCAACTCAGGGTTTAGAGTTTGATAGAAGACTGGCATCCAGAACTTAATTTTGCATAGTATAAAAACTTTTGAAGATTAATACTTTGCTTTTCACTTTTCTTTTTTAGCTGGAATATATCTCATAGAAGGCACAAAATTGCAAAGGAAATCATATTTTTCTTCCTGTGTAACAAAAAATACATATGTAGAATCCTAGAATATTTCTAAATGTGTAGAAGTTTTATAAATCAGAATAAATTTAAGTGAGAGGATGGAATGGAGACAAAAAGAAAAATTGCAAGTAACTGTTAAGATGACGGTCATTTTATTTTGTTTATTTAAATTTTTAGACAGTCATTTTAGAAATGAACGTGGTTTTCCAAGGGCCTTCAAGAATGTTCTTTAGGAAGCTAATGGCAAAATTGAACACTTTTTGCTCGTCTCTTTGTGAGGAGTTGCTGCGGTGAGCTTTGAAATACTTCTCAGCATGGTTTCCTTTATTTATTTTTTTAAACGGAAGTTTAAGAAATAGTTATATATCTTATTTAAATCAAGATGCAGAAAGAATGTGTAGGAAGGCTAGGAGTGATAATAATAGGAAGAGTGATTAGATAATATTCAGTGGAACTGTTAAAAGTAGTAAAAATTTAACACATTTCATTTTCCTTTGGCTAGAAAGGATGGTTAAAAATCACATTTTTTAAAAAAGATTTTATTTATTTATTTATTTGTCAGACAGAGAGAGAGAGCACAAGCAGGGGGAGTGGCGGGCAGTGCAGGTAGAGGGAGAAGCAGGCTTCCTGCTGAGCAGGGAGCCCAGTGCAGGACTCAATCCTAGGACCCTGGGATCATGACCTGAGCTGAAGGCAGACGCTTAACCAACTGAGCCACCCAGGTGTCCCAAAAATCACAGTTATTGACCTGGACGATCATTTTGAAAGTAAATAGTTCACTTGCTTATTAAATTGACTAACACCTAAGTTTGTTTTTTCAGTAGATTTTGAATGTAAGAAACAGAAGCATCCCAGTTTCCAAGAAACCCAGAAGTTACCTTCAGTGGTATGGCAGATGCATTGTTCCAAAGGAGAATCTTGGGATAAAACTGGGTCAGGCTGTTCCGGGAAGCCTCAATCAGTTTTCTCTTCTTTCTCTCCTCTTACAAATAAGAAATAAGAAAAACCTGCTTTTGTATTAAATTACTAACAGAATTGATCAGCAGCAGACTAACGAGATAGACTTACCAGGATAGGTAGAAATGGGTAGCCAGCAGCAGAAATGTAACTTTGCAGGGCTTTGCACATTCACAGCTGACCTTGGTTTTCTCCCTGTGGCCTAGGTTTCCTGTTTATACGAGAGCTGTAGCATCTTCCTAAATCCTGGAAATCCCAAATATTTTGGATACTTGGAGACTTTTACATAGCAGAGGATGATTTGTCCATAGTTCTTAGCAGATGTGTTCTTACTCACACAGACCTTTGGAGAAACAAAGAAAAGACTATTTAAATTAGCTACCGAATTTAGATAACTAGAAATAATTTGGTAATATTTGTTTAGTAAGCAAAAAGTAAGCACAGTACTAAAGAGAAAGAACAATGACAACAGCCCCTCTGTAAACATGTTACATTAAAAAGTACCATAGTTTTGTTTCTGGTTTATTTGATTTCAAAGGTGGCCAGTTGTAGGGAATATAGACTTGATTATAGAAGTTGGTGCCATCACAAAATTGGGAGCTGCTGAGCTTTTCACAAAAGGTACTTTATTTTGCTATTTATGCTAAAAGATGTTTATGAAATATTAGGATGTAATTAAAACCACACAAGGCATTTGTTTTATCCCACAGAGAAAAAAAATAAAGATCTTTGTTTCCATATTAGCATTTTTCCTCCCCTGAGGGTACTGATTAGGTGATCTAAAAGCTTTTTTGTCTTTTCCTTTAGTTTGTGAGCATGTGGACAAAACCATTAATACTAGTTATAGTAAGCTCAGAGCACAAAATTATAATGTCACAAGAAGGAAAGGAAAATGAAATCATGTGAAGCTGAAGGCTAAGTTGTACAGTATATTGACTGGTTAGTTTGAACAGACCTTGCATTACAGTTGGTGGATATGGATAAATAAATAAATGAATACATATATTATAATGCTCGTAATAAATATAGAGTTCTTTTCATGGTTGTAAAGTTGCTTCCCCATATTGTAACCTAATTTTTTTTATCATCAGATATTTGAGAATAACTATGATTTTAGAATCTGTGGAAACCACATATTCATGAGGGAAGAATAGAGTGTATGTAAACAACATTATTCTGAATCTTTTATGAATGTGGTAGAACCCAGTTCATTCATTAGCATTAATCATGGGAAGCTTATGTGGAGCGCTTCTCACAGTGCACCTGAGGCTCAGTGACACTGCTGATTTTCTGCTATGTTACCTTGCTTCAGGATTTTCAGTTTCAAATTGGGTGAGCTCAGAGTATTTTCTTTGTTTGATTAAAGTAGCAGATTTATATTTATTTAAAACACTTAAATCAAGTAGCAGTCTTTATTATTTGAGTTTGTGATTGGGAATTCTGTAATTGTATTTTTGGGGCAAATTTTGAGCGTGTTTGCTGTGTTGTGCGTGTATGCGTGTCTGTGCGTGCGTGCGCATGTGTGTGCACGTGTGCGCTTACATGTGCTCATGTGCGTTTCCATTCTTTTTTTAGGTCAAAAATAATCCTGCCTGTCTTCCTTCCCTACTTTTCTTTTCTTCCTATAAAATATAATGTTCTCAAGAGCTTCTTGTATTCTGTAATCATTTAGATACAAAAATACAAAACAAGTAGCTATGTTATAAATATAAAAACCTGTATTTAAAGAATCTAACCCAAATACCAGTCAACTGACAGCCAGTAAAAATGATAGAGGTAAAGATAAACTACCTTTGGATGAATAATTTTGAAAATATGGCACTTTAAGCAAGAACATTTAGGTGTGGTTAGTCACAAAGATTAAAAAATTACTTTGGGAGACATTTGGAGAAGTTTTAACAGATTAAATGATAATACTTATTCATAAAATTTCTAATTAATAGTCTTGCTAATTAGAATCATTAATAGTCTTAGACATAATAATATTCTAGTTAGTAAGAGCATGTCTTTCTTTTGGGGGTGTCTCCTACACAGTATTTAGAAGAAAGGCTTATAATGTTTGAAACTTACCTGCAAATGGCTCAGGAAAAAATATTTGTGCATGTGTAATGCTTTTGCACTGTAGACTGATGGTGACACTATAGGGTAATTGACTTTCTTTTTAGAAAAGCTTATGATAAAATTAACAACTCTTTGTGACTTAAGTTATAACAAAACTTTAGCATTGAACAAAGTGGAGGGAACAGCTGGTCTGTAGATCCTGAGAAATTAATTGCAATTATAACATAATTCATTAAACAAATGAAAACTTACATTCAAGGAGAAATATACAGAAAATGAATGTGTGTAACTTTTGGATGTACATTTATTTGGCAGGACAATTGCCTCTAATAAGAAGGCACATAAATATAAATGTATAACTTGTACATTAATTTTTTATTTTTGGATTTATGAAAAGCCTTTGGTATTTTTACTTGTCAGCTTGTACATCCAATCTAAAATCTATCATATCATCATATTTTAGAATATTTCGAAAGCAGGCAATAAAGCATATAAACTGTTGGGGGCACACTTATCACGTCTACATGCCAATTTTTACAGCCTATCAGAGTACTTGTGGCACACATTGGGGGCTGATTTGTCCACTAGTCATTCTGAGCTTATTTTGCCATTGCATGCCTCTAATATACTGTAAAAATTAAATATTTATGTTTTAAGACTCCTTTTCAGAAATAGCCATACAATATAGCTCAGGGTAATGAGATACAAGTAAGAGTGTGCTTGAGGGTTTCTGGGACAGTCTTTTCTTTCTTGATTAAAAGTGATGACATCACCTCCTTTACCTTCTTCCTGTCGTAAATATGGATGTGATGCCTGGGGTAAGAGTAACCATCTTGTTGCCATACGGGAATGGACAGGAGACTCAGAAATAATGGCCTTGACACTGTAGACATGCTATCACAAATGCAGAAGCTACTTTCCTCCAGACTACTTGTTAGCTGGGAAAACTAAACTCCAGTTTGTTAAAGGTACAATAGGTCTGTGTTTCTGGTAGTCGCTGCTGAAAACACTCATAAATTGTTCCTTGTGTATCCTCAGCAAGTATTTGTGAAATGGAAAATGTATTAAAAATCTGGCTACTCATTTATCTTGATACTTTATTGTGTGTGTGCATGTGTGTGTGCACACCAAAATACATGCATACGTACTTACATAAATGGGAGGATGCTCTTGTTTGAATACCTAATTGGT
This sequence comes from Potos flavus, assembly GCA_028534135.1. Lineage (NCBI taxonomy): Eukaryota > Metazoa > Chordata > Mammalia > Carnivora > Procyonidae > Potos > Potos flavus. The sequence continues at coordinate 88,024,071 of CM052885.1, forward strand.
TACTTCATCCTCTGTTTTTACTAATAGAACCATGTGTTTGCTCAAGTGTTGGGTGACCGTGTGTTTCATGAAGTTGATAGGGGAGGGCAGGTTGATTGTTATATTCCAATCACACCCTAATATGTTAACACAACTACTGTGTTAGACTATTAAACTTAGAGTTGATTATTCTGACAGCCAAATGCATCAACATCTGTGCTTAATTATTAGAGACCTGTATGACCTGGTAGTGTCTTTGTCCTTCCTTAGGTTTATGCTGTACTATGCTCTCAGTCTGTCTGTTTGGTGCAAAGTTAATATAGTCACATGATGCAAAATTCAAAAGATACAAAAGATAAAAAAGTCTCTCCCACACTGTTCTTCAGCAAACCCAGCTCCTCTTTCTAGTGAAAAACCAAGGTAATTTGTTTCTTTGTATTCAGTCCAAGAGACCCCATGTCTTTATGCCTAGCATCATGATGTGTGTGTTCTTTTCTTGCCTTTTACACAAATGGTAGCAGTATAGCTATATACGAATCTTTCACTTAGCTTTTTTTCACTGAATGTATCTAGGTAATCCTATCTGAGTTAGTGCATAAAGAGTTTCTTTATTCTTAACACCTATATACTATTCCATTATATGGATGTGGCATGATTTTATCATACAGCCTCTTTTTAGTGGACATTTAGATTGTTTCAGTCTTTTGCTATTTGCTGTGGCTACAGCAAATGACCATATGTATGTCAATTCATCTAAGGCGTTTAAAGTTTGAAACAGTCTGTAAATGGCTACTTAAATTTTTTTTTTTATTTTGGATTTTAAAGATCAACAGAGTGAGGAGGTTATGACTGGAACAGGGATGGGAATAGAATGAGGCAAGTTATTTTTGAGAGGAACATTTGGGCCTGTTAGTAGTCCCAGGAAGATGGTGCACAAGAGTTCCTGTCTTTGTTGTCTGGGCTAACTGCAATATGAAGTCCTTTGTGGTGCTCATCATTGTAAAGGATGTTTTAAAGATTTTTATAGGTTTGGATGAGGTAGGAAAGAGTCTCTTATTTTCTTTTATATCAGTTGTATTTATTCACTTATAATAATCCTACATAATTATATAGCACTTCATACTTTTCCAAGATTTTTTCCAATACCCTGCTTCAGTCCATCTTTTAATACTTAAGATTAATGTTGGATGAGTCATCTCCTTTTGGTAAGTGATTGGAAAACTCAGAACCAAAGATCATGTATCAACTGGGTGACCTGCATCCAGTTAGAGAGTTAAGCCTACAACCCGCATCTACCAATTTCCTGGGATAGGCACAAAAAAAAAATGATGTGTATGTGTGGGTACATACTTCAACACTCCTCTCCTGTGTGTTCTGATATCAGAGCCCATTGTTTACTGGGAGGAACCACTGAGACCCCCTTTGAGTGGGGCCGACCCATTTCCCATGCCACAGAGGTGAGTGTGTGACCCAGTCTAAGTCAAGCAGTATAATCCTCCTTCTGACTATGGTGGTTGGCTCCAGAATGAGCATGGAATCCAAGTCAGGCAAATTGAAACCCTCCCTGGACTTTTCTACCAAAGCTATATAGAAGAGCCATCTCTTTCTCTTTAGGTTGTGAGTGATAGGATTAATTTAGGGGCTGTCAGTGGTGTGGAACTGACATCTGAAGCAAGATGAAACTCCAGAATTCTTAGTTATCTGAGCCTGGAAATGATCATTTTTAGATAGGAACAAAGCTTTTCTAATTCACATGCTATCTATTCTGCATGGAATAGCATGTTGTACCTTTTATTCTGTCTTTGAGTGGGGAGTTGCATGAGAGAAAGACTATTGAAATGGAAGTCTCAGGATCAGTTCAAGTCTCTTTTATGCCACTTGCTGGCTTTTAGGATCTTGGATGACTCATTTTCTTTTTTTACAAGCTACTTACAGTAGCTTAACCAAATATTCATTTTCTCTCTTTAAAAGCCACTTATCATGGTTTAACCAGAGATTAGTTTTTCCTTTTATAACAAGACATCTGGAGGACCTGTGCCTGAGCTCCACAGTGTCTTTGATGTACCTGACTCCCCTCCTCTACTCTGCTATCTATAGGATGGAACTCTTAACACTCCCTGGGTATTGCATTTGCATTTAAAACCGGAAGAGGGGCAAGGGTAATAAACAAAAAGAGTATGCCACCAGTCAACCCTCTTTAAAGGACTTTTCCTAAAATGTTCTCCACATGACTTCTCTGTATATCTTATTGGCCAAAAGTGTGGCACATGGTCACCACTAGCTAGAGAGAGGCTGAGAAACATAGTTCTTAGCTGTATAGTTTGCTGTCTCCTCAATGAAATGGGGTTCTTTTAGGTAGAAAGAAGGAGGAAATGGATGCTAGGTAAGCATCTATGTCTGCCACAGAGGTTAGATTGGATGGTTGGTCTAGATGGCCCTAGCTCTAGAAGTTATGAACTCTGTTTAATAAATTTTGGCAGAACCGGCGACTAAGGCCTTAATGCTCAGTGCAACGAATAACCTAAATCAGGATTTGGCAGACTAGGGTCTACAGGTTAAATCCTGCTAGCCACCTGATTTTGTAAATAAAATGTTATTAAAACACAGATACACTCATTTGTTTACACATTGTGACTGCTTTTACGTTACAATGGCAGAGGTGAGTTGTTGTGACTTAGATCAGATGGCCTGCAGAGTTTGAAAATGTTTACTATCTGGCTGTCTACAGAAGAAAATTTGGCAATTCCTGGCCTAGATGATTCAGAAAAGCCCTTCTATCTTGATGCTTCCAAAAACATGCATTTATTCCTTTATTCAGTAAGTATTTGAACATATACTATATTTTAGGCATTAAATCAGGCACAAGGGTTAAAGCAGTGAATAAAACAAAATCTGTGTCCCCATGGAGCTTATATTTTGTCAAGTCAGGCAAACAGTAAATAAATAGGTGAACTTCTCATCTGTCATATAGTCATAAGAGCTACAGAAAAAAATGAAGTTTTTGAGCATAGTCAGAGAAGACCTCCTTTAGAAGGTGACATTTGAACAAAAATCCAGAGGCAAGAGATGGAACCATGTGGCCCATGAAGGGAAGAACATGCCAGAACAGCATGTGCTAAAGAGGTAGCAATGTGTCTGTAGAGGTTGAGGAATAGCAGGAAGGCCTGTGTGGCTGGAGCAGAGGGAACAAGGGGGAAGATGGTTAGGGAGGAGCTCGAAGAGGTAGTAAGGACCATTAGTAGACACTTACTCATGGAAATTTATAAGAAGAAGAATGACATGACCTGATTTACATTTTAACATGGTCATTCTGGCTACAGTACTGACAATAGACATGGAGGGCAAGAATGGACCTGAGGGACCTCTGCAGTCAGATGCTCTTAGGCTATATTAGGCAAGAGATAGGCTTGGACTAGAGTGATGGGGGTGGAAGGGAAAGAAGTGGTTGGATTCTGGTGAATTTTTGAAGGGAGAGTAGCATAATAGCTACTCAGTTGGTACAGAGTAAGAGATAAAGAGAGACAAAGATGATTTGGCTTTTAGCCTGGACAACTGAAAGAAGGAAGTTTCTGTTTGTTGACAGGGGGAAGCCTCCACAAAGAGTAAGTCGTGGGGGAAGATCAGGAGTTCCAGGCAGTGCTTATTAAATATGCGGGTAGAAATGTTAATTAGGCAATTGTATATTCAAGTCTCTAGTTCGGAGAGAAGACCTGGGCTAAAATAAACCTGAGAATTTAGAGTTAGCAAATGACATTTTAAGGTGACGGACAGATGGTGAAGGACCCTGGAATCACTTGAGTGATGAGTGAGAAGGGATGGACAGGCATAGCCATTGACCTAGGAGGAACATGAGCAGTTCATTTGTGGTAATATTTGAATCAAGAAGATGTGATGAGGATGTATGGAGGATCTCTCTCTCACCTCTGTTTTTCTTGGGGAATTGGGAAGCAAGGTCAGCTCCAGCATTAGGATGAAGGAGGAGATATTGGAAATTTGAGGAGAAATGAGAAATGTATGATTGGGAAATGTATGATTTCTGGGCAGCATTGACGGCCCAAATTGAGTTAGTGATCATGAGTGGTTAGCATGGTGGTGCCGTTCTGCAGTCAAATTCAGCTTAGCGGTGTAGGCATGGAGTTGGATTTAACAGTGATCGGAATTTGCCAGGTGAGTGTGATGGTCAAGAGCAGGGTAAAATAGCTGACAGTTTCTGCAGGGAATTAGTTATAGTGATGGACCATAGACTTTAGCCCACTTAAGGACCAAAACGAGGATTTGAGGTGGGCGAGGGACCGATTGAAGGATTGTTGGAGTCTGGGTACTAGAGGGGATACGCTAGAAAGTTAGGGGGAGTGAGATGCTTGCAAGTGAGATCTATAAAAGAGGTGGAAGTTGTTGGTAATCACAATATGGTATTATAGAGTGAGCAGCTGACACAGAGTAAAGGAAAGGATTCTTGAGAGAAGAGGTCAAGGAATAGAGAGGTCAGAGATGGAAGCATAATCTCCATACCTCCATACCTTGCAGTTATGGCAGGAAGGATGTCAGAGAAACAGTGATCTAGGATCATAAATCTTTGAGGAGTGACGGGGAGTGACCTCCGGGGGCCTGTGGATGAACTGTCACACCGACAAGTCTGATGATAGGAAATTCAAATCTGGTTAAGAGTCTGTGGGCAGTCCTGAGGAGAAAGAAAGACACCACCTAACTCCAGGCATGACATGACTATTTTGTTGTTTCCATGAAACTCTTTACATTAATATAAATTTCAGACTTTATATACCCCTAGTAAGTATAGCCATGCCAACTTTTTGTCACAATGAAAATGAAAAGAAAAATGCCCAGTTTTCTGAATACACAAGTCCTGACATTATATGTTGGCTACTTTACCTGAATGTTTTGAAATCTGTTTTTTGCTGAGTTGTGGCATTAACTGACATGAACATGAAACAGCCACAGGGCTCAGGAGTTCTGAGATGGAGTCCAGCCAGATGGGTACAGAAAGTGAGTGATTCTTCTTTTCTTTAGCTCAAAAATTGATGCATAAACTTAAGTATGAAAATGAAAAATTTGAATTACTGGCACTACCCTCTTTCCTTCAGGGTGTTCGCCATCAAAACATGGCTCACTCAACTGTCTGCATAGATCTTGCTCTTGTTAAAAGTGGCCCTAAAATGTGTTGTTTTGAAACTTTTTGGATTCACCACTGTTTCTAATATTAACCTTTTGGTTGCACACTAGATTAAGGTTTTGTGCATCACCACTGACCAGGCTATATTTAGTTGTTTGTCTTGGTGGGAATGCATAACTGAAAATGCACAAATGAAAACATCCCTCTATCCCCTCTTCAAATTTAGAATTTTTTATGAGTCTCACAACGGTCCTACGTTTGATTTCTGTGTTGTTGGGCAGTTTTGCGGGTGGAGGATCTTTTTGCTCTTTAGTAATTATCCCCTTTTGGGAGACAAGTCCAAAATAGACCTTTCTTCTGTGGAATTCCCTAAATTCTTAGAGTGACATTTCAGTGTTTATCTCAGCTTATTAACCTAGCAACTCTCTTTATGAAATTGTGAGTGTGTGTATATCTGTGTATCTGGATAAACTTGCTTATGGAGTTCCTAAAATTCTTAAAAGTGACATTTCATCTTTATTTTAGATTATTAATGGCTATTTATGAAGTTGTCATAATTTTATATATTAATCTATATTATATGTAATATGTAGAATATTTTTCTTCATTTAATTTTAGATTAATTTAAATCCTTCAGGTAGATCTACAATATGGTTTTATGTTTTTGTTGTTTTTTTCTTATGAAAATTCTGTTAAATTTGTTTTTTAGCATAAAGGGTTATTTATTGATTGATAATTTCCCAAAGCCACCCTATTATATATACACCATACTGTTTTTCAAATTTTATTTACCTAAATGATCAGGTGTAACTCATAGAACCCTGTTTTCATTTTTTACCCTTCTCAATATGTCATGGACAAAAAAAATCAATTTTCCTTATGGGTTATATTGCTTGTTTTTTCCTACTAGGTGCCTATTTTTATTTTTGGCCCTTCTCTCATTACAAGCTTTTAAATTTAATTTTATCTTATTATTTTATTATTTTATTTTATTTTTCCGTAGGGTTGCTTGAGTTTGGCAGTCTACTGTCGATTCTTCTGTAAGTTAAGACAAAGATGACTGACAAATCAATTTGGCCTTTCAGTGCCATTGGTAACATATTAATTCTAGTAGGGATCCTTTTACAAATACAAATGAGGAAAAGGAGTTACAATTTTTTGGTTACCTTTGCTTTCTTTCTAGCTGTTCTGTAATGAATGATAAGATCTCACTCTTCAAGAATGTTTTTAAAAATTTAAAAATTCATGGCTCTCATTTTTGCCTATTGGACAGTCTTTAAGACATTTATGGTTTACTTCTGCAGTATCTTTTTTTCATTTTATTTATTAGACATAGTGAAAGGTTATCCAAGGCTTCTAGGCATGTGTAGACTGTAAATATATACAATTAAATCAAATAGGGCAACTAAAATTCCACAACGAAGATGAAAAAAAAGTTTTAGGGCTTTATTTAGTGAAGAATGACAAGCTGAAAAATAGATCCTGCTCAGCACCCTACAGTTAACAAATTAAAGCTTTGCTGAATTAGGACAGGAAGGGAATTCCAGAGGTGAACAAGGCCATGATGGACCCACAAAGGGAAGGAAGTTGGAGCAGTAGACCAGGGAAAGAATTTCACAGGAAACGGTAGACCTCGCTGTGCCCAGGATTCTCTGACAACTGTCCTCAGGGCTCCACAGTGGATCTTACATAATGATAAAGGGACATGTAAATAACCTGATTGAAATGACAGGTCTAGGTGTGTGACTGCATACCCACATTCCAGTGTGGTACGTGGGCCTACTGATGGAGAGCAGTGACCCAAATGCTCTCCTTGGCAGAGCACCTGCTGTCAGTCCCCAGTGCAATTTCTTCTTATCCTACTTCTACTCTAAGCAGTGTCTGTTGCAGCATGTACTCAGTATGGCAGCGAGGGGAGTGGTCCATTTGCCACCTCGCTGGGCCTTGGCAAGGGGGACTATCCAGGGGACATGGGGATAGCTCTCACACTCACTGAGGAACTCTCATCTGGATTACCATAGAAACATCTTCAGCAGTCTTCCTCTTCCTGCCTTTCCCTGTGACAACTACCCTCAACCCAGTCTATTCTCCACATAGCAGCCTGTTCCAGTTCCTTCTCTATTGCTTTGATGGCCCTCCACTATAATGAGGATAAAATGCAGACATTACCTCATGGTGTCTCTAATGTGATTCCTGCTTGTTCCCTCAACTTCATCCTTGGTCACGCTCCTCCCTTGCTCATTATGCTGGCCTTTCTGGTCTCCTTCTTCTTCTTCTTCTTCTTTTTTTTTTTTTTTTTTACAAATTCCCCGGTTCTTTCACACTTCAGGACATTGGCATGTGCTATTTGCTGTCTGGAATGTTACCCTTTCCAATCTTCATCTGGTTCCTTTCTCCTTATCTTTTAGTCAGAATTAAAATGCTACCTGCTCAGAGATGCCTGTGAACAGTGGGTCCTACCTGCCCTCATTAGTCTCCTTCTTAGCCCCCTATTTGTTTCCACTGTGGATCTGTCACAATTATAAATAATGTGTGCGTGTATTTTCTTGTTTGGCTATTTCCCCCATCAGAATGTAACCTCCCTGTGAGCTAAGACCAAGTGTGTCTTGTTTACCAATGTAATCCAGCAATCAGAACTGGGTTGAATACGTAATTAATAGGTAAATGAAGGAAAAGTAACAATGATATTCACACACACTCTTACAGATGATGGGTCACCTTTTGTTGCCCCCCCTTCCCTTTCAGTATAGCCTTTTGTTTTCCTTAACCCAGTTTATGTGTATGACACTCCCAGCAGGAATAGAGTGCCTTGCCACTCTCATTGTGGGAACTCTGGGGTCTAGCAGTTCTTGCTTGACTTTTTGAAACAACTAAAAATATTATTGGAGCTCTGTTAGGAAGTTTAATCCTTGGTTAATGTGACCACTGTTATCACCTCGCTAGGCAGATCTTGGAGATGGTGCTACTTTCTTGATTACTGATTGCTATCTCTTACAGCTTCATCTCATCCTTCCCTTTTGCCACAAGATCCCTCAGGTCTGTTTCTTCCTCTGCAAGTTGATCAGTTCTGGACCACTGGTTCCTTGCCATTCCCCTCTCATCTTTTTAGTTTAGGCAGTTTGATTTGTTTGTTCTCATGTCGTTTCTCCCACTGTGAACATCTCCCTAGACATTCTTTATACTGTTGGCCCTTGGATCTCCAGACTCCACTCCTGTCTTTTCTCTTCTTGGCTCCCCACATTAATCCTTTAAATTGCTATGTGTCCAAGTTCAGTTGCTTCTTTTCCCAGTGTTGCCTGTGCCTGGGACAGCATCCCTCCACATGTCCACACTCAAGTAGCCTTTTAATCCTTCTCTAGGTCTCGATCATCTAGTAGATATTAAGTAAGTACTCACCATATTCTGAGCACTCTTTTTTTTTTTTTAATTTAATTTTATTTTTTCGGTGTTACAAGATTCATTGTTCATGCACGACACCCAGTGGTGAGCACTCTTTGCTCTTCTGTATGACTTTTCTCAAGGTTCACCTTGTGTAAATAGTCAAGAGTTGTGACTACTCATTCTAGAGCTTTCTAGTAAGTATGCCCTTCTCAAATCTTAAAACACTTAACACAAGGCCCATTAATGGGCTATCCATTAATACATCTAATAGATACATTTTTTAAAGATTTTATTTATTTATTTGAGAGAGAGAGAGAGAGCAAGAGAGAGCACAGGAACAGGGGGAGGGAAAATCAGATTCCCTGCTGAACAGGGAGAACGATGTGGGGCTTGATCCCAGGACTCTGGGATCATGACCTGCACTGAAGGCAACCGCTTAACTGACTGAGCCACCCAGGCACCCCCTCGTGTAATAGATATTTATTGATCACCTGTTGTGTGTCAGACACTATTCTGGCAGTGGCTGGCGAACAAGAGGTTCTATATATGTATGTTCTATGTGTGCATATTGCTTTTACATTCTAGAGGGATATACATACATATTTACAGTATGTGTATAAGTATTTGCATAGATGAGTTTGTATATGTAAACATTTAATCCATATTATTATGTGCCATTCACTAGCTTTTAGCTAAATAAATTGTGTCTTACCACCAGGATTATAAATTTTTCAGAAACAAAAATTTTTCGTGTGTGATTGCATACCTGCTTGGTAGAATGCTCTACAGAACATGTATTTAATGAACTCAATGACTTCACTAAATACAGAGAATTACATTCAAGTGAGATACAAAACTCCATGTATTATTGTGTTGATACATTGTCTTATTGCAGTCTAGCCCTCTGTGTGATGTCCTTCTGCATTAATGGGTGTCTGCACTGTTATGTGTTCAGGGTATGTTAACTCACTGTGCATGGGTACAGGACAGATTCATTTAAAGTTCACAGTGTAAACAATGCAATGTTTCTAGAACTAGAGTTGTAAGCTCAAGCACTGATAGAAAATTGCATTTATAATTACTTAACTATATGCCTCTCAAACAATAATAAAGGTAAAAAATATTGAGGCATACAGAAGCTTACAGGAATCTCAATATCAGCAATAACCATTTGCTAAGGAAAAACACTCCTGTGTCTCTTCTGTCAGTACCTCACTTAAAACACTTGTGGTCACCAAATGTGTGTGGGGGATTTCGTACACCAGGCAATTCTCTGATTCTCTGATATCAATCAGTTGGGTGTCCTACAATTGAACTCACTTCTGACATTATGTACTTGCTGATACCATCAGAACCCACAACTTAAGGGCTCAAGATTTCACAGGATTGCATTACCATCCACCCCCAAGTCCAGATGCCACTCTCACAAACCCAGGTTGTCATCCGTGCTATGGATATAAATTGGAGGTTAACATGACCCTCTCTTTAGGTTTAATTAATTTGCTGGAGTGGTTCACAGAACTCAGGAAAACAGTTTACTTATGAGGCTACTGGTTTTTCAAAGAAGGATAACAGAACCACCAGATGGAAGAGATGCATAGGGCAAGGTGTATAGGAAGGGGTTGGGAGCTGCTGTGCCTTCTCTGGCCTCATTGCTTTCCCTGTTGTCAACACAAAATAAACAAATCTTTTAGAATCTCCTAAAGTAAGAAAGAGCATTTTATTTGAGCCCAGATTGGGACAGCTGCTTGGGAAACATGCTCTTCAAAGGGAAGAAAGTGTTCCCAAGAATGAACAGTTTTTACAGGGTTGTATACTTTTTTACATTTTGTAAAAGCTCGAAAGATTATAGATTAACATTTAGGTAGGAATCTCGAATTTTATCATAAAGGAATGGAGGGAGTAGGAGAATTGTTTGATATTTTAAGGACAAGGTGGTTTTCCTTTGGGTTACTCATTCACAAAGCAGATGTACAATGCCTGTGTGGCGGGCCATAAAACACGCTTTTGGTTTGAACAAAGTTGATATACAGTAGTGTTGACTTAGAAAGAAATCTAAAATGGCTCTTCTTGTCTATCAGGCCTTAAGAGAGTTTTTCTCTCATCACTGTATCCACTAACCTGGAAGCTCTCCAAGCCCTATCTTTTTAGGTCTTTATTAAGGCTTCATCACATAGGCATCGTTGATTAAATTATAGGCCATTGGTGGTTAGTTCAACCTCTAACTCCTCTAACTCTCTGAGGTCAAATGTGTGGGGCCGAAAGTTTCAACCCTCTGTAATCACTTGGTTGGTTCCCTTGGCAGCTAGCCCCTATCCTTAGGTTACCTAGGGGTTTTCCAAAGTTACCTCATTTATATAAACTCAGGTGTAGTTGAAAGGGGCTTGTTATAAATAACAAAACTTACCCACTTTACTTTTATTTCAAGAATCAGGAACAAAAAATATTATAATAATAAATGTTCTTATGGCTGTCGTATAGGAAATTACGTGGGTTTTAGGCGCTGCATACCAAGAATGATGGACAAAGACCAAAATATGTATTTCTTACTATATTACAAAATCACACCATTTTATCAGGCTTTTCAGACAGACTATATGAATTTGTTTTTGCCCCAATACATTTATTTATTTACTTGAAAGCAAAATGCATGAGAGCACACAAAGTAGGTGCCACATTAAACTGACTCTGCGTTTGAATGAAAACCGTGATGGTAAGCCTCAATGTCATGTACTTCTACACAATGAGCAGGAACCAACTTTACCAAGCAAAAAGTGAAGAAAGTTTGTTCATAGGACAAAATGGCATATGTGCTGAAACAACTCGAGAAAGAAAAACTCAAGCAGAATGAGCAGCTCAAAACAATGAACAGCAACAGATGGGTGTAAACTCTTCCTAAATGTCTTATGTCCTTTATGGGTCTTTGTGCAGTCAGTAATTGGTGGAGATAGTCTGGTGAACTCCCAGATGCTTATTTGTATTATTTGATCACATTGATTTTGTTGACTAAGTCAAAATAAATACTAGCATAGCCCTCCTGAAGCACATTACATTGCTCATTAACATTGGTCCCTTGGACAATATTGCAAATACCATAAGATAGTTAGCAGGGATGGAATCTAGGATTCAACTGAGCAGTAACTTTGTCTACCCAGAAAACTTTTTTTCATATTTCAAACACTTAGGGTTACTTAAAATTGATTAGTTGACCTAAATATTTGCCAATTCAGTGTGTTCTCTTCACTCACAGATGACTTGCTGTCCAACCTCTCTTTGAACTGAGGGGTTTAGTTTTGGCTGTCTTGTTTTGTGAGTAGGCTGAGGTTGTTGAGAATGATTTTCTTGATTTGAGAATATTATGGATGGTGACTACAGACTGTAGTTAATCAGATGAGATGGATCAGAAGAGAAAGAAATGACCATGAAGAAAAAAAAATTTGTTTTTTTCATACTAACATCTCAGAAGATATTCTAGAAAGATACTTATTTGATCATCTTAAACTAGATAGAGGAATGCTTGCAGATTTTATTTTAGGGACGCCACATCACAATTCTTTGTCTAAAAATTCACATGGCTCCACTATTTGGAGGTCTCAGGAATAGAACTATCTCCATCTTTAGGCTTTCCTTGGAAAAATTTACCAAGACAACCTAAGTGTTAAGCAAAATCACAATTTTATTAAATTATGTTCACATGAAAATTCCAGTGAGAATGAGAGGTAAAAGTATAAGCAAGGTTATTCTTAAGATCATATGGAAAGATCACATGAAAGTAACAAAGAATATTGTGAAAATAATGAATAATGAGAGGAAACTGGCCCAGTCAGGTAGAATATACTATAAAGCTGCAATAATTAAAGCCATTTGGGATCTGTATGGGAATAGTTTCATCAATGGAACAGGATAATCTAGACATAGATGCAAAAAAATATGGGTATGTAATAAAAATATGGGTATGTAATGTGTGATAAAAATGCATTTCAGATTAGCGGGTAAGAGATGAATTTTCCAACAAATTTATGTTGGGCAATTTGCTGACCATTTAGGGAAAACAGTAATAAAGCAGGGTCTCCACTGTAGTCCTTACACCAAAATTAATTCCAGATGGACCGAAGTTTTAAATGTAAAAATGAATTATAAAAGCACTAATAGAAAAAAATGGACTGCTTATTTTCATAATTTTGGATTAGAGAAAAACTTCCAACACAGAAGCTGTAGAGGAAAACAGTTGATAAATTTGACCACATAAGCATTAAAAACTATTACAAAAAAAAGTCGTAGACAAAATCAAAATATATATAACAAACTGAGAGAAAATATTTATAACTCACATGACCAAATACTTATTGCCTTAACACGTAAAGAATTTAGCAAATGAGTAAGGGGGAGAAAAAAAACCTGACAGAAAAATGGATAAAGGAACTTTTCAGTTTGGGATTATGTTTAACTAATGTGACAGAAACCCAGCTGTAGGGGCTTAACAAAATGAGGGCTTTCCTTTTCTCATGTAAGAAGTCTGAAAGCAGTCCAAAGCTGGCGTGGTGGCTCCACAGTGTGTCAGGAGCCTAGACTCTTGGTAATTTTTAGTGGGTGGCTTTTTTCTTCATGGCCACAGATAGCTGTTCCACGTCCAGGCACTATGTCTGAGGCAAACAGCAGCAGCTAAGACACATCTGCCAGAAACTCTGCTACTTGACCTGCCAGCGGCAAAATAAATATTTATCAACCCCAATACCTGAATTGCTGTTCTCTCACTTGCTTGGATTTTTCTCCTCAAGGACACTTGTCACCACCAGGGAAGCTGTCCCTGACCACCTGATTAAAATGCTCTCTCCCTCTGAACCCATCTTAGCACTGTATCTCCCTTATGTTGCTTGAGTTCCCTTTCTTATACTGATTATACTGTATATTGTCTATCATATCATAGTCCATTTGGGCTTCTAAACAAAATACCACAGATTGGGTAGCTTATACACAACAGAAACTTATTTCTCACAGTTCTGGAGGCTGGAAATCCAAGATCAGGATGCCAGCATGGTCAGGTGAGAGCTCTCTTCTGGACTACAGACTTCTCATTATAACCTAACGTGGCAGAGAGGGCAAGGGAGCTTTCTTGGGCTGCTTTTCTAAGGAGACTAATCATTTCCCAAAAGCCCCATCTTCTAACACCATCACATTGGGCATTTTTCCATGTATGAATTTGGAAGGATACAAACATTCAGAGCATAGCACTGGGGCACACAGACTTTACCTTAATCACTGTATACCCAGGGCCCCATACAGTGCTTGACACAGACTTGATTCTTAAATTTTTAAAAAAAGTGAATATGAAATATGAAATATTTGTTGAATGAATGTTATACTTCTCAAATTCACTTTAGGCTAGTATTAATAAGCAATTATGAATTTATACCACCATACACTACCCCCACTGGGGACAGCTTGCCCAGCCTGGATCCCTGTCTTCTGCCACTATCACCATTTTGGCCTCTTCTGCCTTTTGACACTCCTGGAGATGGAAGTTAGATGGTAACTAACCGTGGGGCAGAGGTGTTCTCTGTATTCCCCAGGAGTTTGGGGTGACCTGTTAGAGTCTGAAGGCAGAGAATCCTTTTTTTACTTGTTAAAGTTAACATGGAATGTGCCAGGCTGGAAAACTGGACAATTTGGTTTCCCCTTCAGTGAATCTCCCATTATCTGTGAGGCATTCACTTGCTTTCTCTCAGGGATTCACATTTCTCATCCTGTCATTGCTGTGTAAGGGTGATTTGGTGGAATTCTGGATATCTCCACTAGCAGATAGAATGCTGGGTTGGAATATTCAGGAAAAGAAGATACCTACTGATCCTTCTTGAACTGCTTTATGATTTTTTTATGAAGTATAATTGGCATATAACATATCAGTTTTGAGCGTACAACATACTGATTTGATTATATATATTACAAAATGATGACTACAATAAGTCTAGTTAACATCTGTCACCATACATAATTACATATTTTTTTCTTTTAAGGCCTCTTGACAATTTACAAATTTGCAATACAATATTGTTAACTGTAGTCGCCATGTTGCACATTTTATTTCCATAATTTATTTATTTCATAAGGGCCAGTATGATTTTAGAAGTGTATTGTCTTTTCTCCTTAGCCGAATTGTTCTCTTGAGAACAGGGACCCGGTGTCAGACTTAAAAAAAAAAAAAAATCTCTTGTCATTTCTAGAGCGGTATTAGGTGGATATTCTGTGATTGGTTAAACCAAGAAATAGAAGCTTTAATGGACTCAGTTTGATTTCTTGTAATATTTATGGCAGAGTTAATAAATTTATCCATAGACTGTCTCTGATATGTTTAGGTTCTGATTATAGTTTGGAATTTTCTGTTCTGAAACAAGTTAATTTTTTCTATCTTTCAAATTATGGTAGTAGGGGATTTCAAAAGGGCTATTGACCACACTGAACTCTTCTCTTTAAAGAGTTAGGGGTGCCTGGGTGGCTCAGTTGGTTAAGCATCTACTTTTGGCTCAGGTCATAATCCTAGGGCTCCCTGCGCAGCAGGGAGTCTGCTTCTCCCTGTGCCCCTCCCCCTGCTTGTGCTCTCTTTCTCTCTCTCCCCCCAAAATAAATATAATCTTTTTTAAAAAAAGAGTTAAATTGGAGTCTTTAAAACTATGTTTAAAAATCACCAGAAAACCGCATATGGATCATGATAACTATGAGTTGTAGAGATGGAACAGGGGTAGTCCTCAGGGTTTGTAGTGAAAGGATCTGGGTCAGCAGTCAGTGTCCTGATCCTTACTTCCTCTTTGTGTTTCTGAAAGCCTGTCCTTTACCTCCCTGTGCTTCAGATTCTTTTTTTTTTTTTTTTCACTTGGTTTTTCATCTGTCAGATGAATATAGTAATAATCATTACATTAGGATTTTTGTGGGAGCAGGAAATGATAGAATGCAGTTAATATACATCTAATAGGATGATGGTGGCAATCTCGTAGACTTCTTTTCAAAGGCAAAATGTAGTGGCACTTCGTTAATGGAGGTAATGCTTCTGAACATTGTGATTGGCTCCTCTCATTATGTTATGTAGTCTTCATGTCATTCTTATACTTCACATCCAGGAAAGATTAACTAACTCAAGTGTATCTTTAGGAAAAAAGTCCTTGGTCTTCCAAGAAGTACTAACTATTATCCTACTTCTGTGTTTAAAGAATATTTATAATAATCTCTCTTGTTCTTTTGGAGTTAGAGGTATGTGTTTGCGGTAAAGAACATTCATTATTCCTCAGTCCTTCATTTTCTTGTTCATCTGACTTCAAACCATCTTTCTCTCTCTTTCTCTATTTCTTTTTCTCGATATGTGTAATTTCTCCAACAGAAAATGACATTCAAGTGATTTGGCATATAGACTTTAAAAAGAAGAAAGCAACGTGCAGAAATGTATTTGAAAGACAGAGGTTCTTTGTTAAATGTAATGAGACGGTGGACCCTAACAGCTGCCTTCTGGCTATAGAATCAATCTCTTGATAAGTTGTCACATGTTAAAGAGGAAGCATTGTAACAGGTTTTGCAAAAGGAGCTTTAATGTTTTGTCTTGCTGGCATTAGGTAATGGCTGGTTGTGCTGTGGAAAGACATGACCCTCTAAAACTAAAAATTCTCCAGCCTATTAGAACTGGTAGAGATATCAGAGATTGTTAGTCCAGTCTCCCAATTTTTCAAATGAAAGAAGAAAGCAAGGTTCAGAGTGGTAAAGTGGCTTGTCTAAGTTCAAGTAGACCACACCAAATATGGGATCCTGATTTCCTGGTTCTGTAGCCCAGTGTTCTCTTCATTTGTGTTTTCTGGGCCTCTGTAGATTTGTCTGTCTATCCATGACTCCACTCCACTGGTCTCTTGGTCACAATTGATTGCTCTAGGCTTAATCCCTGACTAAAGCCAGGACAGTCAAGTTTTTTAATTTTCCTAAATCCAATTGATGCTCCCTGAGAATGTTAAAACTGAAAAAGAGGAAGTCTCTGGTGGTGAAAATTGTCAGGAATATAGTTCTGGAACTGTTGGTGGGCATTACTGTCCATAGAGAGCTATTTCCAACTGTTACTGAAACCCATCACATCCCTGCCATTGGATTTTATGAGCCAGCAAATCCTCCTTTTTACTGAAGATCACGCTAATTAAGATTCTGGTACTAGCAATCAAAAGAATATGGATTAATATTCCCATTGAATTCTCTACTTTAATACTTATAGTGATTTTTCCTTTCAAATTTTTTCAAATTCTTCATCCTTAAAAATTATGGCACAAATTTAGTAAGTAGGCGTCTCCTTTGTTTACAGTATGGATTTACGATTTAAATGAATATTCAGATTACATACATTTTGATCACAGTAACTATTTCTCTTACCATTTATAACTATAATTTCATTCCATAACAGTTTTAGACTTGGATATTTAAGCAATCTGTTAGGGATATTTTATTAGGGTGAATGAAGCTTAATCTTTATTATTTATTAATCTTCTTTAGATATTTTATGCAACTTCTTACACATATATTAATGGAACTTTTAGTTGTCTTATTTTATTAATTTTTTAAAAGATTTTGTTTATTTGAGAGAGAGAGAGAATGAGAGAGAAAAAGAGAGCATAAGAGGGGGAAGGGTCAGATGGAGAAGCAGACTCCCTGCTCTGCAGAGAGCTTGATGTGGGACTCGATCCTGGGACTCCAGGATCATGACCTGAGCCGAAGGCAGTTGCTTAACTAACTGAGCCACCCAGGTGTCCCTTATTTTATTAATTTTTATCTCCAATTCCCTATATGGGTATGAGAGCATCTGACACAGTGCCTAAAATGTCACTCCATGTTAATTTTTCTTTTCTTACTGGGAAGAATAAATAGTGTTTCCTTATATACAGAGACTGTTTTAACATTTTCACTTGGAAAATTGATACCCTATCACCACCACTGAATGTCAGTTGAACACTGGTTCTGGCTGTTGTGGAAGGTTAACTAAGTAGGTACAGTAATAGATCTTGTTCAACATGACAATTTTTGAGAACCAGCAAAATGCTGAAGTATCTTCCTACCATCACTGTTACTACCACCAAATGTTTAAATAACTCTTCAGAGGTTGCAGAGTTCATCTGTATAATTCAATCCCTATAACAACCAGAAAAATATTCTTTAATATTCATAATTTATAATTTAAGAAACCGAAGCATAGATTTAAAAAAAAAATGTCTTTCTTAAGAACACATGGTTGCTACCCTCAGACTCAAAACAAGGGCTTCTGTGTGAGTCAGTATTTTCTTTTAAATATCACAGTGATAATATGAAATCTGAGTACTTTCCATGAAAAACTCGAAATCTTCAAACAATACCCTAATCATTGTTTCATTAAATTATTGAATGGATGCATACTGAGAGTGAGGAGTCCTGATGTAGCTTCCATGGTGCCCTGGGAGCCCCATCTCCTTTCACTGCATGAACATCCTGTCTTGCCATCTTCAGTGCGACACTGCAGTGGTGTAAGTGGGAGTATGTGTGTGTGTGTGTGTGCGTGTGTGTCTATGTGTGGTGTGTTGAGAAGGTTGGGGATAGGAGAAGGCAGTGAATAAGTGAAAGCATTTCATTAGTCACTAAAGGCACTTTAAAGGTGAGACACCCGCACCCCAGAGAGCTATGTCTGTATAAAAGGCACTGAGGATAGATTCAGTTCATGGGGAGAAAGGGATTCCGGAATAGTTCACAACAATGAGCTCAGGGGGAAATCTTGGAGAAATGGAATACAGGAAGTCCGGATTAGCTAAAGCATGTGGTGTATAAAAATAAATAGGAAGATAAGGTTGGGAAGAGAGAGGAAGACTGATCCAGGCTAAGGCATTTGGACATTGTTCTGTGGGCACTTGGGAGCCATTGAAAGTTTTTGAATGGTGTAATGATGTAATCATAGCTGGGATGCATACTTCTTATTAGAGTAAACTTTGATGTTTGTTTCCCATGTCCTGATATTCATTCTATGACCAGCCCTTTTGGTTCTCCTTGGAGAGTATATCCCAGACCCAGCTTCTGCTGACAGTCTCCACTGCCAGCAGGCTTACCTCAGTCACTGTTACCTGTCAGTTGGGCTGCACTGCACCTTCTTTAGTGACTTGCTGCTTCTATGCTTGCCCTGCCAATCCATTTCATACTACAGAGCAACCTTTTGCAAGTGCAAACAAGAACTATCGTTGTCCTGGTTAAAGATTTCATCATCTTTTCATCACACTTGCAGTAAAATCCAAACTCCTTGCTGTACCCACAAGGCCTTTTGCGACTGTATGTGACCTGGTCCTGCCTCTCTTTGAATTTATGTTCTGCCCTCTCTTCCCTTGTCCCTCACTCAGCTCTTACCACTCTAGTCTTGTATTTCCTGAACATCCAGGTTCCTTCTCACCATAAGGTCTCTGCATTTGCTTGTTCGTCTGTCTGGAATGTTCTTCTCCCAGGTCTTCACAAGGTTAGCTCCTTAACAAAAGAGGCTTTTCCTGACCCTCGATGTGAAGTAGCCCCTGCTCAAGTCACACTTTCTGTCATTTACCAGGATTCATTTTCTTCACAGTGCTTTATCAGTAACTGGATGAATTCCTTCAATGACTTGTAAATTTACTTGTCCCCTAACCTCTTCAACTAGATGTGAGCAAGGATTTCATTTTTTTCATTGCTGTATCCCCAGTGCCCAGAAGAGTCCTGGCACATAGTACCTATTAGTTGAATTAATTAATTTAGAACTTTGAATGACTGGAGCACAGAGCCTACTGCAGTGTTTTCAGTACAATGAGAGTACACTGAGGGTCTTGTTAATGGAAATGAAGGGGCAGAGCCTAGCACAAGTACAGTCTTAAGGAGAACTGTTGGGATTTTACATGGTTTCATCTGCTGAGTCATCGAAGAGGGAAGAGGTACAGAGTTTTGAGCTTGGGTGAGCTATTAGGAACCTAGGAAAAGTTCCTGGATTTGGTACAGAAAGGAACTTTTCTAGAGGTGTCAAGAGTTTGAGTGCTGGTGGGGTAGTTTCTAACAGCAGTTGGAGTGTGAGCTTATCCAGAGTTTCCTGTTCCCTGAGAGGCATTGCTGCAAAAGCAAGCAAGGACTGTGGGCTCAGAGAGTCATGAGGGAAAACCACATCCTCAGCTCAACTGTAGCATGCCTATGGCAAGTCACTGAACCACTCTGAACGTTAGGTTCTTCATCTATAACATAAAAATACCTCATGGCACAGTAGTGTTGGGGAGGAAAATTTTCCTCTATCTTTCAAAGATATTCTTCCAGCTGGTTTAAGGATTCGATTGACATGAGACTGATTTACAGGAGAGAGTTAAATTTAATTTCATACATACAGGAACACCTTATACATGAGAGGTTCAAAAACAGAAAGGTACAATGAAGTATTTATGTCATGCTGAGCTAAGGAATGGGATAGAGGCCTGGGGCTTCAAAGGGGAGGAGGGCAATTCATAGGCAGTAAGAAGACAGATGTTTGGTAATTAGATATTTGCCCTGCAATACTGACGGGTTACTCAAATAAAATTTATTCCTGGTGATAACTCTAATTCTAGGAAAGACCCCCAATTTAGATTCTTCTAGGTAGTTAAGGACAAGGCAAAAATTTCTCTTGGGCCCGCAGGGTCTTGATTGCCTTCAGCTCAAAATAGTCCACATGCCAAAATGACACATTTTGGGGAGATTTGCTCTGACCCCCTTCAGTGGTTCTGAAAATTAAACTATAGAACCTGAAAGCATGGAACCAAGCCCTGATGCAGGGTAGTTTCTCAATGACTGTGAATTTTCCGTCTCCTTCCCCCTTCTTTAAGAGGCTGAGGATTAAAACATTTAGTCCAGTTCCACAGTTTAAATTTGTGTTGTTTTTCTTTGCAAGGCAAAACAAGTAAGTGGTTTAAAAAGACAAACAATACCCCCAGACTTAAAATAAAAATGGATGGTTCCCTGTTCCAACTCCAGTCCCCTCTCCCCCAGCTTCCTCTCCCCTGAGGCTACTACTTTTAACTCTCATAGCTATTTCTTTTAGAACTTAAATCTGTAATTCAACATAACACACTTGTACTACTGTTCCTTCAGTTTTCAATTATAGATATTATTTATATATCAAATTAAGATGTCTTCATATTCATACCAGGAAAGGCAAGGATTTAATTCCCCTATATTTCCAACCCCAAACCTATCCATACCACATGTACCATTCCTCTTCTTGATGTATTATGTCCCCCTCCCTTCTTTTTTTTCTAGCTTGTCAGTATTGTGAGTTTATATTTTTGACTCCAGCTATTGACATCTGCACTACATAGTGTACTGTGATGCTATTTCCTTTCTTACACAAATTCTTATTTTTTCTGCAGTTAATACTTGCTTCATTGTTTAGGTTTCTTTTTGTTTTTTTTATACCAATCACTCTTGATTATCAAACTTCCCTCAAAATCTGAAACGTTTCCTCTTAATAAATTCAAACCCAACATATATTCTGTAAGTTTGATTTATTTTCCCCTTGGAAATATCTTTCCAGCTTCCTCTGGCTTCCTGCTCCAATTTGGACTGTCCACTTTCTAAGCCTGCTGCATAGTGCCATCTGGAAATCTTTTTGTGTTCTCTTGGTTTGGATCTCCTGTTCCCAGATCTTATTTTCTTTCTCATTATGTACTCTATTCCTTCACTTTGCCAAGGCAAGCTCATCCCACAGCTTTCCGAGAAAGTATGTGGGAGGTAAATTCTTTGAGACTTTGTAGAGCTTTATTCTGTTTTCACACTTGACTGACATTTTGGCCTAGTATAGAATTCTAGGTTGGAAATAATTTTCCTTTAGCATTTTGAAGAAGATACCTTCTGATCTTCTAGTTCCCAGTGTTATGTTGAGAAATTTGATGCCATTATGATCCCCTTGCTTTCCATGTGACTTTTTTTTTTTCCCTTGGAAGTTTTTAGACTTTTCTCTCTTTCTTCAATATTTTGATATTTCACAATGATATACCTCCATGGCACTTTTTTTTTCCCCCCATGAGTTATTCTGGGATGTTGATGAGCCTTTTTAGTCCAAGCACTTACCTTTCAATTCTTGGAAATGTTTTTGAATTATTTCTTTGAAATTTCGTTTCTTCTGTGCTCTTTTTTTGAAACTCCTATTATTCAGATATTGGACCTTCTGGCCTGTTCTTGTGATTTCTCTCTCTTTCTTTTTATTTTTTTCTTTCCCTTTGCACAATGCATTTCCTAAGTTTTCTCTGTGTTGCTTTTTAGTTTTGGTCTCTGTCTTTTCTAGAGGTCTAACTGAAACAACTAGTGTTCCTAGGTAATCTATATATTTTTTAACAGTTAAATACCAAGAAGTTGAACTGAAAACCTTCTGAATGAGTCACACCTGTCATCTGAAAGCCGTTACCATAAGGCAAAAGGCAAATTTTTTAGGGTCTCTCAGGTAGGTCTTTATTCTTGAGCTGGTTGTGTGGCTGAAAGGGAATTATCCAGTCTTTTGTTTGGAGGATATCAGCCTGACTTCTTGTATCCTGGGAGCCTCTAGGTAAAGGAGCTGGTTATTTCACTGTTTAGCATTAAGACTTCCACTTCCACATCCTGTGTCCACCTCCCTCCTGCCCTGTACTGAGTCTGATGCCCCCAAGACTCAAGTCCCTCTGGTTCATCCTCTCTAGAGAGTAAATATCCTGGCATCTTCTGGGTTAGGAAGAAGTAACTTCCTCTCTATGCAGGAATCTGGGGCTTTAGATCAGGGGTTGACAAACTATTTCTGAAAGGGCCAAAAAGTAAAGATTTTAGACTTTTTGGGTTACATCATGGTCTCTATCACATACTCTTCTCCTTCTCGTCCTTTTTTTTTTTTTTTTAATAACCCTTTAAATTGTAAAATAAACACTCATAACTTGTAGACAGTACAAAAACAAGTTGTAGAACAGACAAGTCATAGCTTACTGACTCCTGGTATAGAGGGTCCTTTTGGACACTCTAAACCAGTCATCTTCATTTCAGCCCCACCCTGTATCCCTGCCTTCAGAGGAACTTGAAGCTTCCAATTTCCAGTTCTTCTTGGGTTTCTTGATAAAACTGGGTGATTTCTTATAGGTTCCCCCCCCCTCCAATTTCGACCCTGTCCCACCATGAAAGCTTAGGTTTCAGCTTTTACAGGTCTACTAGGTAAGCCAACAATGTCCATCTTCTTTTCATTTTCTAAAAGTTCAGGTTTTTTTCTCATTTGCCTTTCTCTCTGTCCTCATTGGGCCATGCCTTTGGAAAGAGCGGAGATAAATATATGTGTTTAATCTACTAAGTTTAACCAGAAGCTTCCCCAAATCCAATTTGGTTGGTTTTTATTTTTACTCCACGTGCTTACTTGCTATGCCAGATGTTCGAAGAAGATGTCCATGGGGAGGGAAAATGAAGGGTTTTAAAATGTAGTGTTCTTGAAATGCTCACAATGGTTCAGTGTGTGAGATCCCAAAGAGGCCTGGTTGTTTCTAACCACCAAACTCTTGTAATAGAAATACAGTTTCACCCTTATTTGTGTAAACCATCAGGGTCATTTTTAAATGTTTGTAATAAAGTTTGCAGCTTATTGTTTAAAATTGAATTTAAGGTAGTAAATCAAAGCTTTTGCTGGCATGCCCCTGACAGCAGGGAGAGCCTGGTAAGTGATCCCTAAGAGCTGATCAAAGAGACCTGCTGAGCATTTTTTCCTGTATTTGTGTTTTGGTCCTTTAATCTGGTGGTGTTTCCAATTCCATTCTGAATACTGTAATGCACACTCCACCGCCACTCAAGTCTTCTTGGCAGCATCTGGGATTGTCTTTGCCAAATGGCCCCTTTTCGGGCATACGCTTGCATTTGCCATCAAGCCTATACAAGGCACAAACAATGGTGGTTGTCAGAAAATGGACATCTTTCAAGATCTTATTCGTACCACATTTTTGATCTTATAATCAAATGAAAATTGAAAATAAAAAAAGTAAAATTCACGGAAAAATGACCATTTGCCATTCTTGCCTAGGTTCACCTTTCCTGGCCAGTGAAGATGGCGTGCTTGGAGGAGTGATTGTTCTCCGAACTTGTAGGTGTTCTTCAGAGTCTGACTCCTCCCAAGATAAGCAGACACTTCTAGGTAAGCTGGACATATACCTTACGTGTGTGTCTTTCTCTTTCATTTCTTCAAGATGTGGAAAGCATTATGTCCTTAAGTTAATAATGTTAAGCTGTGGGAAGGCCAGAATGCTCTACTGGTATATACACATGTCTATTCTTCTGATCTTTTTGCATAGGTAAACATGTAAGAGATGAATATTCATTTTTAAGTGTATGCTTAAAGCATATATTTCAAATGGGCTTAGAACCTAGGACCTTTACTAAAGCCCAATATTAAAAACATTGGACCATGTATTTATTCCCTGCCTTGTTCCAAAGCACTGGAGATGACCCATAGCAACATACACAGTAACAAACATAGAAAGAAGCTTCTTCCTGTTCCCCCTCCCAAAACAGAATCAGAACCATGTGAAGAGCTACTGGCGTAGGAATCTGTTCTGGCTCAATCGCTTATTAGCTATGACGCCTTTGTGCATCAGTCTTACTGTTCTGTGCCACTTCCTCGTCTGTAAAATAAGGACATCTGCCCTGCCCTCCTCATAAAGCTGTGGTGAAGAAGGGTCAAGTGAGTGTTTTGCAGATTTTCAGATGTCCATCCAGATGTGCGGTTTTGTGTCTAGCCTAGTGTACTACTGGGGTTAAAAACCAGCCAGTCCTCCATTTTCCAAGGCACAAAGCTGTGGGGCTACCTCAGCCCACAGGGGTGCCTTTTTCTAATCCATTCATCCAGAGGAGACATTTTTTAAAAATCTGCATAAAGGTACTATGTAAGCTAGGAGGGGGTCGTAGATGTTATTTTTAATTGACTTTTTAATTAATTATATATATATTCAGGAAAGTACACGAATTATAATTGCAACTGCTCTATAAATTATTATAAACTGAACCCACCCATGCAAGCAGTACACAGACAAAAAGTAGAACTTCACCACTGCTCCCAGAACCCCCAGGTAATTACCCACCCCCATTCTTTATCTCTCCAAAGTGAACCACTATGCTGACTTCTGACACCATGATTAGTTTCTCTGGGGTTTATATTTTATATAAATGGAACTACATGTATCTGATGTGCATGTTACATGTGGCAGTAGTTTGTTCATTTTCATTGCTGTGTGGTACTCCATTATACTGATATACCACTGTGTATTTATCCATTCTTCCCTAAGTATTTTTTTTTTTTTAATATAAGGGTTGTAGATCATTGACAGGAACTGTGGTAGTTCAACCTTGTCTATAAATTTTCTTACAGAAGGTGTGAGTGGTGCCTGATCTATATTG
Source organism: Potos flavus (assembly GCA_028534135.1). Classification (NCBI taxonomy): domain Eukaryota; kingdom Metazoa; phylum Chordata; class Mammalia; order Carnivora; family Procyonidae; genus Potos; species Potos flavus. Next base: position 88,048,966 of record CM052885.1, read on the forward strand.
TATGATTATTGTGAATTACTGTAGTACAAGTGAGCCTGTAAATTGGAAAACAATTATTTCTTATGAGTGTAGAAAAGTATTTTTTCTATAGAAGCCGAAAGAGCTTTCATAAAAGTTTCCCCCGAATTCCTCAAAGGGAAAAAAAAGCATTTTGAATTTTGACTACTAATCTCATCTTTTTTTTTGTTTGTTTTTGTTTTTTCCTTTTCTCTTTCCACCCACTATACTTGGTACCCAGGTTGCTCCCAGGAAATGTAGTTTTAAATGACTGTCTTTTGTTAAACCAAGACAAATTAGCCGTTTGCTTCTTTGGTATCTTAATCATTGTTGAATCCTTTAAAGAAATATTCCATGGTTAGATAGAAGGGAGTTTGTAGGAGGATATACCTGGGCCTTCCATAAAAACTCAGAATAACCCTTAGTACTGGGGGCCAATAGGAGATAGTTATTAAAACTGCTTCATAGACTATTCCTAGGATGGAGTATCAGTTCTTTATTGAGCCTGGACTGTTGCTCATTAGAATTAATCCTGAAAATTGTAAGGTTTTTTTGGTTGTCATTTCATTTTTGGCGATGTAGTATAGAAATGCATATTTAAGGATAAATCATAGAATTTGAACTCGTGTCAAATAGTTTTAATCACCAAGGTAGTAATTTGTAAACTACTCCTACTCTCTGTTTCAAGAAGAAGAATGAAATGTAAAGTGTGAATTTCTAAAATAAGTGAAATCTTGCCATTCGTTAAAACTAACTAGTGGGATTAATGTTTTTGAAGTTTATCTACTAAAACCTTGTGAACATAGGCTAGTATCAACTTGTAGATGATACCAACTGATGGATTTTTATATTTGTTCAAAAGAATAATATATGTACAGAAGGATAGGAGAGGAGATGTGAAAGTCACCATGGTCACCCCAATTCCAGAGCCACCAGTCTCTGGTTTTGCTTATTCTTGTTGGAAACACGTTCACACTATAGAATAAGTTCATGCTTCTATTTCTTGATTCGTCGGTAGTTTGTGACTCTTTTTGGGAAAAAAAAATTAAGAATGTAGTTCACACCAGTTTCCACTCCCCTTTCCTCTTGACTTTTGTTAGACTTCTAACTCGAAATCATAAATTTTAATTTCATTGCAACCGTAACACACTATTTCTTAATTTATTTCTTGATTCCTCAACTTTAGACAATCTCTATCAACCATACCTCACCTCTTTGATTATGTAAGTTCAGGAAAGTTCATGTGTTCTTTTTTCTTTTTCCCTTACTCCCAACCCTCACCTCAATCTCTAGCAATACTGTCGTGGTTATTAACATCCACATTCTGTCCTATAGCTAACTTGTCTTCTACATTTTGATTAGAGGTTCTGAACAGTGACAATTACTAACCAGCATTGGCGGCACCAAAACTATATAAATATTATTCACTGCAGATACGAGTATGGAAGATTAGACTCATAAGAAAATAAGAGTCTGTCATAAACCTCTGCCTGTAAAAGGAGAATATTTCAAACACCAAGGTCAAGTGGATTCTCCCATGCTATACCCTATCAGTTGCTCTGAAGCAGGCCAAAATTTAATTTGCTTCATGTTTGGACCATGACTTCTCATGTATTGCCTTATAAAACCCTCATGAGAGTTTAACTTCCTAAACTCATTGGCTCTGTAATGCTTAGTAATATCTAGTAACCAAGAGAGCTCATAAGTCTTTCTTTTCTACAATCCAAATAAAACAATTCCCAAAATCAAAACAACAACAACAATAATTGGATTACTATATATTGGTCTATCACTTTTTATCCAAAGAATAGTATAATTAAAATAGTCTCTAACTTAAGCTTTTTTTGTGTCCACTCT
>CM052885.1:88060213-88099005 GCA_028534135.1 Potos flavus
TTTTTTTTTAAAGAGAGAGAGCATTGACGAGGGAGAGGGGCAGAAGGAGAGAGCAAGAGAGAATCCCAAGCTGACTCTACACCCAGTGTGGAGCCCTGTGTGGGGCTTGATCCCACAGCTCCAAGATCATGACCTGAGCTGAAATCAAGAGTTGGACACTTAACTGACTGAGCCATCCAGGCATCCCTGAGCCAAAATAGACTTTAAGACAAAGACTTTAAAACAAGAGAGACACTATATAATCATTAAAGGCACAATCCAACAAGAAGATATAACAATTGTAAATATGTAACCACATGGGAGCACCCAAATACTTAAAGCAGTTAGTAACAAACATAAAGGAACTAATCAATGAACATCATTCCAGACATCTGTCCAATTACACCAGTGGACATCTGTCCAAACAGAACATCATCCAAACAGAAGATCAACAAGAAAACAGTGGCTTTGAATGACGCATTGGGCCAGAGAGATTTAACAGATAAATTCAGAACATTCCATCCTAAGACAGCAGAATACATATTCTTTTCAAGTGCGCATGGAACATTCTGCAGAATAGATCACATGTTAGCCCACAAAACAAATCTGAACATGTTCAGAGATTGAAGTCATTCCATGCATTTCTTCTCACCACAATGCTATGAAACTAGAAATCAACCACAAGAAAAAAATCTGGAAAGAAAACAAACATGTGGAGGTTAAATAATATGCTACTAAACAATGAATGGGTCAACCAAGAAAGCAAAGAGGAAATGAAAAAAAAATACATGGAGACAAATGAAAATGAAAACACCACAGTCTGAAATGTTTGGGATGCAGCAAAAGCTGTTTTAAGAGGGAAGGTTAATAGCAATACAGGCCTACCTCAAGAAGCAGGAAAAATCTCAAACAAACAACCTAACCTTATACCTAAAGAAGCTAGAAAAAACAGAACAAATGAAATCCCAAACCCATAGAAGGAAATAAATAATAAATATTAGAGCAGAAATAAATGAAATATAAACTAAAAGCAAATACAATGACAACATTAGAACAGATTGGTGAAAGCAGGAGCTGGTTCTTTGAAAAGATCAACAAAGTTGATAATCATTAGCCAGACTCATCAAAAGGAGAGAGGGGGTGCCTGGGGGGCTTAGTTAGTTGAGCATCTGACTCTTGATCTAAACTCAGGTCTTGATCCTCAGAGTCATGAGTTCAGGCCCCACATTGGACTCCATGCTGGGTGTGGAGCCTACTTTAAAAACAAAAACAAAATGAAAAGACAAAAAAAAGAGAGAGAGAGAGAACTCATACAAAATCAGAAATGAAAGAGAAGTAACAAATGACACCACAGAAATAAATAAATACATAAATAAATAAATAAATAGGATTCTAAGAGAATATTATGAAAAATTATATGTGAACAAATTGAAAAACCTAGAAAAAATGGATAAATTCCTGGAAACATATATATTAGCAGGAGAAATAGAAACTAAACTACCAGGAAGAAATAGAAAATTGGAACGATCGATTATCAACAATGAAGTTGAATCAGTAATCAAAAAACTCTCAACAAGGGGCGCCTGGGTGGCTCAGTGGGTTGAGGCCTCTGCCTTCGGCTCAGGTCATGATCTCAGGGTCCTGGATCAAGCCCCGCATCGGGCTCTCTGCTTGGCGGGGAGCCTGCTTCCCCCTCTCTCTCTGCCTGCCTCTCTGCCTGCTTGTGATTTCTCTGTGTCGAATAAATAGATAAAATCTTTAAAAAAAAAAAACAAAAAAAACTCTCAACAAACTAAAGTCCAGGACCAGATGGCTTCACGGGCAAATTCTATCAAATATTTAAAGAAGCATTAATACCTCTTCTCAAACTATTCCAAAAAATAGAAAAGGAAGGAAAACTTCCAAATTCATTCTGTGAGGCCTACATTAGCTGATACTAAAACCAGATAAAAAACACTACAAGAAAAGAGAACTACAGACCAATATCTGATGAACATAGGTGCAAAAATCCTCAACAAAATACTAGCAAGCCGAATCCAACAATACATTAAAAAAATCATTCACCATGATCAAGTGGCATTTATTCCCAGGATGTAGGTGTGGTTCAGTATTCACATGAATATGATTCATCACATCAACAAGAGAAAGGGTAAAAACCATATGATCATTTCAATAGACGCACACAAAGCATTTGACAAAGTAAAACATTTATTCATGCTAAAAACCCTTAATAAAGTAGGTTTAGAGGGAACATAGCTCAACATAATAACGGCCATAAATGAAAAATCCACAGCTAACATCATACTCAATGATGAAAAACTGAAAATTTTCTCCCACATTTATTCAACATAATACTGAAAGTTCTAGCCACATCAGTCAGACAAGAGTATGGAATAAAAGGCATCCAAAATGGTAAGGAAGAAGTAAAACTTTCATTATTTGCAGATGACATGATACTATACACAGAAAACCCTAAAAACTCCAAAAAACTACTAGAAATGATAAATGAAATTCAGTAAGGTCACAGGATCTAAAATCATTATATGGAAATCTGTTGCATTTCTATACATAATAATGAAGCAATAGAAGGAGAAATTATGAAAGCAATCCCATTTACAGTTGTACCAAAAATAATAAAATATCCAGGAATAAATTGATCAAGGAGGTAAAAAAACCTGTACTCCGGAAAGTGTAAAACACTGATGAAAGAAACCAAAGACACAAATGGAAAGACATTTTATGCTTATGGATTGGAAGAATAAATATTGTTAAAATATCCACAATACCCAAAGCAACCTACAGATTTAATGCAGTCTTTATCAAAATATCAACAGCATTTTCACAGACCAGAACAGGCAATTCTAAGACTTGTATGGAACCACAAAAACCCCGAATGGCTTAAACAATCTTGCAAGAAAAAAACTAAGCTGGAGGTATCACAATTCCAAATCTGAAGTTATACTACAAAGCTGTAGTGATCAAGATACTATGGGACTGGCACAAAAATAGACACATAGATCAATGGAATGAAATAGAAAATCCAGAAATGAACCCACAACTGTATTCAATTAATCTTCCACAAAGCAGGAAAAATATCTGATGGGAAAAAAGACACTCTCTTCAACAAATGGTGTTGGGAAAACTGGACAGCAACATGCAAAAGAATGAAACTGGACCACTTTGCTACACCAAACACAAAAATAAATTCAAAATGGATTAAAGACCTAAATGTGAGACCTTAAACCATAAAAATCCTAGACGAGAACACAGGCAGTAACTTCTTTGACATTGGCTATAGCAGCTTCTTTTTAGATGTCTCTTGAGAGAAGGGAAATAAAAGCAAAAATAAACTATTAGGACTACATTAAAATAAAAAGCTTCTGCATAGTGAAGGAAACAGTCAGCAAAACTAAGACAGCCTGCAGAATGGGAGAAGATTTTTGCAAATGACATATCTGATAAAGGGTTAGTATCCAAAATATATAAAGAATGTATAAAACTCAACACCTAAAAATAAATAACCCAATTAAAAAATGGGCAAAAAACATGAACAGAGATTTCTCCAAAGAAAATATATAAATGGCTAATAGACACACGAAAAGATGCTCAACATCACTCATCATCAGAGGAATGCAAATCAAAACTGCAATGAGATATCACCTCACACCTGTCAGAATGGCTAAAAGCCATACGAGTGTTGGCAAGGATGTGGAGATAAAGGAACCCCCTGCACTGTTGGTGGGAAGGCAAAAGGTGCAATCACTATGGAAGAAGGTATGGGAGGGGTCCTCAAAAAGTTAAAAATAGAACTACGCTACAATCCAGCATTCACAGTACTAGTGTTAAAAATGCAAAAACACTAGTACAGAGGAATACATGCACCACTATGTTTATTGCAGCATTATTTACAATGGCCAAATTATGGAAGCATTCCAAGTGTCCATCGATAGACGAATGGATAAAGAAGATGTGGTCTATATGTATAATAGAATATTATTCACCTGTAAAAGAATGAAATTTTTCCATTTTCAGCAACATGGATGAAGCTAGAAAGTATAATGCTAAGCGAAATAAGTCAGAAAAAGATAAATACCAAATGATTCCAGTCATATTTTGAATTTAAGAAACCATAAAAACAGAAGGGAAGAGAGAGAGAAAGACAAATCAAGAAACAGACTCTTAATTACAGAGAACAAACTGATGGTTCCTAGAGGGGAGGTTGGTGGGAGGATGGATGAAATTGGTGATGGGGATTAAAGAACACTTTTATGATTAGCACTGAGTAATGTATAGAATTGTTGAATCATTGTATTGTACACTTGAAACTAATATAACACTGTATGTTAACCATGCTGGAATTAAAATTAAAATCTTAGTAAAATTAAAAAAAAATAAAGCGGCCCCCAAACACAGTGCTGAAGTGCTGCCTAATGTTTCTTTGTGCAAGGAGGTTGTCCTGTCTTGTGGAGAAAACATGTGTTCGATAAGCTTCATTCAGGCAAGAGTTATAATGCTGTTGGTCACGAGTTCAAAGTTAATGAATCAATATTGTACATCCAGAAAAAGGAAGAGGAAATTCATTGAGTTGTATGTGAGGCTACTCCAGGAACTGCTAAAGTAACATCTGTGGTGCATGATGAAGCCATGGAAAACCTGGAAAAGTAGCTCAACTTGTGGATTCATTAGGTAATGATAAATAAGCAGAGCATAGAGGACAACATTATTGTGAGGCTGAAAACCAAAGAAATTCATGAGCAGGTTATCCAGGGTCAGGAAAATGTAAACTCTTCTTTGCTAGTGTTGTGTTATAAAGAAACATTATGTATAATTAATTGCTTATAAGAAAAATATATTAAATAAGGTGTCTTATACAGAAACACATAAAATAAGGTTACCTATTGGTTGAAAATGTTGTGACCAGAGGCTTGTAGGAACCTAACCCTGTATTTCCCTTAGGAGCAATGGCTCAGTATTTGCTAATTCAGTGTTCATGGCAACCTTATAGAACATAAATACCACAAATTGCAAGGGTATATTTTCAAATGGCCATGCCTCTATAATTAGTAAGTGAGAGTGCTTTTTTCTCCACCCCCAGCTAACATAATGTTGTTTCAAACTTTTGATATCTGAACACCTGATAGTTGAATAATGGTATTTTGTGGTTTTAACTTGCATTCTTTTAGTATGAGAAATGTAGAACATCTTTTCATGTTTTAGAGCCAATCATATTCCTTTTAGTTTTCTCTTTTTGTCCTTTTCTCATTGATTTGTGACAGTCTTCAGATATGAAGAAAATTAGCCCTTTTTCTATGCTACAAATTGCAGATATTTTCTCTAGTGTGTCATTTATCTCTTGACCTTTTTTCCCCATATGGCAAAATACCACAAACATCTTTAATATAGTCAAATGTACTGATCTTGTCTTTAGTAGCCTCTGGGTTTTGTTACAGTTTTAAGGGGTAGTATCCAAAATCTATAAAGAACTTATCAAACTCAACACCCAGAGAATAAATAACCCAGTTAAGAAATAGGTAGAAGGCATGAATAGACACTTTTCCAAAGAAAACATCCAGTTGGCTAACAGAGACATAAAAAGATGCCCAATATCACTCATCAGGGAAATACAAATCAAAACCACAATAAGATACCACCTCACACCTGTCAGAATGGCAAAAATTAACAACACATAAACAAATGTTGACAAGAATGTGGAGAAAGGGGAACCGTCTTGCACTGTTGGCGGGAATGCAAACTGGTGCAGCCACTCTGGAGAACAGTATGGAGGTTCCTCAAAAAATTAAAAATAGAACTACCCTACAATCCAGCAATTGCACTACTAGATATTTACCCAAAGGATACAAAAATACAGATTCAAAGGGATACATGTACCCTGATGTGTATAGCAGTATTATCAACAATAGCCAAACTATGGAGAGAGCCCAAATGTCCATTGACTGATGAATGGATAAAGAAGAAGTGGTAAAGAATGAAATCCTGCCATTTGCAATGACGTGGATGGAACTAGAGTGTATTATGCCAAGTGAAATAAGTCATTTAGAGAAAGACAAATACCATATGATTCTACTACTCATGTGTGGAATTTAAGAAACAAAACAGATGAACATATGAGAAACGGGGGAGGGGGGGATAGGAGAGAGGGAAACCAACCATAGGAGACTCTTAACAATAGAGAACAAGCTCTATTGTTAAGAACAAACAGGATTGATGGAGGGATGTGGGTGGGGGATGGGCTACATGGGTAATGGGTATTAAAGAGGGCACTTGTTGTGATGAGTACTGGGTGTTGTATGTAAGTGATGAATCACTGAATTCTACTCCAGAAACCAATATTGCACTGTATGTTAACTAAAATTTAAATAAAAATAAAAATTTTTTAAAATTCTAAAAAAAAATAAAAATAAAAACTTTTCTTAAGAGATATCTAAGAGTTGTGCTGTATTTGATGTTTTGTTGGTCCTTTGGTGTTTTTAATGAATTTAATCCTCTCGGTAACACTAATTATGAATCTTTCTAAGCTGTGTAAATTTCAAAGCAATAGAACAATGGAAGGTCAACAGGCTTTGGAATCCAATAGTCCTGTTCGAATTGTAGTTTGTGCACTTACTAAAATTACCTAAGGCATGTTACTTACCTGTTCTTAGCCTCAGGTTCCCCATCCAGGCTTTACTGTGTTCTATTACAAAAGACAGTGCCTGGCATATGATGGATTCTCAATGTTAGTTCCTTTCTCTCCTGCTTCTCTAAAGCCCTTGACCAAGAAATATTTTGTTATATTAACTTGAGTTAAGACATACATTTCAATAAACAGGATTCCTTTACAAAGCATTCTATCATATAAATTGTAAATGATTTCTGTCGAGTCTCTCAAGTTAGCCTGAACTAGTAACTCATACATACATGTTTGAATTGTAGGTATTAAAAATGTGTCAGTACAATGCACATTGCAAAAATACATTTTTTGGTAATAAATGTTTGTGAAAAGAATAAATGAAGAATGAATTTCTAGACACTGAGTTACTTTCTTTAAGAACACCTAAACTATGTCTAGAAACTTCACTGGAAACCCTTCAATATAAAAACAATTATTTAATGAAGTCAGTCACTGTACCCAATTTATCTTGTTTCATAATTCTACATTTTTTATATATTACATTTCCTTAAAGCAGGCTACATTTTTAGAGAGAGTAATGCATTTAAAATAAGCACAATTATGTCTTTAAAAATAAAATGTAATGTTTTTATCCTTTACTTTCATAATTAGATCAACTATTATTTCCATGTATTTTTCTTTCCATGGCTAATTCATGAGCCACCTTAACATTTGGGGCATAAGGAGAAGTCACAATTTTAGAAATGCCTTAACTTTGTATTTAATTACAATTGCTTTGTCACTACTCTAAGGAAATTCAGTAAGACGTGAATGCCTTTGCTCTATTAGGCAATTTAGAATATCCCAGACCTTGCTCTGGACTTCAAGATTTTTGAAGTTCAAAGCAGATGTGTGAGGAAGAAAAAACATCTGTTGAAGAGAACTTGCTTCATTGCATGATGCTGCTTTCCTGCACACTTCATTGGAGCGTCTGTTGAGCAGGTTGGCAGGTTTGATAATTAATTAATGATGAGGGAATGAGCCATATATCTGAGGAACTCAGTTTTGCCCCTTACTGCTTCTTTCTTCCCCACATGTCTGGCAAAGCCTTTAGAGTCTAGGATCACTGATCCCACAGTTGTGTCTCAACTCAAACACTTGTCTTCAGGCTTAATTAGCTCAGAGATATAAACAGATGGATGGCCTGGGACCCAGAAGGTTTAGTGTTGAGCAATGCAATTTTATTATCAGGGAGTTTTGAAAATTTTCTTGGAGAAGTATGTCAAAACTTAAAAAATGCCTTTTAAAAAACCATAGAATTTTTTAAAAATTTTATTAACATATAATGAAATTATTTGTTTCAGGGGTACAGGTCTGTGATTCATCAGTCTTACACAATTCATAGCACTCACCATAGCACATACCCTCCCCAATGTCCGTCATTCAGCCACCCCTCCCTCCCACCCCTCTCCACTCCAGCAACCCTCAATTTGTTTCCTGAGATTAAGAGTCTCTTATGATCTGCCTCCCTCTCTGGTTTAAACAACAACAACAACATAGAATTTTGAAAGTATTTACTTGAAGGTAATAGAGTTTTTGTGTATATCTCTGTATGTTTGTGGATTTTTTCTTTTTGTAACTTTTAATTTAGATACAATTTCAAACTTACAGAAAAGTTACAAGAATAATAGAAGGGACACCCACTATTCCTTTACCCAGATTCACCCATTGTTTTTATTTTCCCCCATTTGTTTTTCCATCCTCACTCCTTCCTTCTCCTCTCTTTCCTCTACACCCACACCCACCCCCACCCCACCCCCACACACATACACTGAAACATGCACATATTTTTTCTGAACTATTTGAAGTCAAGATGGATGTCCACTATCTTTACTCCTGATAGTTCAGTGTATATTTCTTATGGACAGGCCATTCCTCTAAATAATCACAGTACCATTATCAAAATCATAAAATTTAACATTGATGCGGCATTATTATCTAATCCATAGTCCCTTCTTAAATTTCATCAATTGTCTCAATAATGTTCCTGTGACACCCCACCTAGATCAATGTAGGATAACAAATTGCATTTAGTTGTCATATCTTCTTTAAATGGAAACAGTTTCTCAACTTCCTTTGTATGTTTTGACTTTGACATTTTCGAAGAGTTCAAACCAGTATTTAGTAGTGTTCCTGTGTGAGATTTGTGTGGTGTTTCTTCATACAGTCTGGGTTCTTCAGTTTTGGCAGAAGTACCACAGAAGTGGTGTGTCCCACAGTGTCTTATCAGGAGGCACATGGTGTTGATTTTCCCTTAATTGGTGAGGTGAGTTTCAATCATTTGATTAAAGGGGGCTTCATTGGTTTCTCCACGGTTAACTTATATTCCCCTCATTACACTTAGTAAGAACTTTATGGAGAGACTTTGAGACTATGTAAATAGCTTTCTCCTCTTCAAATTGTCACCCACTAATTTTAGCAACCATGATGGTTTTCTAACTCTGTTATTTCTTCTATATTTATTAGTTGGCATTCTGCTACAAGGAAGAGCTTTCTCTTCTCCCTCATTTATTTTTGTTCATTTATTTATTTACATTAGGATGGGCTCATTGCTTCTTATTTTATTCAGTGGTGAAAATGCATTACTATCATAATTAATTTTGCCACTTAGTTTGACTCTGATTTGGCCAGTGGGAACCCCTTCAGGCTGATGTCTGGGTCATTTTGTTAAATTGTCATCATTCTTTGAGCACTTCCTTACTTTCTGGCACAATAAGATGTTCCAGATTCATTTTATATTTTCTTTGCCCCAGCCCTGGAATGAATATTCTCTGAGGATTCCTGGTTCCTTTTTATGGAGAATGGTATTTAGAAACCAAGACTCTGTGTGTGTGTGTGTGTGTGTGTGTGTGTGTGTGTGTGTGTGTTAGTGTTAAAGGAAACTACGGAAACTACATTACGGAATATTACATGTGCTAAATCATTGTGTACTGTATGTATGAGTATGTGGTGCATGTGTGTATTTAAGGCTACAAGTTTCAAACAGAAGAGCATTTATTTTACATGTAATAATCATAAGTTTTGACAAGAAAGAAATACATTTTTCATTTCACAGTAAATGGCATTACACAGTTTTGAGTACTAAATCATCTTGACATTTATGAAGGACCAAATGGAAAGTAGGGTACTGAGTGTGTTAAAATATAAAGCTATCTTTAACTGTTCTATTAAAAAGCAAAGATTTATTTTCCAGCTGTGATCTGAATGTGCCTATTTGTGTTCTCTTCCATGGCAGTGGAATTTTTGTGGAGCCACACGACAGAGAGCATGTGTGTTGGATATATGTCAGCCCAGGATGGGAAAGCCAAGGTAAGCGGGAAAACTGTGGCATAACCTGAAAACCTTGCAGCTGTTGCATGAACCTCTAACCAGTTAAGTTGATAAAAATGTATTTTTTTCAGCCTCTGTTGGGCAGTAGCTCTGTGATTTTTATGAGAATCTGATTAAGTACAGTTAATGATCCCAAAGAAAAACAGCAGATCTTTTTAGCTTTTGATGACAGAGCAGGGGAGATTAGAAAATACCACCACCAACCCCTTTATTTTCATCTTCTTCTTCCTCATCCACTGTAAATAACTGAAAAAGAAAAAACTGAGGATTGGGAAGGGAAAATGGGAGTAGAGTTGATGGGCTGACAGAGCTGAGTGAGTTTGCAGGCAGGGTTGGAATAGATCAAGGAAACTGAGGTAAAGAGAGCTGAGTGCCTAGTCAGCACCCTGCACGTGCAAGGGCGGAGGTGGTCGAGGTGCTTGCACATATGACTTGTCTAGTGCTCTGGTGTGTCATGGCATGCCCTGGCTCAGTGTAGTAGTGAGCAAAGTCAAAGGTCTGTGCCCTGTGTGACACGTGCCTGTGGCATGCATCCCTCAGTGAGTCACAACAATCACACAGACATACACAGCTATTCATGCATTGCTTGGTTTCCCTGCATCCACGATGGGTGAGTCTATATAAGAAATATGATTTATGGATTTTAATATTTATACTGGCCTGATGTTCTTCATAAAATTTTTAGAAACAGCTATGGCATATGATGTTTACTTGGTATAAAAGTACCTTAATTGCAAAGCTATAAAGTTGGGCAGCCTTTTTTTTAAAGGACATAATTTATATCGCACATTTGGAGATATAAGTAAGGAAACTTCTGATATCAATGTCTGATACAGATTGAATCATTAACAAATTAAGGATACATGTAACAAATTAAGGATACATGTCAGTTTATTGCTTATTTATTTGTCATTTAACTAACCCACCCAGTCTGGCCTCTGTATATTATCCAGCAAGCCAGTAGCATCACAAGGCTTTTTGAGTACAGCATACAAGAGCATTTCATTGGACAAAGATTGGTTTATATTCATAACAATATTACTGAGTTCTCTTCCTCTTTGTCTTACCCTTACCTAATACAATATTTGTATTGTACTAGTAGACTTATTTCATAAGAGAATGCACAGAGATTGCTTTGTTTCATAGTATATATAGAAGGAAATTATAGTTGTTTGTTTTAAAGGTGACTTTCGAAGGATGCTTGCGTGGCTCAGTCCCTTTAGCATCCAACTCTTGATTTCAGCTCAGGTCATGAATTCAGGTTTGTGAGCTCAAGCCCTGTATTGGGGTCTGCGCTGGGCGTGGAACCTGCTTAAGATTCTCTCCCTCTCCCTCTGATCCTCACCACTCCCTCCCATTTGTTCTCTCTCTCTAAAAAAATTAAAAAATAAAGATGATTTTTGAGTTTAGAGTAACATTGCCTAATAGGATTTTCTGTGATGACTGAAATGTTTTATATGTATATTGTGTTGTCCAGAAGGTTAGCTACTAGTCACATGTGGCTTTTGAGCACCTGAAATATGGCTAGTATGCATGAGGAACAGAATTTTAAATTAGTTTAAATTACTTATTTTTTTTAGATAGCCACATGAGGTGAAATGGCTACTGTTGAACAGCACAGGCTTAAAGAAGGAGTGGAAAATGGTTATTCAAAAAAGTATTCTCAGAACATTCTTTTCTTCCCAATGACAAAACCATTCCCAAATATAAAATAAGCCTGAGAAGTCACAGTAATGGCTTGCAGCCATTTAAGTTTCTCTCACCCCTTACATATTGACTCTGACCTAAAATTGCTTTTTAACAAAAGAACATATATGAGGTGGACTTTAGTGTTGAAGCCAGTCTGATGGGGGAACCATCATGTTATTAAGTCCCTTGTGCGGAAATGTTCTAGTTACCCTGCTGGTGGCCTTTGGAAGACACCTTAACTATTTAACATGAAATATGGGTACTGAAGAGAGTGGAGAGTCCTGCATTGAGCCCAAAGATGTTTGGCCTCCAGTTGCATTGCTTGACATCTGGTGGACGTGGTTTTCATATTGCTGGTAAATTCTCCAGCTGGTAGTCTTGATTGGGCCAACAGATACAGCTGCTCCTCTTGCCTCACTTGTAAATTATGTTTTTGACCTTCTTGCAGAGAGTTAATCCGTCTCCCTTTCTTCCTCCTTTGAGCCTGTGGCTACAAATGCCTTCCAGAAAGAAAAAAAAACCCAAAACACTAATGCTTTGGCTGCTGAATTCTATTGATCAAAAAAACCCATCTCTTCTGTCATAAAGGCTGGAATTTTATTGTATTGCAAGTAAGACAGTGTTATAAATGAGAATCCGGGCTCAAAAGAGAAAGGAGCTATAGCAAAGTTTGTATTCCTTTTAAGAGAGTAAGCTTTTGGTCTACCCCTCTGGTTTCCTGATTTCTATGAAAAAATTGTTGAATTCATGACATGCCCGTTCAAGTTTGTGAAGCATGTTCTCACGTAATGTTGAGATCCATGGTAGCAAATGAGAAAGAAGGCATCTTTAAAAACTAAAACTAAAACAAAGCAAAACCCAAAACCAAACAACAACAAAACACACACATTTTTTAAATTTAAAAACTATTTCTAAAAAGTTTTTTTTCCTTTTCTTTTTCTTTTTTAATTTGGTCTTCTTGTTACCAAACTCAGAAACTAAAGCCACTCGGCCTTTCGAACATTTTATATAAGCTAGCTACGTTCAGTCCAAGTTAAGGCCTTGAATTAAAGCTCACCTCAAAATCATAGTGCTTTAAAAAGGCTGGAATATATATATTATTGTAACCAGAGTCCATATACAATTTGAATAGAGGTAGATTCTTTTAAAAATTTCTTTCTTTTATTTTCTTCTCTTTTTTTTATAGAACATTCTTTTAATTATATCATTTAATTTAATTTCTAAACCTTCTGTAGCTTAAGTTAAAGAGTTTTTTTATTAAACCAAAATTAAGGCATTGATAACAGTTGTATTTAAAAATCAGATTGCCTATATCCTACCCAGATAGTAGTTAATGAACAGTTTTTTTTTTTTTTTTTTTAATGAACAGTTTTTAATAAACACCCAGTGTGCATGGACTACTGTAATAAAAACAGATGTTAAAACTGGCACGGAACTTATTGAAGTGTAATAAGTGAAACCTAGGTTTCTTTTACTATGTGGAGGTCACTTTTTATAACAATAGTGAAAATACTGTTATAAAAATTCATTCATGAGGAAGAGCAGGTCTTAAAATGTTTCGCCACAGATTTCTTATTAGTTGCAGAGAAAAATAATAAATATATAATGGGGAAACCAGGCAACAACTTGACCTTGTGATCAAAATTAATGTGACCGGTGGGGGGCAGATGGACATCATGTGCCTCTGAATGTGATAATATGAGAAAGACACAACATCACTTTTGTAGTATTCCATCTGGAAATGCATAACCTGAATCTAATCACAAGGAAACATCAGACAAATCTAAAATGAGGAACATTCTATGAAGAAAGAAAAAAGGAACTATATTCTTCAAAAATGTCAGTATCATAAAAGGCAAAGGCTCAGGGAAGTGCTCCAGATCAAATAATACTAGAGTCTTGGCAACAAAATGCAATATGTGATCCTATACTGGATCCTATGTGGGAGGGGGAAAATGCTATAAATGCATTATTAGGTCACTTTACAAAATTGGAATATAGATAGTAAAAAGTATCATTCTTAAATTTGTTTATTATGACTGTACTGTGTATATAAAGAAATATCCTCACTCTTAAAAAATACACACTGAAGTACATAGGGATAGAGGGCCATAATATATACGATATCTTCTTGATGGTCCAGAAAAAATATATGGATGGGTGGATAGATGGCAAATTAAAAAGTAATGGAGAAAAATGTCATCAATAGGTGAGCCTGGGTAAAGGATGTATAGATATTCCTTGAACTATTGTATAATTTTGAAATTATTTTTGCATAGAAATTTTTAAAAACATATCACCCTTGGATATTATGGCACATTTGATTAGTTTTGAAATGAATAAATATTCGAATGAGTGCAGTGCCAGGCAGTTGGAGCCTGGGTTTTATCCCTCACTCTGTGTACCTGTTAGTGTGATCACTGTGCCTCTTGGGATCTCAGAGCCCTCATCTGTAAAATGAGAATAAGAATACCTTACTATGCCTTAAATCCTTTCTGAGATAAAGTATGATTACAACAAAGAAACAAAATCTGTCTCTCTGAATACAGATGACTGGATTCTATTAAGTCCTTGATATATTATGGATATGTTGTGTATATTATGGATATTTGTATATATTAGGACCCGTTACCCCCAGATACTTGTCTCCAATCGGCAAAAATCTAAATTCTGCATAACAGGTTACATAAGCAGATATATTGCTATTCAATTTTCAGTAGAATTTTTGCAATCCCAAGTAGTGTATATATCATGGTTTTTTTTGGTTTGTTTTTTTGAAGATAGAATCGGAGGCTTTAAAAAAATCTCAATAAACATCTATTTAGAAGGGATAGGACAGATGGGATTTCTGAGAGTCTTTTATTAGGCTTAATGTACCTCTCAAATAAAATCATAGGAGGGGGGCGCCTGGGTGGCTCAGTGGGTTAAAGCCTCTGCCTTCAGCTCAGGTCATGATCTCAGGGTCCTGGGATCCAGCCCCGCATCGGGCTCTCTGCTCAGCAGGGAGCCTGCTTCCCCCTCTCTCTCTGCTTGCCTCTCTGCCTACTTGCGATCTCTCTCTGTCAAATAAATAAATAAAATCTTAAAAAAAAAAGTCAATATTAGCAACAAAAATGTTATATTTAAAAAAAAGTCATAGGAGGAAGAGAAATATAAAATGGGAGGTAAACAAGGAGTTATCAAAGGAATTGGAAAAGAGATTTCTACTCCCAATTAAGATGAAGAGATTTTTGCTCCTACTTCTAACAATGAGAATGAGTTTGATGAACTATGAGATCATAAATTTAAAAAACATCCAAAAAGCTGAATATGCTAGAAAAACCTAAATGAACTAATTCCAGAAAGACTTTTAGGACAGAAAAAAACTCTTGATTGATTTATTTCTGGCAGAACAGTGGGAAGAGGAGTAAAAATGCTATAGAAGAATATAAAGAGAAACCAGGCAAACTTTTAATGAACCATTTATAGCCTCATGTGAGCTGTATGATAGATTAAAATCCTCGGAAGCCCCAGTCACAGGGTGAGTCTTGCACCCACTACCAGTTCCTCCCTATGAAGCCTTCACCAAATGACCACACCAAGGGCTTGGAGCATGGCAAAGAACTGAGCGTGATTCATCACAGTGCATAAGATTTGCACCAAGTACATGGCAGTAGCCAAAGAAAGACAGGAGGTAGATCAGGAGAACGAGAGACATCTCCCTGAGGTATTGTGGCCCTTTATCAAGTGCAAGGCAGTTGCAAGAGAAGGCTAGGATAAAGAAAAGAAATGAGAAGAAGCCTCCCTTATTCCTACAAGGTATACAGGACCTTCAAGGGCAAGGCAGCATACTGTTGAAGGCTAGTGCCTGAGCAACAGGGTGAAGAAATACGCCATCGCATGGAAAGCTGGGGAAGTTTATCAAGATCAAAGAGAACACCTAAGCAACCCAGAAATCTGGTGGCTGGGTTATAAACAAAGAGAAATCTCCCATGATTAGAATATTGGCAACTGGATTATAAGACATAGAGAAGTCTTTAGATTCTCATCAGGGCTGAGATCCCAGACCTTGCTTAAAGGGAAATTCCTGATCCAGACCTCAGAATATTAGCCAATAGTGAACTAAATCTGAAATTACCATAAAGCCCAGAACCAGCTCACCTAGAGAGTAGACTGACTCAGAGTCCTAACCTAGAGGGAGGGAGTTTGCCATTTTCTTAGGATAAATATTATACATTTTAAATGTAATTTACTGTTCTTTTACATTCTGTATCTGTCATACAGTAAAAATTATGAGTCCTCTGCGGTGCCTGGGTGGCTAAGTCAGTTATGTAGCAACTCTTGATTTCACTTAGGTCATGATCTCAGGGTCCAGGGACTGACTCTACTTTGGGCTCCCCACTCAGCGGGGAGTCTGTTTCAGGATTCTGTCTCTCCCTCTGCCCTCCCCCTACTCCTTTTCTCTCTAAAATAAATAAATAAATCTTAAAAGATAAAAAAAAATATATGTATATGAGTCCTCCGAAGAAGCAGAATAAAATCAACCAATGGAAGCTTATCCCCACAGATGACCTGGATATTGGAATTAGTGGAAAAGGATTATGAAACAATTATGATAACTATAAAAAGAGTAACCGAATGGAAATGGTATAACTGAAAAATACAGTATCAGAAACAAAGAACTTATTTGTTGGGTTTAACAGGAGATTGGGGTGGAAAATATGATTAGTGAACTTGAGAGCCAGTCTGTATAAATTGTCCAAACTTAAGCACAAAATGGAAAATGAATTTAAGAAACTGAAGAGAGTGACCTATGGAACTATGACAACTGGGCTAAGATTTGTGCATTTGGAATTATATAGCTGTAAAGTTATTACACTGTTTATAAGACAGTATGTTAGTATTTGAATGTAGTTTGAGATAAGGATGCATTTTAATTTCTAGAATAATAAATTTAAACATAATAAAAAAAATTAATACAAGACATATAAGAAAGTATATTACAAAATAATCAACCAAAAAATAGGTCAGAAAAGAGGACCAGAAAAACAAAGAATGAGACAAATAGAAAACAAATACTGAAAGACCTAAACTCAATTATATCAATAATTACATTAAATGTGAATAAACTAAACACTCAATTTAAAAGGCAGATATTTTCATATTGAAGACAATCTTAGAAGACCCAACTGTATAATGTTTATAAGAAATGCACATTAAATAGACTCAGACAAAATTGATAGTAAAGGTATGGAAAAAATGTATGTGCAAACACTAAGCATAAGAAAGTTGGTGTGGCTATATTAATGTCAGACATGGGAAACATTATAAGATAAAGCAGGACATTACATATCGATAATATGGCCAATTCATCAAGAAGACATAAAAATTCTAATGATGTATGTACCTAGTAAAGGAAGCAAAAATTGAGAGAACTATAGGGGAGGAACAGACAAATCTACAATATAGTTGGAAATTTTGACATCCCTCTCTCAGTATTAAGTAGAATAAAAATTAGTAAATATATGAACAACTATGATCCAACTTGACCTAAGTGATATTTATAGATACCACACTCAACAAGTTATTCGTTTCAAGTTCACAAGGAATACTCACCAAAAGAAATTGGAAATTATTTCAAATGGAATGATAATGGAAACAATATGTCAGAATTAATAGGATATAATGAAAACATTAAAAGAAAAAGTATATCTTTAAATGCTTATAGTAGTGGAGAAAATTTAAATAAGTGTTAAATTTCCATCTTAAGCTTTAAGGAGGATAAATAAAAAAATCAATTTAAAAGTAAAAAAGATAACATATAAAATTAAAAATAGAGAAAAATCAGCAAAGCCATTAATTGTTTTGAAAAAAGTTAATAAAATTGACATAAACTTAGAAAGAATGGTCAAGAAAGAGAAAATAATGCAAATTACCAATATTGAGAATGAAAGGGAGTATTAATGTAGAATCATAGATCCTACAGACATTAAATGGATAATAAAGTGATACAATGAACAACTTTATTACAGTACATTCAGTAACTTAGGTGAAATTCATAAATTCCTTTAAAAATCCAACTTAGGAAATCTAACACAGAAAATTGGAAAAAAGCATATACATATTTAAGAAATTGAATCATATAATCAAATTATAATCAAAAACTCCTCACAAAGAAAACTTCATACCCAGATGGTTTCACTGGTATGTTATATCAGACATTCAAAGAAGAAATAATACAATCATTCAACAATTACCTTGGAAACACAAGGCAGGGGAATGCTTTCCAACCCATCTTATGATGTGAGGGTAACCTCAGTATCAAAATTTGACAAATATGTTACAAGCAAGGAAAACTACAGACCAATAACCCTCATAAACATAGGTGCAGGAATTCTTAATAAGTTAATTATTTTTTTAAATATTTATTTGAGAGAGAGAGAACACGAGTGGAGGGAGAGCACAGGGAGAAGGATAAGCAGACCCTTCACTGAGCAGGGAGCCCAATGTGGGGGTCAATGCCAGGACCCTGAGATTCTGACCTGAGCCCAAGGCAGACACTTAACTGAACCTGTCTGAAGGCAGACACTTAACTAACTTAACCTTAACTAACTGAGTTAGTGTGCTAACTGAGCACCCCTTTAATAAGTTAATCTTTCAGGGCGCCTGGGTGGCTCAGTTGGTTAAAGCCTCTGCCTTCGGCTCAGGTCATGATTTCAGGGTCCTGGGATCGAGCCCCGCATCGGATTCTCTGCTCGGCGGGGAACCTGCTTCCCCCTCTCCCTCTGTCTTGCCTCTCTGCCTACTTGTGATCTCTTTCTCTCTGTCAAATAAATAAATAAAATCTTTAAAAAAATTTTTTAAAAAATAAGTTAATCTTTCAAAAAAAGAAAAAAAAAGAAAGAAACAAGAACTATAACTTCTGAAAAGAAAGGAACAGACAAAAAAAGCACCAATATCTTTGTGATATGATGTAGACCTAGAAAATCCAAGGAGTTCAACTATTAAATTCTCAGAATTATGAATTTAGGAAGAGCAAATAGAAAATAAAGATACAAAATTCAGTATCTTCTGCTTATAGAAGCAGTAAAAAAAAAAAAAAAAATTAAATCTAGAGTTACTGTATAACCCAGCAATTCCACTCCTAGGTATATAGCCAAGAGAATTGAAACTATGACCAGGCAAAAACTTGTTCACAGATATAATGTAACAGCATTATTCATAATAGCTACAAAGTGGAAACAAATACCCATCATTTGATGAATGGATAAACAAAATATGCAGAATGTAGATAAGTAGTTGCCAGGGCTGGTGGGGAAGGAGACCGTGAGAGTGAATGTTAATGGGTACAGAGTTTCTTTTTGAGGTGATGAAAGTGTTCTGGAATTGGAGCTGCACAACTTTGCCAATGTACTAAAAGTACTAAACTGAACACTTACTTAAAGAGTGAGTTTATGGTGTGTGAACAGATCTGTTAAAATATACCAACAAATCCATTAAAAATATCAAACCATGTAATTTACTGTATTAACCAAAATAAATGAGAAAAACCAGATGATCATCTAGATACCATATGCTCATTTCAGCTTCCATTCATGATAAAAATCCTTACAATACCAGAAATCTGATAAATACCTCAATTTGATTAAAGAACATCTACCAGAAACCTACAGTTAAAAGCATACTAATTGGTGAAATGCTGGACACTTTCTTTCTAACATTGAGAACAAAGAGGAGGTCCACTCATACTTCTGTCCAGTATTTTACTGGAATTCCTAGCCAGTACAATAAAGCAAGTAAAAGACATAAAAGACAAAAGTTGGGAAAGAAGTAAAAACTGTTATTTGCAGATGACATGGAATAATTCTAACAAATGATGTGCAAGACCTGTCCTCTGAAAGCTACAAAGCCTTGCTGAGAGAAATAAAAGAAAACCTAAGTAAATGGAAATAAAATATGCATGTTCACGGATTGAAAGACTCAATAATGTTAAGATAGCCATTCTTTCCAAAGTCATCCATAGATTCAAAGCAATCCTAATAAAAATTTCAGTAGTTTTTTAAATAAGAAATTGACAAGCTGATTTCAAAATTTCTATGGAAATGCAAAGGACCTAAAATTGTAAAAATCGACTTTAAGAAAGACCAAAGTTAGAGGACTTAACTTGTGTTGAGACTCCCCATACAGCTACTGTAATAAAGGCAGTGTCCTCTGGAAAGAGTCCTAAACCCAAAAATAGCAGAAGCTTTAAGATCAGTAGGAATACCACTCACTCTTCTGCAATTTCACAACATTCTAAAAGAATAAATCACCACGTTTGTTGATGTAGCAGGATTCATAAGACACTGCAGACTTATAAAAACATTGCCTCAGAAATTCAGATGGAAACTTGTGTCTCAAGAAGAAATCGAATGTATCCAATATGGAGGTCTGGCATAATCACTAGCAGTGTGGTTGCTGCTATTGTTATCAGGTAAAGAATTGTCTTTAATAAAATAGTCTATAAAAAAAATGAAAGACAAAATTTATTTATTTATTTTTAAGATTTTATAATTTTTTTGACAGAGAGAGACACAGCAAGAGAGGGAACACAAGCAGGGGGAGTGGGAGAGGGAGAAGCAGGCTTCCTGTGGAGCAGGGAGCCTGATGCGGGGCTCAATCCCAGGATGCTAGGATCATGACCTGAGCCGAAGGCACACGCTTAATGACTGAGCCACCCAGGTGCCCTTGAAAGACAGAAAATTTAGATGGTACCAGTATCTTCTAATTTATCTTGGTCAGCTTCTTCAACAAGCTTACCTAATTGTTTATGTACTTTATATTTATTAAAGTATACATTTTAAAATACTAAGTCTATGAATTTACTCCTGATCATCAAGTACTGCCAGTTGAACTGTTAAAAGCACACAATGTCTAGTAACCTATCATAAGTTTTTCATAATTTCACTTTTTTTTCAGTGTGTTTAGAGATGGAAAGAATTTTATGAGGCAGAATTTTTGCTTTCTGAAATTGGATGAGGACCAATGAAATAATTACCTTATTATTTGTGATCCTCTAACATTTTTTCTTTCACAAGTATAACTTGCTATGTAAGTGTATCTTCTCTAAAAGATAATAGTATAACCTAAGTAAAACAGGTGACTTGGGGGTGTTGAGACTGGAGAGAGAATGAGGAAGATTATTTATAACCTATAGTCAGAGAAAATGTCAGAAAGTATAAAATGGAAAATAAATTCAGGGACCCAGATGGCTATAGCCTAGAAATAAATGTTTGATGAAAAATTATAGTTTATTATGTTTTGAGAAGTATCAAAAATTCTTGTTCTTTTGTTTATTTTGCCATTATGTGATTATGTATGCAAATGCTGGTAACCATTAACTTTTTCTAACAATGTCTGACAGCCTCATAATATCAACCTAGATATTTACTTAATTAAAGCAATTTATAAAACTTTAAGGTCTTCTATGCCAAGAGTTTGTACCATTGTGAAAGTAAATCCTCACAAGCTAAATAAATTTTTTTTGTATACCTTTAAAAAAAAATAAACTAAAAACATTACATTAAGTGAATATAGCCAGACACAGAAGACTACTTTGTGAATTATTCCATTTACATAAGGTATGCTAGATGAAAGAAATCCAAAAGTGGTGGCTTCAAGAAAAGAAGCACGAAGGAATTTGGGATGCAATAGAAATATATTTTGTTTGAAAATTTTCTGTATTGGGACACCTTGGTAGCTTGTTGGTTAATCGTCTAATTTCGGCTCAGGTCATGATCCCGGGGTCCTGGGATGGAGCCCCGTATTGGGCTTCTTGCTCAGTGGGGAAGCCTGCCTCTATGCCTGCCCTATGCCTGCCGCTCCCCCTGCATGTGCGCATGTGCTCTCTCTCTCTCTCCTCTCTGACAAATAAATAAATAAAATCTTAAAAAAAAATACTATTAAAAAAGAGACAAGAAAATTTTCTGTATAGGTTTTGGTTTTGGTTTCATGGTTATATAATGGTCAAAAGTCATCAAATGCTTTACTTAAAATCTCTACATTTTATCATATCTGAATCAAGCCTCTATTTTTTAAAAGTCTAAGGAAAGGTATTAGCAGGCCTGTCTTTAAGTAGCAGTGTGGTAAAATGATAAAGAGAATGGGTTTTGGAATTCGCCAGACTTGGATTTTGATCCTGTAGCCCCTGCTTGTTTATAACCTGGGGCAGGTTATAACTCTGACCCTTGGTTTCCTCATATTTCTTTTTGTAAGATTTTATTTATTTATATGTTAGAGAGAGAGACCACAAGTAGGGAGAGCAGCAGGCAGAGGGAGAAGCTTCCCACTGAGCAAGGAGTCTGACAGGACACTCAGTCCCAGGATCCTGGGATCATGACTCGAGCCGAAGGCTGATGCTTAACTGACTGAGCCATCCAGGTGTCCCACTTTCCTCATATTTAAAGTGAGAATGCTAGTGATGCTGTCACAGCATCCTGAAAATTAACTGAGTAATATAGCTGGAGTGCATATATATAATAGAGCTACATGAGATGATGATGGGGGGTGGGGTAGTGGTAGGAGGATGTGGTGCTAGTCAAAGTTGTAGCAGCTTTCTCAGGGCCTTCACACTGCATAGCTCCAAAGCCTTCTTTACACTGTAATTCTTCTCCCAAAGGTGCCATTTACATTGTCTATGACAAGAGCAGTACCTCCTGGATTTTCATCCTGCATCTCTGGTGGAGAGGGTAGCAGTTATTCCATTTGACAAAATGTAACTCTAACTCATAAGCCAACTGACAAGCAAATTCAGAAACCCCAGAAAAACAAGTGAATTCAGAAATCCCAGAAAAACAAGAAAATTGTTTGAAGTTACAAGAAAACACACACACACACACCCTCCAGCTCTGCAGTTCAGGCTAATTTGACACTAATGCCCTTTTAAAAAGCTGTCGGACTAGAGGTCTACCAGTTTGATAGCATCACAAACTTCAGTTTTTTATTTTTTATTTGCCTGCAGCTTTTCTGTCAAGCTCACCTAACTGAATAGTTTTTCTTTTAAAAGAGGGAAAATGTTGCTGTTAGCTACTGTTGAATTTCTCTTGTGTGACCCTTGAACGTACAGGCAGCCTTCTTAGATTCTCTGAGCACTAGACGGTGGAACACCTAGGGGTATCTTGCCCATGAACTCCTTAAAAGAGCCCCACGATGGTACCCAGTGGAATTCAGTCACTGGATTTATTGGACCATATGGATTTATTGGACCCTACGTTAGATTTATGAAGATCACCTAGAGACAAGTTGGCCTTAGTCTAAACCAAATTTTAACTGCTTTTGGAAATCTAGTCCCCATCTTTAAGGAGCCTGATAACTGAAGGAACCTGATGCCTGGCAGGAAGCTAACTGCCTCAGGGTGGTAGGTTGGGTTCCACCAATAAGCTGTGTACTAAGAAAACATCCCAGACAGCTAAAATTGCCAGACACGCTTACGAAATACAAGGAAAAGTGGCTAATCAGTGATTTTATTTGTACCTTTCAAGCTTGCCCAGAGTTTCAAATATAGAAAATTCCATCTCTTTTCCATGCTGTTAGGACTGCCAGGAAGATTCTGTTAGGTCTATTTAGAAAGTTCATTAGACAAACAGGAGAAGACTGTCTAAAACTGAATGTGTGAAAAACGAACTTTGAGACAGAGGTCTCCTCAGCCTCAAATTTATTTCTAAGAGCAATCAGTAATTTTATTTTTGCCTAATAAGTCTTATCCCATCAATTTCTTCCAAATGATTCATTGACCTTGCTCCAAAGCAATAAAAAGAATAAATAAGAGAGAATTCACCATGTTGGCAAGAGCATAAATCTTCTCAGAGGTATTGACCATATTTATCCCCAAAAATCTCATTTTAATCATGGTGTAGGATTAGATTTTTGCAAAGATAAATATGTCTATCACCTGGACTTGGTGGATAACTGGATGTTAGTTGAAGTGAAGTGAATAAGCCTTTTTGTTGTTGTTGTTGTTGTTGTTGTTGTTATAGCAACATGAAAAAGAATGAAACATTTTCTCTGCCTCTACATAGTTACATAGTCATCAGTCTACATACTTCACATCAGGTGTGAGTTGAACATTAGAGTGCTATCTTGTTACCTTTTAGTAACACATTTTAGGTAAATATGTACCTTCCCAAGGCAGACTGTTTGCCCACAGGACAGGTAACCCTGGCATGTAACTGAGACAAGTGTCCTTGAGAATGGTAACTCTCATTACCCACAGTGAGTGAGTAACAGTTATAGAATGCTGTTTTCTTTCTCTTGGTTGTAAAGTGGAGGATAGATGATGAAAGGAATCTTTTCTTGTTTTTTGAAAATTTTTATATTTTTAATTGCAGTATAGTTGATGTGTGGTATTAAATTAGTTTTAGGTGTACAATGCAGTGATTTAACAATTATGTATATTATGAAATGGGTGCCATAAGTGTATTACAGTATCATTGACTATACTCTCCATGCTGTACTTTTCATCCCCATGACATTTATTTTGTAAGTGGAAATCTGTACCTCTTAATTCTCTTCACCCATTTTGCCCCTCCCCCCAATGCTTTCCTTTTTGGCAACTACTAGTTTATATATATGAATATTTATTTATTCGAGAGAGTTAGAGAGAGAGAGAGAGATGTTGAAGCAGACTCCATGCTGAGCGCAGAGCCTAACATGGGGCTCTGTCCCACGACTGAGAGATCATGACCTGAGCTAAAACCAAGAGTCAGACGCTTAACTGATTGAACCATCCAGGCGCCCCGAGTTCTTTTTATATTTTGGATATTAACTCATTATTGTATATGTCATTTGCAAATATTCTCTCCTATTTAGTAGGTTGCCTTTTTGTCTTGTTGATGGTTTCCTTTGCTGTGCTAAAAGCTTTTTAGTTTGATGGCAGGTCTCAATTGTTTATTTTGATTTTGTTTCCCTTGCTTGAGGAGACATATCAGAAGAATATTGCTAAGCTTGCTGTCCAAGAGATTACTGCCTATATTTTCTTTTAGGTGTTTCATGGTTTCAGGCCTTACATTGAGGTCTTTAATCCACTTTGAGTTTGTTTTTAGTATGGTGTAAGAAAGTGGTCCATATTCATTCTTTTGCATGCAACTCTTTAGTTTTCCCAGAACCATTTATTGAAGAAACTGTCTTTTCTCCACCGTATTCTTGCCTCCTTTGTCATAGATTAATTGACCCTATATGTATGCACTTATTTCTGGGCTCTCAAGTTTGTTCCATTGATCTATGTGTCTGTTTTTGTGCCAGTACTATACTGTTTTGATTATTATAGTCTTGTAATAAATCTTGAAATCTGGGATTACAATACCTCCAGTTTTGTTCTTTCCTAAGATTGGTTTGGTTATTTGGGGTCTTTTGTGGTTCCATACAATTTTAGGATTTTTTTGCTCTAGTTCTATGAAAAACACTCTTGGTACTTTGATAGGGAGTGCATTGAATCTTTAGATTGCTTTGGGTAGTATGGAAATTTTAACAATATTAATTCTTTCCATCTATGAGCATGGTATATCTTTGCATTTATTTGTGTCACCTTTGGTTTCTTTCATCATCGTCTTATAGTTTTCAGAGTATAGCTCTTTCACTATTTTTTTTATTAAAAAAACTTTTTTATTTGAGTATAGTTGACACACAACATTACAATAGTTCCAGGTGTATAACATAGTGATTCAGTTTATACAGTATGCTATGCTCCCCACAAATGTAGCTATCATCTGTCACTATACAAGGCTATTACAATATTGTCAACTATATTTGACAATGGCTGTTTTAAGCAGAAGGGAAGTTTTTCAGTGTTATCACTTCAACTACTACAAAATCTTTCACTTCTTTGGTTAAATTAATTCCTAGTTTTTATTCTCTTTAATTCAGTTGTAAATGGGGTTGTTTCTTTATTTCCCTTTCTACTATTTGTCATTAGTGTATGGAAAAGCATAAAGCAAAAGATGTCTGTATATTGATTTTGTATCCTGAAACTTTACTCAATTCATTTATTAGATCTAATAGTTTTTTGGTAGCATCTTTAGGATCTTCTCTATATAGTATCATGTCATCTGCAAATAGTGACAGTTTTGCTTCTTCCTTACCAGTTTGGATGCTTTTCATTTCTTTTTTCTTGTCTGATTGCTATGACTAGGAGTTCCAGTACTATGTTGAATAAAAGTGATGGGAGTCATATCCTTGTCTCATTCATGATCTTAGGGGGAAAGCTTTCAGCTTTTCACTATTGAGTATGATGTTAGTTATGGATTTGTCATGTATGGCCTTTATTATGTCAAGGTATGTTCCTTCTGTACCCAGTTTGTTGAGAATTTTTATCAGGAATGGATGTTGAATTTTGTCAAATGCTTTTTCTGCATCTATTGAGATGATCATTTAATTTTTGTTCTTCATTTTGTTGATGTGATGTTTCACATTGATTGATTTGTATATACTGAACCATCCTTGCATCCCTGGAATAAATCTCACATGATTTTAATGACTGTTTTTGAATTTGGTTTGCCAATATTTTGTTGAGGATTTTTACGTCTATGTTCATCAGGGATATTGGCCTGTAATTTTCTTTTTTTGTGGTGTCTTTGTCTGGTTTTGGTATAGAAGTAAGACTCGCCTCAGAATTCCTTCCTCTTCTATATTTTTGGAATAGCTTGAAAAGAATAGGTATTAACTCTTGTTTAAGTGTCTGGTAGAATTCACCTGTGAAGCCATCTTGTCTTGAACTTTCATTTATTGGGAATTTATGGTTACTGATTCAGTTTTGTTACTAGTAATTCATCTGTTCAGATTTTCTGTTTCTTCCTAATTCTGTCCCAGAAGATTGTAAGTTTCTAGGAATTTATCCATTTCTTCTAGGTTGTCCAATTTTTTGGCATATGGTTTTATATAGTAATCTCTCATAACTTTTTGTATTTGTGTGGTATCACCTATAACTTCTACTTTTCTGATTTTACTTATTTGAGAGTTTCTCTCTCTCTTTTTGGTGAGTCTGGTAAAGGTTTATCAATTTTGTTTATCTTTTCAAAGAACCAGCTCTTGTTCTCATTAATCTTTTCTTTTTCTTTTTTGTATTTGTTTTATTTATTTCTGCTCTGATCTTTATTATTTTCCTCTTTTTACTAACTTTGGGCCTTATTTGTTCTTCTTTTTCTAGTTCCTTTAGGTGTTAGATTGTTTATTTGAGATTTTTCTTGTGTCTTGAGGCATTTCTTATTTCATGTTAACTTCCCAACTCAAAACAAAATATTGGTTTCTATGATGATAAATATTCAGTATCACCCATTGATTTTATAAGAACTTTCATTACATTATTTTATTAAATTGGTTAGTGACAGGAGCTGGATCTACTAAGCATATAGTATATGGGAGGTGCTAATGACCACCCAAGACTTAGCATGTGTAGGCTTTCCATAGTTACATCTTTAGTGAGTGATTCCCTGTCAGGGTTCAGGGTAGAACTTTGAGCCCAGACTGTTGTTTGGACACATTTTTGTCCCTAGTGTCTCTCCTTCCCAGTAACCTCAGATTTGAGATCAAAAGCTGGATTCATCAGCAGATCAGGTTTTTTAAGAAATTGAAAACTTTCACATAAAAAAATTAATTTACACAGAATACAAATTTTACACACATAACATTTTTTTGTACAGGATTTAAACATTTTAAATTTTACATAAAAATGTGATTTTTTTCCCTTCTAATTT
The DNA here is from genome assembly GCA_028534135.1 of Potos flavus. NCBI lineage: Eukaryota > Metazoa > Chordata > Mammalia > Carnivora > Procyonidae > Potos > Potos flavus. The sequence goes on from CM052885.1 coordinate 88,087,586, forward strand.
GTTTTATCCTCTAAGAGCAGATTTGGCAACACTGGTAGCCACCCTATTGGTGGGGCCTGTCATTCCACTTTGACAGTCCTACACCTGGCCTGCTTCACCCACAGGTGTTTGAGATTGATCCATGTTGTAGATTTTGAATCCTAAGCGAAGTCTATCTGCTACAACTTCCACTTCGGTACCACGCATTCAAAAAATATAGTTTCTGTCTTTTTAAAAACCTTCATCCTGGGGTGTCCAATCTATCTAATGCTAGGTTAAAATTCTTTTATGATAGTCGCAATGTATGACTTTTATGTCCTATAAGTAAAGCAGTGCTGTAAATTGGTGAAAACTTAACATTTTAGTAATAACTAATTGAGACATTTGGATATGGTTGAGCTATTCTTTCTATTTACATTCCTTTCAAATACTTCTGGATGCAATAAGTGGTAGGTACTGATGATTGACTTTTATGCTCTTAAGCTGTCATCACTGTACTATACATGTTTGGACTACACTGCTGTAGGGGTGTAAGGGGTAAAAAGAAACTTCATCCTAAGGATGAAGATTATATTAACAATTTGCCATTAGGAGATCCTCAAAGTACTTGGAAACAGCTTTTCTTCACTTGAAATAGAAAATTAATATTGTTTTAAATGTCTCTCCTATAACAGATGAAAAACCAAATAACCCCCTGATTTCTTCCATTGATAGTTCTTATGGATATTATGGTAAAATTTTGAATAGTTAGAACTGCCAACTACACTACTCCATTAGAAATGGTTATGATGTGTATTTTAAGGATAAAAATGGGAGATCTTGGCAAAACAAGCTCTTACTAGGCAGTTAGTAATAAGCCCCAATAATCCCTTAATAGAACATACTTCCATCCCAAATTTCTACACATTTCCAACGCCATATGGTTAGATAGGAAGACCTGGTCTTTAATATGATGACCTCTTAGATACAACAAGTTCCTGAATCTAGCATTTTTGTTTATGTTTTTTTTTTTCAATGTTTTTGTTCAGTAACCATATTTGGTACAAAAAAAAGAAATAAGTACAATTTAAGAGATCTTCACCATCAAAGATGACAAAAATACATTTTTTTCTTAACCTCAGTTAACCAGTTTTAGAGCTACTCAAGGATTTATTATAGTGGCTAACAATGATTGACTAGAAAGGAAGCACTAATTCTTTGGCTTCTAGATTTTAGCTATTTAAAAAACTCAGTTTAACTAGGAATAGAGTTTTGATTAAACAAAGTAACTCATCTTTTAAAATGAAGTATTTATTAAACAAGTAGTATGGAGTACCTTTTATATTCAGGTACTTCCCTGGGGACATTAAGAATAAACAAAGAAACCAAGGATCCCTGTGCTTTTGGGCTTACATGCTAGTGGGAGAAATAATAAACAAGATAAGTAAGGCATATACTATGTAAAAGTGCTAAAAAGATACATGAAGCTGGGAGGGGTTTTAGGAAGTATGAAGGTTCTGATGTCAGGTAGGTCTCACTGAGGAGGTGACATTTGAGTGAAGTCTTGGAAGATTTATGGGAGTAAGGCAAGAACATTCCAGGCATAGAGAACAGCAAGTGCAAAGGCCATCTACTAGGAGTATTCCTAGTATGTTAGAGGATCAGTGAGAAGGGTCAGTTAGTGGGTCAGAGAATGCAGTGGGGGACCAGATAGTGTAAGTTCATATTGGTCATTGTCAGGATTTGGGCTTTTTCTCTGAGATGGGAGCCATTGGAAACTCACTAGTATCATGTCACTCACTAACCCATTTGTGACATGATCTGACTTAACATTGTAAGAGGTGACTCCAGCTACGAAGGGGAGACAGAGTGAAAGGTTGTTGCTACTCATATAAGTGATGATAATGACTTGGCTAGAGTGTTAGCTCTGCAGATGGTGAAAATCAGTTGCTTCTTTGTGTGTTTTAAGATAGAACCAACGGGGTTTGCTGATGGATTGCTGATGGATGAGGGGAATAGAGAGGGCAATGATGACTTCTAAGAGTTTGGCCTGAACAGTTGGAAGAGTGGAGTTGCTGTTTACTAGGCTTGAGAGGAATGAGGGGGAAGTAGAAAGTTCAATTGCGGTATGTTAATATTGAGATCCTGTGAAGCGTTGAATGGAGATGGCCAGTAGATAGTTGGATGTATGTGTCGGGAGAGAGGACTAAGCTAGAGATGTATGCTTGGGAATCTCAGCATATAAATGCCTTTTAAAACTAGAAAGCTGAATGAGATCACCAAGTGAGTGAACTCAGAAGGAGAAAAGAGTCTTGAGGATTGCTCGTGTTTATAAGTTTGGGAAATGAGGAGCCAGCAAAGAAGACTGGGAAATGGCCTAGAGGTTGGTGGAGAACAACATGAATGTGTTGTTTTAGAAACCAAGGAAAGGAAGTATTTCAAGGAGAAGAGGGTGACCAACTTTATCAGATACAGTAGTCTAGTGCCATGAAATTAAGTCTGAGGACAGATCATTAGATTTAGCATTGGAAGGCATTGCTTACCTTGATAAGAGCTGTTTCACTAGAGTGGCCAAAGCAAAAACTTGATTGTAGAGCATTTACAGAGAGAACAGAAGGGACTCAAAAAACTTGAGGTAACAAGTACAGACAAGTCTTTTGAAGAACTTTGCTGTAAATGAAAGTAAAGAAATGGAATGGTAACTGGAGGAGGAGTAGGTTTGGAGAGTTATTATTCTTTCCTCTTTCTCCAGTGCAACCAGATGCTACACTTTATGTCCAAAACATTTCACAGATACATTTCTATAAAATGAGCAGGAAAAAAAGTTGTCCAACTGTCGAGCCGTGAGGTTCCCCAACATTTAGCGGTTGGTGAGGTGAGGAAGAATCAGCAAAAGTAGCTGAGGTTTCAGCATTAAAGTAAAATAAGAGCACACTCTTTTTAGTAGTTTGAGTGTGGCTGGAATTAAAGGAAGGCATTAACACTTGGGATGAGCTGGTATAAAGAGTCACACAGAATTCTTTATTGAAATAAGGGAGGAAAATTTTTGTCTCCGTCCTTCTAGGTTCTTTTGGCTGGTCTGTTAATTAAATTGACATAAAACAGATTAACAGGAGAAAAGCAAATTTAATTATGTACATATAGGAGTCCCATAAAAAACACTGAGACACAATGACAAGTGAGTCAGTTGAGGCTTGTATGCCATCCTGAGCTAAGGAATGGAACAGGGGTCTGGGGATTCCAAGGGGAGGAGGGTAATTCACAGTGAGAAGAGCAGATGTTTGGTAATTAGATGTTTGCCCTGCCCTACAGATAGGCCTTTCAGATACGAAATTATCCCCAGTAATGGCTCTCTTTTTGGCCAGGCCTCCTATCTAAGTTCTTTTAGGAGGTTAAAGTTCTCAAAATTTTCTTGATTCTCCTGGGTCTCAGTTGCCCTCAGCTCAAAATAATCCACATGCCAAAGTGTATTTTGCTCCCCCTTAGAAGGATATCTGAACCATTAAGTGCTCACATGCCTATCTTGCTCTAAGAAGAGTGGGCTGGGTTGAGCAATAAGTTTGTACCATTTCCCTGACATTTAACTGTGCTCTTTTTTTTCAGAGAGCATCTCACAGGATGCAGCAGGGGTTCAGCTTGGGAAATACTGCTGTCTAGGTCTCAGTGCCTTAGCAGTTAGTTCTTTGGCGTTACATGGGTCAAATCAGTAAGAAGTCAGGAAGCAGATGGTTTTGACAATGAGAACTTTCTTCAAAGGGTTTGTTGGTGGTTTTCATTTTTACGCCTCCCAAATTCCTCACTGACAGATCGACTGATACTCTCAGGAAATAGTCCATTACACAAATAGTAGTTTCACTCTCTATAATAGTTTAAACATTAGCCTTTCATTTTGTTTCAAATACAAGATGCTCTTTTCAAGCGATGGTAAAATCTATGTTATCTGGCAGCTTACCAAGCAGAAGATTGTAACTGACATTTTGGATTTTCACCCAGTATAAATCATCAGGATGCTGAGACTTTCCTACCAGGTTCTCTAAGAAGAGGCCACTGGGTTGTCTTTACCAAGGAATTGGTCGCCCGGAGCCTCCCCCTACAGAACTGAAGATAAACCCCTTCCACCTGGGCCTGCAGAACTCAGCTAGATCCTCTCCTCTTAGTTCAGCACCTCATGCCACCATTAGCCCCTCAGAGAAGAAATATCTGAGACACCACGTTATTTGCCTAAGGTCACACTGCTACAAAGAGGTGGAACTAAGATTCAGGCTGGACAATCTGAACTCTAGAACCCAGCTTCTAATCACTTAATCGTCTGGAGAGGCCTAAGCTGGAGATATATATTTGGGAGTCTCAGCGTATGAATGCTTTTTTAAAACTCTAAAACCAGTTGAGATCCCCAAGGGAGTGAACACAGACAGAAGAAAGGAGGCCTGACTCCTGGGGAACTCCCGCATATCTAAGTTGGTGACAGTAGGAGGAACCTGCAAGGGAGACTGAAAAGTTGTGGCTGTAGAGGTTGAGGAGAACCAGGTGAATATGGTTTCCTAAAGCCGAGGGAAAAAGGTGTTCCAAGGAGAACAGAGTGATCCAGCCAGATGCCATTGCTGGGTCCTGTGTGGACATTACATTTATTTCGTTCATTGCTTTTGAGCAATGCTAGGAAGTAGAGTGGGGACACAGTCACACCTTCCAGAATGAATCTAGCAGTAACAAAAGGACATGGATTAATTTATAGATTGTGCCGCTGCATTAAACACTCACTAAATCACCATACTACATAATTAAGAAGGTACAGGAAAATAATGGGAAGAAAAAAAAAATCAGTCCTGGCCCTGAGTGAATCCTTCTGGAATGCAGCAAGCTACCCCCACATTAACTGCTGTTAACATTTTGGTATATTTCCTTCTGTTTTTGCAGCTGTGTTTTTTTTTTGTTTTGTTTTTTTTTTTTAACACACAATTGTGATTATGCGGAATACATGGAATGGCATATATTGATTTATTCTTTTTAAATAAGTTTTTAATATAGAAGTAGTACATGTTCCTCTTGAAACATTTGAAAAAGAAGAGTAGAGAAAATTTTAAAAATCGGAGTAGAGAGTATAAAAGGCTTCTACAACCTGAGTATGTATGCATTAACATCGTGGTATCAAATATGTAGTTACATTTAGTCTGCATGACTTACCACTGACCTTTCTTCCTGCCTGCCAACCTATTTATCCAAGAGGTAGTCTAGGGACAGGTTTCGCTCCTGCAGAGATGGGGGTGGGGTGAAAACATAGCCTCCTGGGCTCCAACCTCAGATACTCTGATGTGTAGTGGGTCTCAGTAGGTGGTCATAAAACTACCCTCTAAGAACACCTCTCAACATTAGGCTGCGTCTAAGGAGAAGGTGATACAAAGTCCCAGGACCAATTGGGATTTTAAGTAGTTCTTGGTAAAGCTATTAAAAAATCCGTAACCTCAGTTTTAAGAAAATTTAGATGTGGATTTTTTTGAAAAATACTTATGCAAACATTTAGAGTGCCTTTCTAATACAAAACTATGTAGAATGTTAGAAAGAATCCTGAATATAATTGAATTAAATTTTTCATCTTTACCGACAAAGAGGCGGAAGCCAAGAGAGCCAGTAACCTCTCGGTCCTGACACTATCTAGTTTGTCAGCAGCAAAGTTAAGGCTCAGATCCAGTTCTCGGAATCCCAGAATCATCCTGAAACTTGTTGGTAAAATTTGTGGCAATAACTTTTCTGAGCAAGCCATATTTCATCCTGGGAGACTACACAGTCATAAAAGCCGCCTGCAGTGAGAGGTGTGTCTCTTAACAGAGCTAGATTTAGAATCCTTATGGCAAGGCTTTGTGGGAGTAAAGAGAACCCTAAATTTGGAGTCTACAGGCTTTCATTCAAGTCTCAGTTTTTCCACTTCCTCTGGGACCATAAGCAAACCACGTAACCATTCTGAGCCTTGCTTTTTTCCACCTGAAATACAGGTTATACATCTTTCTACCTGGCATAGTATTTTGAGGATGCGAAAGCACTGTGAAAATTGAAGTATAATGCAAATATAGGGACTTGGTATTTTTATTAAGATGTCATAAGGAACTAGGTTCACAAAGAACTAGTTTCTGCATCCTGCAAAGACATAATTGCCTTCAGAGCAAGATCCATGTGTGTTTCGTTCTTCTGTTCCCTCATAAATAAGTGCAGAATAAATATTTGCTAAATAGTAGAGAGCTTTTATCACCTTTAGCAAAATGGAATACTCATGATAATTCTCCATGTGAGTGATGGTGTAATAGGTACTGTGAGACCTGCCATGTTTATGTGGATGCCTTCACAGGGCTTTTAAGTTAAAAATAGGAGGACAGTCTTGTCTGATGTTGCCTGTGAAGTGTGGTGTCCTCTGCATGGTAAAAGAAGTAAGAAAAGTTGCCTTGAGACTGGAACAACATGCGGTTCTCATCAGACGGCATTTTAAGGCTCCTTGGACATGATATTTATATGTGAGAACAATAGATATTTTCCCTCTTTGTTTCAGTACTAACAATGAAATTCACTATAATGCTGTCTTTGTGTTTTGTCCACATTCACCATTGGATCTATTATGGTATCCTTGTTTTAAATGTGGAAAACTAGGTAGGGTGACATTCAGTAAAATGGCTAACATATGGCATTCATTCCTCATTCTGTTGATATTTCCGATTTGTTAGGTTGAGCTTAGGAATTACATCTTGAAATTGCTCTGGCCTATTTATTACTTTTAGTGCAAGACAATGATGGAATAGAAGTAAAACACTTGCTTTTGGATTCATTAACAATGTATACACAAGCTAAATGAAGTCAGCGCCAGAGAATGTGAAAACTTGAGGGGCTACTCTAGAGAGAATCTAACCCAAAGTCCTCATTTTATAACTCAGAGACTCCACTGACTTGCCCACTATCACAGAGGCTTAGGAAGTGAGCCGCAGATCTTATGACCTGTAGGTAGATTGGTTTTTGGTTTATAAAATATACCCATTATTCTGGACTGTATTATGCAGGTTCTTGTGACATTGTCAACTGCTTGAGGATATCTGCTTTCAGGATGAAGTCTAAAGACCAAACTATTTTTAGAGCAGTAAACTACATTCCAAGGTTTAATGCCACACACAAAGAATGCTCAGAATATACTTATTCACAAGTTATCTCTCCTTGAAAGACAGCTCTTGAAAGTGGGCAGGGAACTTCTGGGAAAAGGATGGGGGTGGTGGTGTCTCCTGACTCACTCATTAAGAGGGAAAAATGCCCATAATAGAAACAAAGCAATAAAAGCCAACCAGACACACTTCCCTTGCCCTTCTCCCTGGAATCGGTCATTTAAGGTCTATCACATTTGTGCCAGTAAAAGAAAGCCCAGAGTGACTATTATCACATCAGGTAAGAATGTCCTTATGTAAGGACATAAGATATAGTCAGCCAACAGAGCCACCTCACAGTACCAAATTTCCATGCCCTGAGTAGCACAGTGATAAATACAGAAGACAAACGTAGCCTGTAGCTAAATGGGTCTTTATTCTATGAAATATACACATGATTCCATAGTATATTAAGAAAATTCATGTGACACTGTTAGTGGATGGAAAAATATATGACCGAAGACTCAGCAGTTTGAAAAGTAAGGCAGAATTAACAGGAGAAAGGAAAATGGTAGGGAAAAAGAATATCTGTCTCTTTAAATGCTCCTGATAATGGAAAATTGAGCAGGAGGCACTGATGTCTCACCAAAGTCCTACTTTCCAAAAGGGAATATGCTCATGCAAACAAGGTTGCCCTGGTGTTTTCCATATTCCTCCTCATGCTGACTTCATCAAAATTTTATTAATGTGGCTTAACATAAGAGATACACAAGACACACAGCCCTCACTTGACCACTATTTAGGTAGCTGATATCTGCACTGATCTCTTTCTAAAAGAGGAGGATATATGTGCTGACATGCGATGCTGGTGTAAATGAATGAACAGAATCTGTTGGATCATACTGTGTCAGTCTTGGGAAATATGCAGGCTTTTATTTTCAGACTTTTTTTAAGGTCCACAACTTCAATATCATTTTGATTGTTCCATTTACATAAATATCATTACAAATGTATAACAAACTATAATCAAAAACTATGAATTATAAAATTATGAAATATAAAATATCTAATTTGCAGTTTGCTCTCTTTCGTTTTCCAACCCTCATTAAAAAAAAAAAGTCCTTTATTCATTTACCAAATATACTGAACCCCTACCATATGCCAGACCATTCTTTTAGGAACTGAGGAAAAAGCAATGAACAAACAGATAAATTCCCTGCCCTTGTGGAGTTTATATCCCAGTGGGGGAGACAATCAATGAATAAGATAAAGGAGCAAAATAAATGGCTGGCTAGATAGCAGTTAAGGACACAGGAACCCTTGAGGCAGAGAGGGTGATGATAGTGAGATTCAGGGCCAGTGGCCGGTGTAAAGCTTCCTGTTTAGGTGGCTTTGGAGGATAGATCTGGCAGGGTTGAGCAAGCGAGCCACAGGGACACTGGGTGAAAGGGCTTTTTGGGCAGTGAGAACAGCACCTGTAAGGGCCTTCAAGCTGGGGTGTGCTGTGTGGTTGCGGAACAGGAAGGAGGCAAGTGGAGAGAGAGAAAGGACCAAGCAAAGTGAGGAGAGCAGGAGGAGGTCAGCTCAGAGAACTAATGGAGACGAGAACATATGGGGTATTGTTGGATTTTACTCTGTATCACTTTACTCTGTATCACTCTGTGTCTATTATGCACTGGTCCTATTATAGACAGAATTGTGTTCCCACCCCCCAATGCCCAAATTCATATCTTGAAGCCTTAATGGGGAATGTGACTATATGAGGAGGTAGGGCCTTTAATGAGGTGATTAAGGTAAATGAACATAAGGGTAGGGCCCTAATTCAGTAGGACTTGGGTCCTTATCAGAAGAGGAAGAGACACTAGGGATGCACAGATAGAGAAGAGACCACCTGTAAGCCAAAGAGAGAGGCCTCAGAAAAACCAAACCTACTGATAATCTTGATTTGTGAGAAAATAAACTGATGTTGTTTAAGCCACTCAGCCTGAGGTATTTTGTTAGGGAAGCCTTAGCAGACTCATATACTATCTTAACACCCAGTTCACTTTGATGAAAGAACTTTCTGCTAAATAGATTGAACTTGAGCAAACTTTACCATATTAACTGACAGCGACACTTACTTTATGTCAATCCAGAAGGAGCTAATTCACTCTAAAGGTACTGTATTTGACTTAGAAGAGACGAGTGTACCAATTCATCCAGAACAGAGCTAGCAAGCCAGTCCAGCCAGATACACAGTTTTCTTTTGCATTGGCAGTTTGGAAGGAACTCTTATAATTCTTTTGTTTCTGTCTCTCTCTCTCTTTCTCTCTCTCTCTTTTTTTTTTAAAAGATTTATTTATTTATTTATTTGACAGAGAGGAGAGAGATTACGAGTAGGCAGAGAGGCAGGCAGAGAGAGAGCGGGAAGCAGGCTCCCTGCTGAGCAGAGAGCCCGATGCAGGGCTCGATCCCGGGACCCTGAGATCATGACCTGAACCCAAGGCAGAAGCTTTAACCCTCCGAGCAGCCCAGGCGCCCCTCTCTCTTTCTCTTTTTAATAAAATGTAGAAGAATTGGCCTTTCGCTGGTATGAATGAAGAAGTAAATGCTGTACCTTCTCTTTCTATCCCTACTCCCCCAGCCATGTTTCCTCTTCTTAACACCATAAAAAATGATGAGGGAGATGATTGACTGCTTTTGGAGGTTTATTATTTGCACCCCCAAAAGTCTGTGGAAAAATCAAGTACTTATCCTCCTTTCATATATAAGCTTTGTTTTGGAATATCAAAAAGTTGATAAGAGAAAGTTCTTCATAGAAGAATTTCAGCTCTTAATGTAGTGAGAATGACAGGAAACCACCCTTTGGGAACTCCCTCATGAAATAATGGGTCTAAGCAATGATTATCAGTGGCTACTAAAACCATTGGGCAAAAGGTTGATGGGAGAATTTCCTATGGAAGGATCAGGCTGCCACCACCCGAACCCAGTGGATCAAACCCACAGAAAGAGGATCACTAGATATTGGGTACCTTCTGAACACACACCGCAGGAAGAACACAGCCCCACCTGTAGAAAATTCTTACCAAAAATGTACTTTAAGAAGGTAGCTACTACTTCACCCCAGTGAAGGAATCAGGGGTTGCCAAATTTTTCAAGAGAAGCGAGAAATCAAGATGCTTTTGTATAACTTCTCCATTTAAAAATATTTTCTGTTTTTAAAAGTTGGAAAACCTGTGTGGCTCAAACCAAATAAACCTGGCAGCTCTCCCTTACTAAAGTCCAGCATGTCACTTTTGTGTCCCTCTGCCCTCTTGTTCTGCTTGTCTTCTGGTACCGAGGCCTCTGGAATGTCTTCCTCAGTTCTTTGATCCGCATCCATTTTCTCACTTTTGACTTCCTATGACATTTGTGGTTGGGTATCTGTGATATAGTGATTTATCGTAATAAATGTATTTTTGATCTTCCTTCATGGTTCCTGACTCACAGCTTTCAAAACCCTTGGAATATCATAAGCAGTAAGAGCAGTGGGATCATATTTTATTATAATATTTGGTCTTTTGTCCTCAGTTCCTAAAATCGAATTACATCCATAAAGGTGAAATGGGTGTCTCATTATTCATGACAAGCCCCTTTCAGCCACACCTGAACTTATGTTAATGAAGTGACTTTTGGAAAACCCCAAGGTAACCTAAAGATGGGGGTTGGTTGCCAGGGGAGCTAACCATGTGATTAAGAGTCAGAACTTCAGCCCGATCCCCCAACATCCAGGGAGAGGTGAGGGGCTGAAGATTGAGCTCAGTCACCAATAGCCAGTGATTTTAGTCAGTCATGCCAATGTAATAAAGCCTCCAGAAGAACCCAGTGTGGTGGAGATGGTGAACATGTGGAAGTGCCAAGACAATGGCATGTTTGGGAAAGGCATGGAAGCTCTGAGCTGCTTCCCAGCTACCTTGCTCTAGGCATCTCTTCCATCTGGCTGCTCCTGAATTGTATACTTTTACAATAAACCAGTAATTTAGTAAGTAAACTGTTTTCTTGAGTTCTGTGAGCCACTCTAGCAAATTAGCAAACTTGAAGAGAGGTCGTGAGAACCTGCCATTTATTGTGGGTATGTCCACCAACGTGGACTTGTGATTGGTGTCTGGATTGGGAAGGAGGAGCAGTCTTGTGGGACTGAGCCCTTAACCTATAGGATCTAACACTCTCTCCTGGTAGACAGTGTCAGCACTGACTTCAGCTGTAGGACCCTTGATCAGTATCAGCAGAATAGAGTTAATTGCTTGGTCGTGTTAGAAAACACACTTTGGAGTATTTTACTTTGGAGTACATGGTTATATGCGTTTGTTAATGGTTTTCTTTTTTTTTTTT
>CM052885.1:88099505-88124540 GCA_028534135.1 Potos flavus
GAGTAGGGTTATATAGGAGTAACATTTCTACTTCTTGCAGGAATTGTGTTAATATAAATCTGAAGTTGATTCTGATAAAGTGATGCGTATGAGAAGCCCTATAGCAATCGCTAAGAAAATAACTAAATAAATAGTGAAAAAATTATTAAAGGAATCAAATTACGCTAGAAATAATCACTTAATGCAAAATAAGCAGTAAAGGAATAGGAACAAAATAGAAATGGAACAAGATAGACATATAGAAAACAAAAAATTAATCTAACTCTAATGACATTAGTTGTTGTATTAGTCAGCATTCTCCAGAGAAATAGAACCAATAGGATCTGTATATGTGCATGTATATAAATGATTTTTCATAAGGAATTGCACTGTACAATTTTGGAGCCTGGCAAAGCCAAATCTGCGGTGTGGGCCAGCAGGCTTGATCCCCAGGAGCCCCAGTGGTGCAGTGCCAGTGTGAAGGCCAGCAGTTTGGAGACCCTGGAGAGTGTAGAGGAAGTCTGAAGGAAGTCTCTTGGAGAATTCCTTCTTGCTCAGGATTCATTCAGGATTTCAACTGATTGGATGAGGTCCACCCACATTCTGGTGGGCCATCTGCTTTACTCAGTGTTCACTAATTTAAATGTTAATCTCATCCCCAAACACCTGCTAAATTGACACATAAAGTCAACCATTACGGATGTGAATGAATGAAACAATCCAATCAAAAGGCCGATATTGCCAGAATGGATTAAAAAACAAATTTCAATTATATGCTGTCTACAGGAGACACACTTTAGACTCAAATATACAAATAGGTTGAAAGTAAAAGAATGGAAAAATATATCATGCAAACAGCAACCATAAAAAATCTGGAGTGGCTATGCTAATGTTAGACAAAATAGACTTAAACACAGTATGTATTACTAGAGATAAAAGGGGCATTTTATAATGATAAAAGAATCAATCCATGAGGAATTCATAACATATACACATTTAACAGCACAGCCCCAAAGTACATGAAGCAAAGGCAGATGCAATTGAGGGGAAGAATAGACAAGTCAGCAATAATGGAGACTTCAGTACCTCACTCTATATCGGATAGAACAACTAGGCAAGAGATCAAAAAGGAAATAAAAGACTTGCACAACACTACACAAGGCACACCTGACAGACACCTACAGAACACCTTACCCAACAACAGAGTACACATTCTTCTAGAGTGCACATGAAGCACTCTTCAGGATGGCCCTTAGACTAGGCCATAACACAAGCCTCAATAAGTTTAAAAGGATTGAAATCATACCAAGTATGTTCTCTGATCGCAATAGAACAAAATTAGAAATTACTAATGGAAAGAAACAGCAAATTCAGCAATATGTGGAAGTTAGACAAGGGGCTACTAAATAATCAATAATCAACTGGTTGGCTCAGTTGATGGAGTGTAGGACTCTTGATCTTGGGGTTGTGAGTTTGAGCCCCACATTGGGTATAGAGATTACTTAAAAATAAAATCTTAAAAAACACACACAGGTAAAATAGAAAATACTTTGAAATGAATTCAAGACATAACATAGAAAAAACTTATGGGATTCAGCTAAAGCAGTTCTTAGAGGGAAATTTATAGCTGTAGGTGCCTACATTAAAAAAGAAGAAAGATCTCAAATCAACAACCAAACACTCTACTTTAAGACATGAGAAAAAGAGGGCGGCTGGGTGGCTCAGTTGGTTAAGCGACTGCCTTTGCCTCAGGTCATGATCCCGGAGTCCCGGGATCGAGTCCCGCATTGGGCTCCCAGCTCCATGGAGAGTCTGCTTCTCTCTCTGACCTTCTCCTCTCTCATGTTCTCTCTCTCTCTCTCTCTCAAATAAATAAATAAAATCTTAAAAAAAAAAAAAAGACATGAGAAAAAGAAAAGCAAACTCAACCCAAAGCAAGTAGAAGGAGGAAATAATGAGGATTAATTAGAGAATAGAAAGACAGTAGAGAAAATCAATAAAGCCAAACTTGGCTCTTCAAAAAGATCAGCAAAATTGACAAATTGTTAGCTATACAGACTATGAAAAAAGAGAGAAGACTCAGATTAATAAAATCATAAATAAAAGAGGGGATAGTGTTATGTAACTGACAGAAATAGAATATAAAGGGAATGTCATAAACAACTAAATGCCAACAAGTCACATAGCTTAGATAAAATTGACAAATTCCTAGAAAGATATGCACTACCTCAACTGACTCAAAAAGAAATAGAAAATTCAAATAAGCAAATAGCAAGTAAAGAGATTAAATTAGTAAGCAAAAACTTCCTAGACAGAAAATCTAGGACTAGATGGCTATACTGGTTAATTCTACTAAACATTTAGAGAATTAATACCAATTCTACACAAACTTTTCCAAAAAACAGAAGAGGAGGGCACCCTTCTCAGCTTATTCCATGAAGTTCAGTCACTCAGCCGGGTAGCTCTCCTCAAATAGTTAAACACTGAGTTTTTCCCCTCTCAGTATATATATCCCCAGGAGACATGAAAACATGTCACACAAAAACATGGACATGAATGTTCATAGCAGCATTATTTATAATAGTCACAAAGTGAAAACAGCCCTAATGTTCACCAACTGATAAATAAACAAAAATGTAGTATATATCCATATAATGGAATATTATTTGGCAATAAAAAATAATAAAATACTGATAAATACGACAACATGAATGGACTTTGAAAGGATTATGCTACACAAAAGAAGCCAGTCACAAAGGACCATATATTGTATGATCCCATTTATTGGAAATGCCCAGTATGGGTAAATTTATAGAAACAGAATCTGTAGACTAGTAGTTTTTTTAGAGCTGGGGGGATGGGGAATGGGGAAAGTTAAGTGGTGATAAATAAGGAGTGTGGGGTTTCTTTTAGGATTAATTAATGATGTGCTTAAATTAATTATTATGCTGAATGCACAACCTTGTGACTATAATAAAAGCCATTGAATTGTATACTTTAATACTTTAAATGGGTGACTTTTATGATAATGTAAGTCGTATCTCATTAAATTGCTAAGAAACAGAAAAAAATTAGGATATAATTCAGGAATAAATATTGGTAAAGAATACCCAGCCCTATCAAATTCTTCTCTTTCCTAGTTGATCATTTCCAGTTTTTCCAAACATTTTTCACATGTATAATTAAAAATTAAGGTGCTTTTAATTTTTAAAAAATTTTAAAATATTGTTTTTATTTATTTGAGAGAGAGAACACAAGTGGGGATGGGGGGAAGCAGAGGGAGAGGGAGAAACAGGCTCCCCGCCAAGCAGGGAGCCTGATGCAGGGCTTGATCCCACAACACTGAGATCATGACCTGAGCCAAAGGCAGATGTTTAACCAACCGAGCCCACCCAGGTGCCCCCCAAATTAAGGTGTTTTTAAATAACCACAATAACTGGGCCGTATTATTACATCTAAAACATTTTACAATAATTCTTTCATATCATTAAAACTCTGTTAAATGATCAAATTTCCAATTGCATTATGTAGTAGTTTGGCCTCGGTTATCCATAACAAAGTACCACAGCTCAGGTGGCTTAACCAATAGAAATTTATTTTCCTCACAATTCTGGAAGTGACAAGTCTGAGATCCAGGTGTTGATGGGGTTGATTTTTTTCTGAGGCCTCCCCTGCTGGCTTGTAGGTGGTCATCCCTATTTGTTTTGTTTGGACGTTGTCTTTCCTCTGTGCATGTCTGTGTCCTAGCAACTCTTCTCATAAGGACACCAGTCATGTCAGATTAAAGCCCGCTCACATGACTTCATTTTACATTAATCACCTCTTTAAAGGCCATATCTCCCAAAACAGTCACATTCTGAGGTACTGGAGGTTAGGATTTCAACATATGAATTTTGGTGGGGGAGGCACAATTTACCCATAACACATTGTAAATGTCGTTTAAAAAATATATTCTTGTTTGAATGAGGAACTCTCATAAAGGAAAAACAAAAACCCCACAGTTTTCTAGTGTTAACATAAATTACTTCAAACTATTGCCACTTAAAAGTGTACAAACATAAAACTAAGTATAAACTTCTTATGAGTATAGCTCATTTGCAATTATAAATCCAAGTAGACTTCCAAGTGAACACAACAAAATCTAAAATCAAATGATATGATAGTTATATTACACTGTTTTTGTTACTGTTTTACCTTAAATCATTATTTGATTTTATTTTGGTTATTGTGTTTCTCAGTCCTAAAATTTCTTTTTTTTTTTTTAAAGATTTTATTTATTTATTTGACAGAGAGAGAGATCACAAGCAGGCAGAGAGGCAGGCAGAGAGAGAGGGGGAAGCAGGCTCCCTGCTGAGCAGAGAGCCCGATGCGGGGCTCGATCCCAGGACCCTGAGATCATGACCTGAGCCAAAGGCAGAGGATTTAACCCACTGAGCCACCCAGGCACCCCAGTCCTAAAATTTCTATGTGATTTTTCGTTGTACCTTAAATTTCTTTGCTGAGACTTTCTATTTTTCATTCATTTGTTTCAAGCATATTCATAATTGCTTGTCAAAGCATTTTTATAATGGCTGCTTTGAATTCTTTGTCAGATAATTCTAACAACTTGGTGTTGACATCTGTTGATTGCCTTTTGTCATTCCAGTTGAGATCTTCTTGGTTCTTGGTATGAGTGGCATTTTGCTGAAACCTGGAAATTTTGGTTATCATTTTGTGAGTCTCTGGATCTTACTTAAATCTTGTGTTTTAACAGGTCTCCTCTGATGCCATTTTGGTGGGAGAAGTAGGGTGCTCCCTTGTTACTTGCCAGATGGAAGGAGAGAAGTCTGGGTTCTCCACTCAGCTCCTTTGACCCCTGTAGGGGAGTGGTTCCTTGTTACCCCCTGGTGGAGGCAGGAGTTCAGGCTCCCACTAGGGCTTTTGCTGGAATCCTGCCCCCTGGGAGGGGAAGGGACTCTTTACTCCCTGGAGGAGATGAAAGTCTCCTTTCCCCCTTGGCCTTCTATGATTCCACTTGGCAGAGGGGGTCTTGGGATGCGTGTAACAGCCTAATGAGGCTGTTCTCACTAGGTTCTCCCCGTGACCTTCACTGCAAGGAGTGGAGGTGCGGTTGCAGCCTTTTTATTTCTCGTGGTGTTTGGCTGGAAGTAGAGCCATTCTTGTCTAAAAGTATTCTGCTAGATTGCCCCCTTCCTGGTCCACTGGCCTGAGAGAGCAGACTTTTCCTGGGGCTCTTTTGTCTGTGTCCATTGGTATTTCTGGGTTGCTGTCTTCTCCAATAACCATCCTGGGATAGATGAGATGAGGCAAAACAAAAACTCAGGGAATTCATCACCGTGTTTCTCAGGACTCATGGTCCCAAACTGGCCTGCCTTATTTTCTCCAACTTTCCAACTTTTCTCATGTAAAATGCCCCATGTTTTTAGCTGTGCTTAGTGGAAGGACTAAGGGAAAGTGCCTCTACTGCATCTTTCCAGAAGCAGAAGTCCTGATTTTGATTATAGAAGCCTTTATTTGGAAACTGAATATTTCACTAGTTGACTTGATTCTTTTGGTTTTGAACTTGGCAGCCCTCATTTGAGTTGCTAATATGCATTACACTTCCTTTTTGACAATAAACTTGTTTTTAACTATCTATCCATTATTTTTCTAGCCAGTCCACTTAAGAGATACCCTGGGAATTTGCAATGTATCCATTTCATGAAAAATTCCTAGTTGAGGGTTTACCATTACATTTACTGCTGACGAAGGTTGGTGTGTACATAGATTGACCCATGTACCACCTCTGCTCAACCCTGAACATAAAGATAAGACCACAGAAGTTATTTTACGTGCAGCATACCTTATTACTGATCATGACTCGATTTCTCTCACTCTTTTCCAGCTACCTGTAATCTTCATTTGGCATCAACATTACTACAATCACAAATGCAAATGAAATTGCCTGGCATGAATTAGTTGCAAGTTGACCCTGAATATGTTCGTGTTCATTCATTTTAGTTTGTCATCAAAATGAAAAATTCTTAAATTGCAAAATTCGTTGAATTCATGGGTTCTGGAGGCTCCATTTATATGAACTAGCAAACTCCCATTTGAGAAACTTAAGTCTACACTGATTCCATATCAAGCTGGTTAATAAGAGTTACTGATGTACTACAGGCTAGCCTGAAGGTGGTTGTTAAATATTGAGGCACATGGTTGGGGACAGACAGGCGCCATCTGACCGGTAGAGTAATGATGATAATAGGTTCATTCCTTACTCCACTGTATCATTCACTGATAGTCTCCCTCCATATTCCTAGACACTACCATGTCCAGTGTGATCCAGCTGATTTCCAACTGACATACTCTGCAATTGCCATACTCTGCATCTCTGTGCCTGGGAGTTCTCTCCAAAATCACAGAAGACTACTCTATCTATGGCACACCAGAAGTGCCAGGACATTAACACATCCTGGAGCAGCCCTCAATCATGATTCTCAGGAGCTGGTGTACAAATACCCCAACTCCTTCACCTCTGGCGGGGGATATCACTGGGGCTTGTGTTTGCACCACTTCCCAGAATTTCCCTTTGGTGTTTCCAGCTCCGCACGGTGGTGACTGCCTTGCTAATGCATCCTTTATTGGCTGCCTTCCCCTCCCTCATCTCCTAGCCCCACTATCAGTGTTTCCTGTACCTTCCAAATGAAGCCCTGGCTCTTAGATTCTTATCTCAGGATTTGCTGCTGGGAGGAAAGCACCTTATAAAGTGTTTTTACTTATGATATCTTATTTGACCCATTTGACCCATACGATTCTGGAAGGGAGGAAGTTATTTTCATCAGGGCCAGCAATGGAATGTGGCCATGTTCTGTTACCTTCTCTCTTGTATCCTGAGAAAAGTATCTGAGAACAAACATGCATTATAGAAGTTTAACAAATAATTGATGAATAAAAGAAGAAACTGATGCTCCTAGAAGTAATTTTTTATCAAATTGCCGACTAGAGGACTTGGTCTTTTGACTCTAAGCACAGTGCTCTCCCCACTACACACTCACATCCTATTCTTAACCCTGCTGTCTCAGATCTTGGTTTGCAGAGGAACTTAAAGATGACTTAAATATGTCAATATCATTAGCCAGCTCTAAACCATAGTGATATCAGTGGTTTCAGAGTTGGTGGAATAGAAAGATCTGTGAGGATATTAAAGATACTTATGGGACAAATGGCCAAGTCTGTTTGTTTGTATCACGCAGACATTTGGGGGTCACATCATTCCCATGGTGACCATCTGGAGATGTAGGGCCCCATAAAATAGAGACAACTAGTCTTTCTCTGCTCCAAGGTAGTTAAACACATTCTAGCCCAGCCTTATTTTTATATAGTTTTCCTCATCAGCAGTGTGAACATATAAAAGTCACTTTGCTTAGAAGAACCTCGTTTGACGTTCTATCGCATGCTTTAAAAAAATTATTTCATATCTCCTTTAAGAATTATAGTGAGTTCTATAATAAATGGACACTTGTAGATAAAACCATATTCAGCAGTATGAACAAGGAAATAATATCTATTGCAGTTAGCTATCAGATTAGATATTAACTCATTAACCCATTTTTACTTAAATCATGCATCTTCCCCCAAATGAATGGATATTCTGTGAAGCCATTTTGATTCCCGAGCACTGTTTTCCCTAAACTCCTTAAAGTCATCCGGCACATTAAAGGATATCCAATTTCATTGGTCTAAGCTGAGTGATCGCAATTCATCAAGGCATGAAAAGTCTGTCCAGTCTTGTGGAATATCATTAAATGGTTCAAGGACGTTTCTAATCTTAATGATGGCCAAGGGGGAGCAACTATTACGATGATGAATGGGAACGAATATCTGGAGAAAGTTCAAGGCATGTTATACTTACAAAGACTAATACACGTTGTTTATCTAAATCATCCAACTGATTAAAGAAACACACAAAGCCCAAGACAGTTAAAAGCAGAGAACCAAATAGGGTTTGACCTACCCTGGTATATTTATCGCTGACCATGTCATGCGTGTAAAATGTATTGCTCCACCAAGATGCTGTGTATATAAATCGGGAGGGTCTTTTGAGGCTGATGTTGAGTAATATAGGCTGTCCAGTTTATTGCCTGGCTAAATATTTATATAAAATGAGTTCATTGATGGTGGGGAAGCTGCCATAAAAGGAGTCTTTCAATGTTACTAACTGATTAGCTACAGTGCCCAAGGCTTAGTAAGAGCTAGGTGGTGGTGACTTTGGTACTTCCGCTCCCCAAACCAATTCCTGAGTTGCTCAGTGTTTTGAATCCCTGAGCTGAGTTGGATTGTGTGTGTGTGTGTGTGTGTGTGTGTGTGTGTGTCTGTGTGTGTGTGTGTTTAGCCAACTTAGGCAACACCCTCTTGGTACCAAGACCAGTGCAGAATCTGCAAGGAAAGAGGAAATGCTTTTTGGTACACACCTACAAAAGGGCTCTTTGGAACTATCTTTCATTGGGATAACATATCTATTCAATGCACACTTAGCTCAGGGCAGTCAATGCTGGGATAAATGGAGGAAGGCTCACTTTATATCATAAAGGCCAGAGAATGAATCTCTTATGCAGAGGACTTGTTTTTGGCTGACCTTTCCCCGGGTGGGAGGAGGAAAAATCAACCACATAGGTGACTGGGAGGATGTTGGGCATGGTCCAAATACTTAATCATATCTTTAGTAGGTCTGGGAGTGGTAGGTCATTGGGCTGAAATAGTGCAGCCATTGCTTAAAGGCTTATTTAAAGATAAGAAGCTGAAGTTGTTAAGATTTAGAATTAAAGACACTCTTCACTTGGATTCTGAGACACCTAATGTTTCTGGTTTTCCTCATACCTCCCTGGCTTCTCTTTCTCAGTATCCTTTTATGGCTTCTCTTCTTTTCCACTGAACATTGGTGGTCCCAGGGCTTGGTCCTCAGGCTTCTTGTCTCCATAGATGATTTTATCTCGTCTGATGGCTTTAAATATTGTGCCTCCCAAATCTCCAGCCTGAACTGCACCTAACTGCAAATTACTGACTCAATATGTCCACTATGACACCTAGTAAAGCATTTCATAATACATCTAACACAGAGCCCTTAGTTTTTATCTCCACATCCCCTAACCCCCAAGCCTGCTCCTTCCCCAGAATTCACCATTTCAGCTGATGTTCTCGTTTACTCATTGGCTCATGTACAAAATCTACGAGTTACTTTTGAGTTCTCTCTTTTCCTCCTGTGCACCACACACATCCTGAGCTGCAGCGTGAGGAGCTGACTGACTCAGAAGGATGTCTTCTCATCTGGTCTTGGAAGATGCAGGAGGTAGGGCACCTGATGAACAGCAAACTACTCCAGGGCACTTCATGTTATTTTTTTCTCCCAATGGTCACAAGTGTTTCAGTGGAGATACCAGTTTGGCCCTTCCAGGGGTCAGCTATGTAGACTTCAAATCCTGGGTGTTTGTTTACAAAATTAGCGGTCTCAGCCCAGCTCATAATCCCATGGACAGGAGCCCAGGGCAAGCTGCTGTGTGTCAGGTGAACCTTTGTTATCTGTCCATCTTTGGCCACTAGAGGTACAAAGAATGAGAGGAGAACTTACAAGACTAAATCAACACCTGCCCCTCCCCTGACGGCAGTGGCACCATTTATCTCCATCTCCTGGCATCTTTCCTTCTCTAAGGAATGTCTTCCCTTCCTAACCTTGCTTCACTCCTGTGCTTAGTGCTATTGAGAAAACAGGGCTTGTCCTCCCTCCACAGATCCCAGGCCAACACTTTCATATTTCTTACTTCATTTTTCATAATCAAACATGTTATAATGAAGGAATGGAATTCTCTATTGAAATGATGTTGAAAAACATTTCTTTCTTATTATTGGAACTACAAAAGTGATATACTAGAAATTTTTTTAAAAAATCAGATGAGGAAGAAAATTGAATTCCTTTACAATCCCATCACTGAGAAATAATCACAACACTTAACACTTTAAAATGTTTTCCTTCCATCTCTTTTTTAGTGAATTTATATTTGGGGGAAAAATGTACCAAATTTTATATGGAATTGGACCTTTTGTGAGTTATTATACACAAACCTCCTCTTAGGAAGAAATTGGCTTTCCTGATAAATGCAGAAGTAATTTTCTGATGAATTCTTTTTTTCTTCTCTACTCTTCTCCACTCCCCTCCCCGCATTTCCCCTCCCCTCACCTTCCCTCTCCTCTCCTCTTCTCATCTCTCCTCTTCTCTTTTCTTCTCTGTTTTTTTGAGAGGGGGAGAGAGAGAGGAGTGAGGGTCAGAGGGAGAAGGAGAGAGAGAATCTTAAATAAGCAGGCTTCATGCCCAGGACAGAGCCCAATACAAGGCTTGATTTCACAACCCTGAGATCATGACCTGAGCTGAAATCAAGAGTTGGATGTTTACCCAGCTGAGCCACCCAGGTGCCGCAATTTTCTGATGAGTTCTGATGGGATTAAGACCATGTCTGAGATACCAGTTACTCATCCTCCCAGGCGACTCTCGGTTGACATTTCTTTCTTTTGGTATTAGTCTAACAATGATTACCTAACTATTTCTTTTCCTCACTGAAAGGAAGTCTTTGGATTAGCCTGATGTATATAGTTCTTTTCCCTGCACCAAGATTGCCATAAAACTCTGACTGTTAATCACATTCGGAGCTGAGTTCACCAGTCTCATTTAGAAACAAATTTCTTCCACCTTCATTTCATTTAAAAAAAAAAAAAGGTCAATTTCATGTAGCTAAAATTTATATATGACAAAATATATCCACTTCAAATATACAGTTCGATGATTTTTGGCGAACATATACTCCTATGTAACTGCCACCACAAGCAAGATACAAAACATTTTTATCACCCCAAAAAGTTCCCTAATGCCCCTTTGCAGTCAGTCTCCCTCTACTTCTGGCTCTTAGTAACCACTGATCTGTTTTCTGTTACTACAGATTAGTGGGGTTTTTTGTTTTTTGTTTTTTTGGTCTTTTATAGAATTTCATATAAATGGAATCATCTGGTATGTATTTGTTTGTGTCCAGCCTTTAAAATGTGTTCGAGAGATGCATCTGTGTTGTTGTGTATAGCAGGAGGGCACCTATTTTCTCTGCTGTAGAGTATACCACTAAATGTGAATACACCAAAATTTATTTCTCTGATCTACTGTTGGTGAGCACCAGGTTGTTTTCAGTTCCAGGCTATTAAGAACAGTGCTGCAGGGTGCCTGATTGGCTCAGTCAGTTAAGTGTCCCACTCTTGATTTTGACACAGGTCGTGATCTTGTGGTCGTGGGATCCAGCTCGTGTTGGGTTCTGTCTCAACTTGGAGTCTGTTTGTCCCTCTTCCTCTGCTCCTACTTGTGCTCTCTCCCTCTCTCTCAAATAAATAAATAAATAAATAAATAAATAAATAAATAAATAAAATCTTAAAAAAATAGTTCTGCTAAGGATATTCATATTTAAGTTTTGCATAGGTGTATATTTTCCTTTCTCTTGGGTGAATACCTAGGAGTGAAAATCCTGGGTTATATGGTATTTTACATTTATATAAGAATATAAGTATAAGAAATTGCCAGACTATTTTTCAGAAGGGTTGGGATCTTCCATTTTTACCATGACTGCTTCTTACCAGGGAAAAGAGTTTAACAATGAAAAACATGGATATGTTGTCTTTTCTCTTTGGTTCTCTTCCTTTTGAAGCATATTTGTCTTTCTTTTTCATTGCTGTGAAAGAGAAATATCCAGAAGAAACAAAATGGTTATCTGATCCCAAAGATAAAGAAATTGAAGAGAATGCTAATGAATTCCTAGCCTAAAAGGGATGAATTTTTCCTTCAGCCTGTAAAATTGTCCTTCAGACTATTTTTGAGACCCAATTTTCAGACCTGGAGATTACTCAGTCCTCCTAGCTCAGCCCCAAATGGACTAATCCTTTGCAGATTTCCCATGGTAGGCCTATTAAACGTTTCTTTGGCACCACACCCCCTTCCTTTAGAACACTTAGCATGGTTTACAGTCATTTATATTTGTGTAATTTGTTGCCTAGTGTCTTTTCTCCTTCATGAAACGAGGAATCAAGCCTCTTTTAATTCCCCTGGCTCACAGTAGAGCTCAAAAAAATATTTTTTAAATGAATGCACGAATGAATGAAAGAAATGGAAAATAGGCTAAAAGAACAAGCTTGCCGAGCTAACAGTTGTGACTGTACAAAAAATGGTTAAAATGCATGTATTCGTTGACTGCCAACTCCCTAAAAAGACCATAGCTATACTCTGCTGATCAAGCAAAGCTGTTTGTTACTTACTGCAGTAAGGGAGAACACCACCTTGACGAAGTCTCAGTAGTACCTTCAAAGGGACAAGTCCGGGCCGATATGTGTAGGGTTTTAGATCTGGGTTTGAGAGGTTTAAGGCAGACCTTTCAATGTGGGGATTCCAACTGGGCAAAGTTCACAGGAAGGTAAGGGTTCTAAGAAGCAAGGTATGCTTTGATAAGTAAGTAGGTCTGTCCCACAGAGCAACTTGTTGGCCTGAAAAAGGGGGCTGGTTGAGTAGTCCATTGTTTGAAAATAAGTGGATGTTCAGGAAGCTCCCAGAGCAAACACTGAGGTTATTTACTGGACAAGAATTTCCTGGAACAAATAGTAAAGTCCTGTTGATGTAGGTTTAGTTCTGTTAAGTTATGAGGCTGCTGGCAGCTCCCAAAACCGAGTTCCCTACGACTAAGTACAGAAAGGCCGATTACTTCTCTGACCTTATATGCTGAATGAGGAGACTATGCTTCACAACAATTGCTCATTGTTAAATCTGGGAAAATCTGTAGGCATGACTGGAATATGAACTGCTGCATTCCCACCTCTTGAATTTAAGCCATAAAACTTGTCATTATATAAAATACTAACATCTCAACAGCAAGTCCTGGAACTGAAATATGGATTCGTGAGGCTTCTTTTTGTCCTTTCTCTGACTTTCCTTTAATTTTTGATTTATGATTGCTTTATGAAACAAAACTTTAGTTTCCCTGTCAAGAATCCGGTGGGAATGAAGAGTGAGAGGAAGTACCAAGAGCGTGTTAGTATAATAGCAGACGATTCGAATGAGGTCTCAAGATTTAGGAAGCAGTAGTGGTTGAGGTATGAGCAAGGTTGCACAT
The DNA here is from genome assembly GCA_028534135.1 of Potos flavus. Classification (NCBI taxonomy): domain Eukaryota; kingdom Metazoa; phylum Chordata; class Mammalia; order Carnivora; family Procyonidae; genus Potos; species Potos flavus. Next base: position 88,112,651 of record CM052885.1, read on the forward strand.
GGTGTCAACATAACTATTTTGCTGCAAAGCTCTCTATAAGACTCTTTGGGGATTGGGGGGGTCTCCTTGACCAAGATAAATGGGACTGGAGCTTAGGAGGAAGGAGAGCAGAAAGAATTACACGGAGGCATTAAAGAATGGCTGAGCTAAGTTGCCCCCACCAATCAGATCCCTCGCTACATAATGAACCATTCACCTGGTCAGAATGGAAGCCAGAGCCAGTCCATGAAGCATTCCAAAGGCACCATCACCATCACGTTACACATAATTCGTGACCAAGGCTCGATGCACAGTGTTGGAGGAAGCATGCTAGGGCTTGTGCGATTCCCCAGCCACATGTACGGTGGGGTAGGGATGTAGGAAAGTTTTTGGCCGTGGAAAGTAAACATCTCACCTCCAAAAGGGCAGAGTCCTGCAAACACTATGAAACAAAGACACAGTATTGTGAACGGAGCCAAGAAGTTCCCAAAAGGGAGGGTGGACCTTGGGCATGGCTTTCCTTCTCTTCCCTGTTGTAATATTGTCACATCATCTGGGGATAGTGTGTGGAGAAGGGAGCCTTTAGAAAGTTGGCTGTGCTATAATTTATGGCTCCTCTCAGCAACTAAATCTTTGCTCTCTGATCTACAGCCTGGCAGCCGTAATTTCTCTCTCCCTTTTTAAGTTTTTTTTTTAATAAAATATATACACATAATTTAAAAATTAAATAAGCCCCCAAATAGCAAGGCCCTTACCACTTCCTACCCCCCCCCAAGTCCTGCTGCCCAAGACCCACTTGCTTTCAACCTTTTTTTTTTTTTTGTATTTATCTGTTTGCTTGCACTCTTTCTGGATTATTCATATCAGGCCCTATGTGTTGACTTCCTGCTGTGTTAAATTAGGACACAGTACCTTTGCACACTCCCTCGCCTTTTCCTCTTTCCCTATTCTCATCATTACATTGCAGTTTTTAGCTAAATCAATTGTCACTATGTTGTTATGGTTGGTAAATATGGTTTCCCCCAGAACCAAGTAGGGAATTGTGATTATCTTTCTTGCTCACTGCTTAATTTTATTGTTGTTTTCCACTTCAGAGTTTTCTGGGTCCTACCTTAATTTTTCCCATCTGATCTGTCAACCCCCCATCCCATGGGTAACTTTTCTAAAAGCTCAAACATATCAGATAATTTGTTCTACTTTCTTCCTCTGAAGTCTTCCTTGCTGAACCCTTCTATTCTCTTGTTTTCATGCAGTCTTTAGGGCTGCTGCAGGGTTGTCATCCTGGAGTATCTTTTCACCATTACCCTGTGACTTCCCTTTTTGGTTGCCTTGTTTTTGGATCCCCACATCTCCCACTTTCTTGGCTTACTCCCTCCTTTTGTAGGATCATCTTCTCTAGTGGTTTCCCAAGACAGAGCACATGGGAGGCACTTATTTTTTCAGTCTAGGGATGCATCTGAAATGTCTTTATTCTCCCTCTTACAATAATTTATCATTTGGCTGTATGTAGATTCCTGGTTGAAACTCAGTTGCTTTACTGTCTTTTAGCACACATATTGCTGTGACTAGTGCAATGCAAATTTCATCTCCAATCCTTTGTAAGTGATGTCTTTTTCCCTTCTCTCTCTCTTTCTCTCTGGGATAGTTTTCAGGATCTTCTCTTTATTTCCACGAGTCTCACAGTACTGGCCACTCAGTGAGCCCTATCAATCTCGAGGCACACTCTTTAATTATGGAATTTTTCTTTTGTTGTTTCCTTAATAATCTCTTTCCCTCTCCATTCTCTAAGTCTTTGGGATAACTATTATTTGGATCTTGGATCTCCTAGATTGATTCCGCAAGACTCTAATCAACCTCTATGAAAAATATTTTTCTGTTTGTTCTACTTCCTGAGAGGTTTCACCCACTTTTTTTTCCAAGCCTTCTGATTTTTAAAAATTTTAGCCACCCTATTTTAAATTTATAAGAGTTCTTTCTTATTATTTTTTATAGTTTCCTCTTCTTGTCTCATGGATACAGTATCTCTCTCTCTTTTTTAAGATTTTATTGATTTATTTGAGAGAGAGATAGTGAGAGAGAGAGAGCATGAGCAGGCGGGAGAAGGAGAAGCAGGCTCTCCACTGAGAAGGGAGCAAGATGTGGGCTCGATCCCAGGACCCTAGGATCATGACCTGAGCTGAAGACAGACACCTAACTGACTGAGCCACCCACGTGCTCCATAATATCTCTTTTCAATCTAAGGATATTAACTTCAGTGGGATTTTTATAGTTTTCTTCTGATCTCTACATTATCTCTTTGAACTTTGTGTTTCTTTTCTCCATAGTTCTTCATTTCTGTTTTTGTCTTTTACGTTAAGGGGACGTAATACCTCAAATATTTGGTGCTCTTTGGCTCTCTGTTTCTATTTCTAGTAAAGTACTTAAGACGTGACTGGAAGAAGGGCTTCACAGTGGAAACAGGCAGTTGACCAGTCGCTCTGTGGGAGGACTCCCAAATGCCAATTTCCCCACTGAAGACTCTTCTAGTTCTCTGACAAGAGGCTTATGCCTAACTGCTGGAGCAGGAGGGGTGCATAACCCACTTCCTGGAGGTATGGATGCTTGAGCTGACTGTGAAAGCCACATTACCCACAGTGCTGAGTGTGGCACTGGTGGTACATGAGTTGTTTTTAGGACACAGATGGCCAAACATTTTTCCTTATAATATATTTGCTCTAGTATGTGCTGGCAAAAATATAACTAGCACACCAAACCCATGGTGTCATGGATATGATCACTTAAGACAAGCTAAGTAAGTGAGAGTGAGTCATGTTCAAAGTATTAAGATCAGTAATAATACAGGAGGGATAGAGACAAGGCAAAAACTCAAGAAGGCAGTACTCAAATGATTGATGTTTGGGAGACACTGTAATAAAGAAAAGGAAGCCATCTTTTATTACATTAAGAGAGAGTAGAAAGCAGTCCATGTGGATTTGATGGACAAAGCAAGGGGGCAGAGATGTGAGGTGGGGAAATTATAAGTCCCTCTCTGTGTGTTTGGAGGGTGGTCAGGGGCTAGGTTATAAAGAACCATATATTTTCTTAAGCATTATTTTAATACACTGGTTCAATGTTTGTACAGAGGCAGCATGGTTACTCATTGTGGCTGATCCAAGTCCAAGTCAGTAAGAAATGATTTGCGTTTGAATTATTTACAACAACTAAGAAAGGATATAGACTGACTTTCTGCTGTCACCCAGGAAGCTACTGGTGTGTCTCCTGCCCCACCAGTCTGCTCCCACCCAGCCCATGTGCTGGATGTAGTATGCTGAGTAGATATAAATTTATTTTAACCCAAATCTCAGAAAACCTTAACCAGGTTATAAAATCCAAGTTACTACATTCTCAATGAGTTTAAGTGTGATGAATTTTGGATTTCTTATCATTCTAGATATCCCTGTGTTTTCTGCATCATAACACAAGTTAGGTAAACTCTGGAACATAACATAGCAATTCAAGGGTTCTGTAACTGCACTACCCAATGCTGTAGCTACTCGCCCTATGTGACTATTTAAAGTTAAAATAATTAAATAAAATAAAAAAATTCAGTGTCTCAAACTTGCCACATTTCAAGTGCCTTCTGGTCCCATGTGACAAGTGACTACAGTACGACATATCAAGATATAGGACATTTTTATTACCACAAGTTAGCACTGTCCTAGGGTTACACAAAGCCTACTGTTTTTCACTGAGATAGAATGGAATTATAACATTATATTAGTTTCAGGTGTATAACATAATAATTACATATTTGTACAAAGTCTGCTTTCAAATCTTAAAAAAATCTCAAGATAAAAATAACCACCACCACAATCATGACACGGAATGGCTCCATAACCCCTCAAATTCCCTCATGCTGCTCCTTTAGAGGCACACTCTCTCACCACTCCTATGCAGTGCTTGAACTCACAACCCTGAGATTAAGACCTGAGCTGAGATCAAGAGTTGGACACTTAAACAACTGAGCCACCTAGGTGCCCCAATATATAACCTTCTGAGACTAGCTTCTTCTACACAATGTAATGCCTTCAAGATGTATCCAATTTGGTGCATGGACCCAAGTCTTCAGTGCTGAATAGTATTCTATTATATGGTGGTTTCACAGTTTGTGATTCTACTCACCCACTGAAGAACATCTTGGTCGTTTCCATTTTGGAATTTATGAATAAAGCTGCTAAAACATTTGTGATCAGGTTTCTGTGTGAATATAGGTTTTCATTTCTCTAAGGTAAATAACCAGGAGCAGGGTTGGTGGGTCATATGGTAAGTATAGGCTGAATTTTACAAGAAATTGCCAAACTTTTCCAGAGTGGCTATACTATTTTTGATTCCCAACAACAGGGTATGAGAGTTCCAGCAGCTCTGTGTCTTTGTTAACATTGATGTTGTCTCTCTCTCTCTCTTTCTCTTTTTTTTTTCCATTCAAATACATATATGTTAGTTTCTTGTGGTATTAATTTGCAGTTCCTTAATGGCTAATTCTGTTTTACTTACTTACTATCTTTATATTTTCTTTGGAGAGAGACCTATTCAAATCTTTTGCCCATTTTAAAATTAGATTGTGTGTTTTCATATTGTTGAGTTTTGAGTGTTATTTATATATTCTGGTTATAAGTTCTTTGTCAGATACATCATTTGCAAGTATTTCTCTGTATCTTCCTTTTCCTTTTTCCCCTTTCTTTTAATAGAGTCTTTTATGGAACAGAAGTTTTACATTTTGATGGTTCTGATTAATATTGCTTTGTAATAAATCTTAAAATTAGATAGCATGATTTCTCCAAATTTATTCTTTTTCAAAATGGTTTTGGCCATTTTAGTTGCTTTTTGATATGAATTTTAGAGCCAGTGTTACTTTTTCTACAACAGAAAATCCTGCTGGGATTGGGATTGGAATTTAGTCAAATCCTTAGATCATTTGGGGTGAAAATCAACATCTATGACTATGTTGAGTCTTTCATGGATGTGGAGAGAGAGAGAACACGAGCAGGGAGAGGGGCGGTAGGAGAGGTACAAGCAGACTCCCTGCTGAGTGGGGAGCCTGACATGGGGCTGGATCCCAGGACTGGGTTCATGACCTGAGCTGAAGTCAGATGCTTAACCGACTGAGCCACCCAGACACTCCTGTGGTGTATCTTTCTATGTATTTAGATCTTTGTTGCTTTCTTAGTGTTTTGTAATTTTTCTCATATAGATTCTGTACATATTTTTTAGATTTCTACATAATTATGTCAATTTGGAGCTATTGTAAATCGTATTTTTATTTTTTTGATTTCTAATTGTTGATTGCTAGCGTGAAGTAGTATGATTGATTAGGTTTTTTTCCTCTTTTTAAAATTTTTGTTATATTATTATTATTGTTTTTAAGTAAACTCTTCCATCAATATGGGGCTCAAACTCACAACCCCAAAATCAAGATTTGAATGCTCTACCAACTGAGCCAGCCAGGAACCCCTGATTGATTGTTTTTAAATGTTGACCTTGTATCCTGTGACCTTGATAAGTTCATTATTAGTTCGATCTTCTTTTGTAGATTCTTTGCAAATTTCAATATACATTATCACACTACATGTGAATGGGCAGAGCCTTCTTTCTAATATCAGGGTTTTGGCAACATTCTGAGGGATCAGATAAAAATTTTAAGTCATGTAAAATAAGACTGAGTTTTCTGATCCCTTTCTTTTTCATTTCTATCTTTTTGATTAAAATTCCTTTTAGATTATCTACATGTTTCCCTTCCATGCCCCTAATCATAGGAATAAATATTCTCTCAATGAGATGGTCTCATGGTTAAGAGTGGTTTTGGTGACATAATCTTCATACCAAAGTCAACTTTCCTAGATGTTCTCAAGGATTTATAACTTCATACCCAGCCACCTCCTTGAATAAGTTATTCCATATAGTTACTTGGGGGTAAATGTTGCAACTTTAGCACGAGTAATGAGAACGTGAAACTAGAACCAGACATCCTGGTGACCCAGCGACCTCCTCAAGGGCTTCTGATAATGGAATGGAAGAGCATCAGTCCCAGGAATGAGACAGACTGAGGAGCCAAGAAGGAAGGGGGATGACATTTCTGTCCCCTCAAAAGGCCTCTGGCACCAAACCACAGCTAGTATCTTCCAGACATAGAGGTTCCATCATTTGTTTATAGGAAAATGGTCCTCCCACCACTGGCTGATCCCTGCTGACCCCAGGATTTTTCAAACAGCTTAGCCCACACAAATGACAGGCTGAAGTTAACTGTACCATGCTAATTGAGGACTGTCAAAAATACCAACAGGCAGGAGGTGGCAGGACATGGGTGTTTAGCACGTCAGAGTTGCTGACTCTTGTATGATGCACTTGATCTGTTGTGGATCCAGAATTGTCCCAGGGAATAAGAAAGAAGGTGAGAGAACTGTTTCTCTTGGGTTGCCTTAGCTCATATGCTGTATGTCATTAATCTGGCAACAAAACAGGAAGCAACATCGGTGCTCAGAGTCAAAAATAAAGCTCAGGCGCCATGTCCAGAAGCCCTGAAGACAAGACAAAGGGAGTCTTTTAATTAGGACTGACCAGCCGTGATAAACCTATGGAAACAGAACTACAAGCTTTCTGGCACGCACTACACCACCCGTACAGCAGTATCAGTAGCTAAAAATTCACACCGTTTGAGTGAAAGAGAAAAAAATAAGCCAACATGAAATTTATTAGGTCCCTAGGGATGTGTTGACTTACCACATTTCTTTTCTAGCAATGCACAGCTATGACCAGACTCTACCAAATTCAATCTCTGTACCTCTGAGGCCCTGTTTCTGTCATGGGTGGTGGGGAGGTGGGGCTTTCAATGAGGGCCAGGAGCTGTTGGTAGGAACCAGGTTTTAATTTTTTTCAATAAATACTCACCAACATGTGGCCATACCTGAACTTTTAACATGCTACAGCCACTTTATCTTTTTTTTCCCTGTTCTTTCCCAGCTTTATTGAGATGTAATTGACATGAAACATTGTTTAAAGTATACAACATGATGATTTGATTTTACAAGTGTATATTGCAAAATGATTACCATAAGACATTTAAGCATTCTTGATGATGTTGAGGCTGGCTCAATCCATCCACCCATCCACCCATCCACCCGTCCATCCATCTACAATTACCCAGTGCCTACCATGTGCCTACCACCTACTGATACAGGTGCTCAGCGCACAAAGTTGTACAAAATGCAAACATTCCTGCTCCAAGAAATTCATAGTCTTAGTTACCCTTTTTTTAGAAGCCATGTTATTTTATTCCTTCCCTCCTTAACTTGACAAATCCTAATTATAGTACGGCCACTTCGTCTTAAATTTTAAAGTAATTTTTATTTTTTTCTTTATTACTAAGAAAATAGAAGACAAATTGCTGTCAGCACTTCTATATATATCCTTCAGACCAAGGTTTTTCAACATTAGCACAACTGACATTTTGGGCCAGAAGAATCTTTATTATGGAGGGCTGCCTTGTGTATTGTAGGGTGTTTACTGGTATCGCTGGCCTCTTACTCACTACCCCTTAGTTGCCAGTAGCAACTCCCTTCCTACTTCCCATCTGTGTTGGAACAACCAAAAATGGCTCCTGACCATTGCCAAATGTCTCCTAGGCCCTCACTGCCTTAGGCCATTCTGGATTCAGGGTGGGGTTTATTGACTGAAACCTATCATCCATTCCCCATCCCCGCCAGGAGTCTAGATGACACTTTATCAGCTTTATTAATTATTCAGTTTGAGGCAACTGGAGCCCGAGTGAGCCTGACTGGTTTCATTCATCCAAAGTAAACTGAGCAGCTGGAAGCAGAAAGAAGAGGCCTGGTTGGACCTGTCTGAGGTAAGAAAAAGCCTGCCAGAGCAGGTCTGAGAGGACAGGAAAGGGAGGGGCTCTGTTTTTGGGTTTTGAGACAGAATGACCCTAATTGGCTGCCGCCGATATGGCCAGTTAAGATAAGCTGGTCTCTCTAGGTTGGAAGGTCATCTCCACAGCTGGGAACCTCCTCTGAGAAAGCCACACAGTTGGGAGGGAGCTCCTGCTTTAGGAGTCAAGGCAGGAATTTGGGGTCATGACAAGAAGGGCTCCCCCACATGGAGATTTTTTTCTATGAATATATAGATACACATACACATTTTAAGTAAAGGCTGTTTTGTACCATGTTTTGTGGTCTTTTTAGTATCACACCATGAGTACTGTTTTATAACCCTTCTTCAGTTCCCATATCCACCCACATTAAATTATTGAAGACATCATTTGAAATGGCTGCATATTACTTGCTTGTACATATGTCGTCTAGCCAGTTCACTTTTGACCATTGTTGTTTAAAATTTCTTCTAGTATGAACATAGTTAAGCATCTCAGAGATTAAGACTGCAGTTTGTCACTGATTTTTGCCTATGGGAAAATTATTTGGAATCATTTCTTTCATGGTGTGTGTTTCAACGCCCTTCTCAAAGTGAGCCCCAAATTATATGAAGCTTGAGGAGCTAAAGTAACTAGGGCATAAATGAAGAAAGGGTAATTACCAGCTGCATTGCATATTTTTCTGCCTTCTCTAAAGGCCACATGACTGCTGAAGTCTGGGGATCCCAGTTTGAAAGACTTGAGCTCTGATGTGGTTTTGCTTCTCTCCTCCCCCACAGCAGCCACCCGCTCCCGGGGCCCTGAGAAGGCTCTCCTCTCCTGTCCCTGGGCCATTTAACTTTTGGCACACCGTAGTACTTTGCCCCGGGCACTGTGCTGTGGCCAGAACCACTCTTGTCTTCTGGATTTGGCATTCTTGATGAGGTTAGGTGCATTTTCATAGACTTGGGCCCATCTGGAGAAGGCTGTGTGTATTGTAAATATTTTCAATTTTCCATGTATCATGATGTTTTGCCATCATGAAAGAAAGATCTTTCTCACAGCCCCTCCTTCGGTTAGAAAATTCTTAGAGATAGCAAAGGATAGGGCCAGGAACCTATCCTTGAGGTGCAAACTAACCAATCCAGAGTGAGCTACCTACCCTCCTTGGCCTGTGCATCCCAGGAGGCAATATTCCTCTGCCTTAATCATCCCAGGGCCAGTGCCATTGCCAGGCAACTGGTCACCCCTTCTCAAAGTTTTCAAACTAGCAACCCTAAACTGTTTACCTTGCCCCTGCCTTGCCTTTCCCAAGGAAACCCCAATAAAGGCTATGGTCAGAGCACACCCTTCATTCCTGTTTTCTGCCTTCTGACCAACCTGGTGTCTTTCCTTTGTGGCCCGGCAAGGTGTGCTGTGCCTCTTGTCTCTAGGATCTGTGAGTATAAGAAACTTTGTTGTTCCCTGAACCTCTCCAATGTCTCCTCTTGTGGCCACACCTGCTGACCGTCTCATAAAATATAAATCACTATGGTGGAGGACCCGTCTTCAGGCTTTATGAAGCTGATTCCCTAGGCTTCCTGTCTTGAGTTGTGGGGACTGGCCGTCGCTCGAGTGCTTTTGCAACAAGGAATCACGGCATCGATATTTCCATTTTTGTGTTTTCAGCCCGAGGACCCCAAAGGAAAGCTGCTGGGATTCATCCTTCGGCTCTGGAAGTTCCTAGAGAAGTAGTCTTTCAACAGGGGCGGATTTTAAACACTAGTGCCATTTAAATACTGTCTAGAAATCAAAAGCTCACTTTGTTCCAGGAGACTTCATTTTTTTTTTCTTTCTTCATCTCTCTCTTTTCCCCAATTTAAACATGACCCCAAAAAAGCGCCGTCTAAGTCATGAAGCAGGAGACAGAGAGATGGCCAAGGTTAATATTTGTGTTTGGAAGCACGGTCCCCATGGAATGGGCAGTAGCCCTTAAGCTGCCTCCAAGGTTTCTCTTAGCCAGTGTGTTGGCCAAACAGTCCTGCTCTTCATATGCTTTTTATGGTTTGGGAGGGAGCTGCGTGTTTTCATGGGAAGAGCCCGACTAGGCTTTGAGGAGGCTGTGGCAGTGGTGGGGGTCAGTCCCCTAGGATCCTGCTCCAGCTGCCCCCTTCCAACCCCTGGCAGGGTTAGGAGAACGCACTGGGTCTGGGGAAGCAGTGGAACTGATTGGGTTGGCTCAGCTAACAAACGCCCAGTGTTTCACCCACTCTGAATCCAGTGCCAAGGTCCATCCTCCAGAGACACTGACAGCTCTGTTCTGCAAGGCAGGAGCCTTGCGTCACTCCGTGGGGGAAAGGTGCGTGCTAGACCTCCCTCTTGCAAAACCTGGGTCCACCGGGAGCGGTGCCAAAGCCCTGCCACTGGCTACATGCAGGGCTGCTCAGCTCAGGGAGGGAGCCCATTTTTCCAGTGGTGCTCTGTGGAGGTCAGGGACGCCTTAGATTCTTTTGGGGAAGAACAAAGGGGTGCGGTGTCAGCCCTTTGATGTTGTGTCTTGAGTGGCACTGTGGGCCCCCCACCATTACCATTGGTGGATTCCAGTGCCTAAAGGCATCATGGGCCAGAAAATGCAGCCAAAGTGGAGAAAAAGTTGGCCAACAGAATTCCCTACATTCCGCTTACTGCTTTAAAAAAAAAAAAAAAAAAAACAACAAGCAAAACAAAAAGAAAAACCCGTATGCATGTGTATAAAGACTAAATAGAAATAAAAACAAAAATATTAACTCCTGTTTCTTCTTTTTCTGTAATGTGGTTATATGGTCTTTATAATAAAAAAGAAGAGTGGAAAGGAAACAATTCTAAAGGGTTCACCAACTTTTCAAAGGTTGAATCGGGGAGGTTCATGTTTCCAGGAGTCCAGCCTGGCGAGTGTGTATTATAAACATGCACGAGCCTGCAGAAGGTGGTGGTGGGTTAGGAGTGGGTGGGAGCAGTTGGACTGGGCATGCTTACCTGTGTGGGGTCTGACCTCCTTACATGGAACTGAGTATGGTAGAATCCTGGAAGACTTAGGGCCTCCACTGTGCCTCAAGCCAAAGAAATCTTGGAGGCCACTGGGGCTGTTTCCTGGGCCTGCCATGGCTCATTAATCATGTCCGTCCCTGAGTGAGTCTCAAGTGAGGTGAACCCAGGGCCAGCATGGATGGAGAAGGGCCAGCACAGCGGGCTAGGGGTGTGGGGCACATGGAGAGGACAAAGGCCTAGGAAGATGGGAGGAAAACAATGGATGCTCAAGAACTTGGCCTTAAGGGACATCCTCTGTTCCATGGAGTATCAACCCCATGATCTAATCTTACCTTTACTTCCCAGAAGGGCAGATGTTTCCAAGTGTAGCAAGAAGATCACTGAGAGAATAAAGCTTCATTCCAGAAAACCTCTCCTGGGCACAGAGATCTCTACTGGCAGATCTTTTTCTTAAATTCTGAGAACCTTTGATTCTAAATGAAGGATCTTTCCCCGATCTCTTCTGACCCAACTTCCCATCCCATTATGTAGACTACTACACCCTTCCCTTTGCCACCATTTGCTTAAATTAATTGCACTAGTATATCAAGGTCTGAAAAGTCTGATTCTAAATGTTGTATTGAAGGAAACTTTCAGTTTGAAAATCCAGGCTGGGCAGGTAGGGGTGTGTGTGTGTGTGTGTGTGTGTGTGTGTGTGTGTGTGTGTGTGTGAATATTTTAGATCCTGTAAACTTGAGACCATCCCAAGACCTGCCCCACCTCCCCACCTGTGCCCATGATTCTGATTCCAATGCCAATGTGCGGGGACTTTCCCCATAAACCAGCAAGTAATTCTTTGACACCAGTTGGGTGTCCTGCCATTCAGCTCAATTCTGACACCGTCTACCCTGAGATGGCTTCAGATCCTACAGGCTGAGTCCCCTGACACTGTCACTCCGCCTAACTTCAGATACCAATCACAAGTCCAGGTTGTTACCTGTATTTCTACTGATTGGCTATAAATCAGAGGTTCATATGACC
>CM052885.1:88125040-88146479 GCA_028534135.1 Potos flavus
GAGGCACAATTCACTGAGGCCTGGGAGGGGCTAGCAGCCTGACTGGGGGAGCCCTGTATCTCAGGGCAGGGCTGGGCCATCTTTAGAATCGGAGGACTTTCCTACTAACGAAGGAGGGCAGGGACCACAGTTGCTTGGCCCAGTTCTGCTGCCCCCGGTCCAGCAGGGAGAAACACACTCAAAGAAAGTAGATGGATTTCTTTTGTTTGTCCCCTGGTCCAAGTGTGGTCTGAGAAGGCTGCTTGACTTTTGGATTCAGAAACTTTCATGTGGGTGCGCGCTGAATTTAGCCTTGTCTCTGGAGCCAGAAAGCAAGTACCTGAGGAATGAAGCCCAACAAGGCCGGTGTCCTAAAAGCCAAACCATGCCTCCCTCAGGCGCCGCTGAGCCTCTGCTCTCCCAGGAGAGCAGTAGATGAGCATGGCCACAGCTTGTCCGGGTGGAAGTTCTGGAAGTGGGCCTCCAGGCATATCTGATACTGGCCTCCTGCCGGACCTCATTTAAGACCTCCGTGTGGGCGGCGAGGATTGGAAGTGGAATTTCTCACTTTCCCCACTCACATGGGAATGCCACCAAGCAGGACTCGGCCGGAGGTAAGGGAGGCCAGCGAATGGGCCTTCACCCCCATTGGCCGGGACCCTTCCCTGACCCTTCAGCAGCTCAGCATGTTGCAATATTTCCTCAGGAAAAGCCTCCATCCTCGGAGGCTTTGCCAGCAAAGTGCATGAAAGCAATTTTTCACTCTTCTTGAGACATTCCTTCCTGTGTCTCTGCCAGCCATGTCCTCTAGCTTCTCCTTGTCCACGCGCCCAGATGGCCAGAAGTGACCCAAGCCGGGCAGGCGCCTGCCCTCCAACACGCGCACATCATCAGGGGGCACCCTGTCAGGAGTATTTGACCCCTCCTTGTCCCTGTGTGTGATTTCACCAAGCGGGACATTCCAGGGCCCTCTGCAACCTTTCATGTCACTTGTGCAATCTCCAAACTTGAAAGCAGAGAAAGCACGAGCCAGATCTTGTCAACCGAGGGCCAGGAGTTCCACAAATTCATCAGGCTGGAGGCTCCCCAATGTGCTGGTGAGGTGAACTTGCCTTGTCACCCCGACAGGGCTGGGTAACCCTGGTCATGCCCTTGACTGGCACAATCCTGGCCGTCGGGCAGCTCCAGGCAGCACTGCAGGAAGAAGATGGTCTCCTTATTTTGGAAGGGTGGACTCCAGCGCCCCGAGGATCTGTCACAGACTCTGTCCCAGGTTCCAGGTCCTCTCACCACAAAGCAAAGCTCTGTCACAGCTCATCTTTAATACACACGGCAGACACGACTGAGCCTTCTCTGCTCTGGAAGAAACATCCTGGAAATAGCTTAAAGTCAAAACAAATACAAAAACAAACAACCCATCCAGACCTGCAATCCGTGCCCCACTGGAAAAACAAACTCTGTCTGGGTTTTGGGGCAGCGAAGGTTTGGGAAGGCCAGCCCGCGTGTGTGGTTCCAGAATACTAGTTGAGTATTGTAATTGATGGCTAAAATGGCCACGAATTCTTCCTGACTTTGCCTGTTACTCTGAAGCTCCTCCCCATCACAAGGCAAAGTCCGTTTCCTCACCTCTTGAACCTGGGCTGGCCTGCGACTTGCTTCCACTAAGAGAACGTGGCAGAAGCGAGCGTTTGTCAGTCAGTTCTGAGTCTGAACCTCAAGGAGCATCGAACACTTTCTCTCACTCTGGTGAGCGCCACGTGAACAAATGCAAGTAAGCGTGCTGGGGGATGACAGACATGTGGCCAGTCACCCTATTGCGTCACCGACAGCCGTTCGGCCACCGGACATGTGTCTGTGGTCATCGTAGAGCCGGCCATCAGGGGACCCTCTCCCCACCCGCCATGTGATCACAGACACGTGAGAGAGTTTGCCAGCTCAGCTCAGAGGAGAAGAACCACCGAGCGCATCCATAGCATTTTGAAAAATAATAAATGGCGATTGTTTTAAATCCCTATGTTTTGGGGTGGTTTGTTATGCAGCAAAAGCTAACTGATATACGCACTCAGTCCATCCTCAGGAGAAGGGTGGAGAGAAGGGGAGAGAAAGGGACTTCAGAGGAGGGGGCTGTCATGCCTCTGTGCTCAACCTTCCCATAGACACATCACGTCCTTTGCTTTATCACCAATTCTAATTTTATGGACAAAGTTCAAATATGAGCCCTTAAGGTGCATGAAGGACTTTGCCGGACTCCATAGCAGAGATAGCCTGTGAGGAAATATTTGGGAATGTCTTGGTTGAACTAACCAATAGTTATGGTAGATAGGGGAAATTTGAGTATTTTCCTTCTTTCTTTCTTTCCTTCCTTCCTTCCAGGAGACTGCCAGGTCTCCTTCCTTCCTTTTTTTTTTTTTTTTTTTACTTTTTGCTTACTTGTACTCCTTGATATTTTGGTAACAGACACATTTTGTGTTTTTTTATAACAAGGAAGACGTTGATTAAGGGCTGTTATTTTAAAACTGATCAAATAAAAGCCCTTGGCCTACCGTTCTCATATCGAGCATGATTCAAGAATGGCTCAATTACCCATGTGTTGCCTGGTTGTGGTGCCTCCTTCTCCCGTCTCCCAAACTAGGCAGAAGATTAACGTTTAACCATTTGTAAATGGTTGACGAGCTTCCACTTGTGCCTCTGGGGAAACAAAGTTACTTTGGGGAGTTATTCTATATCATACTATATCATACCCTCTGTAGATTACTTTTGAGGCTGTTGTTCTCCACCAGAAAATCACATCTAAGAAAAGAATGAAGTTCTGAGATACGTGGAAACTAGTTCAACAAGGGCAAGGGTCAAATGTCGGTCGAACTTTGATAGGGATGAGGTATTCAGGCAAAGTTTAAAATCAGAATTCTGGTCTCTGAGTCTAGGAGAAAAATCACCAACTGTTATTGACCAAGTGGCTGGTGAGTAAATAAAGAAGGTGACAAATGGCAGCACCAGGAGATGTCGCAATCTGCAACATCTTACAGATTAGCTGGCGTTGTCCTCACCAGGGAGACCAGTTTTAGGGAAAGGGGGAAAATGTGGCTTGATTTGCAGCTGATGATATCATGTGTCTAGTCACTGGAGATCAAAAGAAAGCTCGCCTGTGAAACACCGCTAATGAAATTGGAGCAAAGGGTGGGCTCTTCTCTTGGGTGTGTCAAAGGAAAGTTTTCCTCTTCATCAGGCCAGTAGGATGTGAATCACTGTACCTTCTCTGGGATGTGGTCGTGGCCACGTGACCTCACGTTCAACTCTAGCAGCCCTAACTCTGCAGATGTATCAATTGTGTGTAATCAGTCCTTTTAACACCTAGTGATTTGGGGACCTAAAAGTTCTTTTCTTTTCCTGTGATGTATGACTAGAGACTGCCAGGTACTTTGTTTTGTGTTTTCTTAGAAAGTCCCTGTTGCACACGTGCGCATGCACACTTGCGTGTGTGTGTGTGTGTGTGTGTTGGTGGTGCTAATGAGGGGATTGTGGAGAAGTGATTGACTTTCATACTCTTACTCTATAAGACCAGATTTTGAGCAGCTCACCTGGGATGACTCAGTATTTTTTTTTCCTGAAAACAGAAACTAGTACGTGGAGGGTGATTTGATCTACATCTTCCTTAGATAACTCTCAGGAGTGCTGAGGGCAGGATGCACTCAGGCAAGTCCAAGGAGTGAATGTCACATTCTCTGCAGTAGGGAATTAGCACACAGGAGGACAAAACATCCCTAGCATGAAACCTCATCGAAAGGAAAATTCTACTGTATCCTGGCGCTTGGAAGAAATTCATCATGGTACGACTTATTATCCTGCGTAAGGGCAAATTCTTTCTTAAACACAGTGGAAACCACTGGCCTTGCTTAGCTCCCTTCCGTTAAGTTCCATGTGCCTGAATTTCCACGGAATTCCTATTTATAACACCACAGAGGTGCTGAAGAGCTGTCAGAACCACACTCAAAGCTTAACTGAAGCACTCACGTTTCCTTTCCTTCTGGCCTCTGGTTACTGAAAACATTTGCTGAAAATTGCTGTCCCACTCAAGAACTGTCAAAGGTAATTGTTGCACAAAAGTTCCCGAGAAGCGTGAAGTAATATGGTTACCACCTGGCGACTAACTTCCTAGAACCTGTCTGATGAGCCTCAAGGCTGGCACATGTGTACACACCCGTTTCTGTCTGAAAACCAGGACAGCATAAATTTGTGAGGAAGACGTGTATCAGAGGCCTCTTAGTGGCAATTTACGGTACAAATCCCTATGTAGAGGGCAGTTGTCAGGTCACCAAATCCAGTGAGGTCTGAGGTTCTGGGGGGGGCAGGGGCGCAGTGAGGGGGAAGATGGGGGGAGAATTAAGGACTTTAAGAAAGTGGAGCTGTGTGAAGCAAGTCGCCGTACTTACTCCAAAAAGCAAGGTCTAGACTTGGTTATTCTCACAACTGGCAATGACCTTGGTGTCTAAGCAAATTAAAATTAAAATTAGAGACTCAGGAGGTTGGGGGTGGGGCTTGAGAGTCTGAGTCTCCCCACCTTGGCCTCTGGCCTAATCTGTGTGGGTCCATAGGAATAGGAATCTATTTTCCTCTGAAGATTTCCCAGAGAATGGAATCCTCCTCATTCTCAGTAGCCATTCTCAGAGTCTCACATCCTCCTCGAGATGGTTTTGCCTTAACTTGAACTTAGAAGACCCCAAGAAACTCTCCTAAAAGAGGTGCCTCTATTCATATGGCAAAAACCTCACTAAAACCCTAAATCCACTCATGGATTTCCTTGGGAGCATCTAGTTCTGTTTGAGACTGTCTTTTTGGGTCTGAAATTGTGGCCGTGAGGATGTGAACCCAGTGCCTGCTTGTCAGCACCCTAATCCAGTAGTCAGGGTGTGGCTCAGGAAAGACACACTGGAATTAGGAATTTCCAACTGCGGGATCCGGGGCCCACGTCGGAACGATCCTGACATCGTTATAAAATCAGCCAGTATGAGGAGGACTTGCTCTTTTTATCTTTGGTGATATTTGCGGCTGAGCTTTTGAGGTACAGAAAAAAGTTCTCGCTTCTCGAGCAGTCTCTAAATTGAAACCAGGGATGGCCGCACAGTTTGTGGGGCTCAGCACACTCTGAAAATTCTCAAAGAACAGAAAAAAAGCTTTTTTCCTTTCTTTTGTGACTTCTCTCTCTCAACCTCCCATGGTATTTTTTTTAATTTGCTATTTTAATGTCATACTCCCTCAGGCATGGGGAGACTGGTGGGTGAGTGCAGACTTTCACAAGCACCCAGAGTGGAGCCTGGCCACCAAGTGTGTGAGGTGTGCACGACCAACCCCAACTGTCCCTGTACCTGCACGAGGCCCATGGCGGGGTGGGGGTGGGGGCGCAGGGCCACAGTATCCTCTCCATGGGGGTCAGGGAACAGGTGGCCGAGAACCCACGCCAGGGAGGTGAGGGGGCCGCAGGAGGGAGCACTGGGCATACACCATTGTCCTGTGGGACTTCATTCCCAATGCACAAATTCAAAGATAAAATTATTTAGGTGTTGAAAATGGCGAACACATCAGGAAACCCAAGTGTGAGGGTCTTTTCTGAGTTCAGGACCCTCTGTGCCTTCACTGGTCCTGCTTGAAGCTTATTTTCTCTCACTGATTTCAAAAACATGACATGACTCACTGACCATCTGAAGTCTTCTTTCCTGATGACCTTTTGATACCCATTCTTTTCTGTGTAATCTGTTTTCAATTCCTGGAAGCTTTTAGGATCTTCTCTTTAACTCTATTCTCTTCAGAAATGTCTCACTTCTGCACTTTAGTGTGAATTTTTCATCATTTATTGTCTAGAGCCCTCAGAGAACCCTTTTGGTCTGGAAACCAACGTCTTCTGTTCTGAGAAACTGTCTTGCATTGTTTCCTTGGTAATTTCTCTCCTCGATTTTTTTTTCTGTCCTGTCTTCTTGCAACTCCTGTTGCTGGATGTTGGGTCGGTCCCCTAATTTGCTTTCCTTTCTTTTCCTAGTTTCTATCTCCTTGATCTTTGCCTCAACTTTGTCAACTGTCAATGAAATTAGTAAAATTTCTGCAATCGTATTTTTCATTTTCAAGGGCTTTTTTCCTCTTTAATTATTCATTTTCATAGCGAACTGTTCTTATTTGGATGCAATATCTTTTCTTGTGTATTTGAGAATACTAATAATATTTTCAGTCCTTTTATTCATTCCTACATTAATTCTGTTCCTACCCCTCCTTTGATCTTTGTTCCTATTCTTTCATGTTGGGGACTTTTCATAATACCTGGTGATATGTTTATATGGCATAAAAAATATTTGTCCTTTGTCCCATTTTCCTGGCACAGAACTCCTAAAACCCCTGGGAATCTCCTGATAGAGCAGAGTGTCTTTGTTATGCTAATGAGATGACCTTTGGTTGAGGCACTCCTAGATAGCTTCAGGATGATAGCTGGTCTCCAGAAAGTTCCAGCCATGATTAGAAGGTTAGGACTCTGAGCTCAACCCCCTGACCTCTGGAGAAAGGTGAGGGGCTAGAGATGGAGTTGAATCACCAATGGCCAATGATTTAATCAATTGCATCTATGTAATGAAAATTCCATAAAAATCCCTAAAGCAAAAGGTTCAGGGAGATTCTAGGTGGGCGAACACATGAAGGTGCTGAGAACGTGGTGCCTGGAGAAGGCATGGAAGCTTTGTGACCCTCCCACCACACCTTGCGCCATGCATCTCTTCCATTCAGCTGTTCCTGAATTACATCCTTATAGTAAGTAAAGCTTTCCTGAGTTCTGTGAGTTATTCCAGCAAATCATTAAACCTAAGGAGGGGGTTGAGGGAACCCCCGATTTATAGCTGGTGGGTCAGTAATACAGATGGCCCAAGACTTGTGATGAGCACCCAAAGTGGGACAGTATTATGGGACTGCCCTTTAAGGTATAGGATCTGACACTAACTCCAGTAGACAGTATCAGAACCGAATTGAATTATTGGACCTCCAGCTGGTGTCAGAGTGTTGGAGAAGTGGTGTTGGAAAAGACACTATGTTTTTGGTGCCAGGAGGGAAGAAAACCTCTCAGTCTACTCAAAAGTGAGGCACTATGATGGGATGCACTAAGACCATGGATTAGGACACTTTACTGTAGGATAGTCAGGGAACGAATCACCAATTCTTTGAAGAACTCCAAAATGTCACTATTTGAAGATCTTTTATCTGAACTGTTTAGAGGGGAGCCTAAATCTCCTGCCAGGGTGTATGTTTGTGTGTGTGTGCGCATGTGTGTGTAGGCGAGAATAATCTGGAAACAGCAAGGGGAAGGAGGATTGGAGGATTCACAGTATGACATGTAGACCTTTCTTCACCTG
Source organism: Potos flavus (assembly GCA_028534135.1). Classification (NCBI taxonomy): domain Eukaryota; kingdom Metazoa; phylum Chordata; class Mammalia; order Carnivora; family Procyonidae; genus Potos; species Potos flavus. The sequence continues at coordinate 88,132,402 of CM052885.1, forward strand.
CTCCCCAAGTCCAGTTACTCTGAAGAATCAACTGCCAGCTTTCTGCCAGGACGTGAGGGAAGGACTATTGACTGAAGGTACACAGGGGAGAGGAAACCAATGGGCCCAACCACATGACGGGCAAACTTCCAACAAACTCTCACCTTTACTCTCACCTTTCTTTTGAAACTTTTCATTGCTTATAAACACTGAGCAACTCAGAGTTTCTTCAGGGTGAAGCAGCTCTGTCCCCACTTGTCTGCAAGCAATTGGCTTTCTCCTTTCTTCATTTGCCAGGGTAATTACCATTCTTCCATTTATCTCTCACCTTCCAAAAATTTGCTGAAAGCGTTTATGGCAAATTGTCTCTCATTCTCTTTGACCTTGTTGATTAATTTGTTTTCAAAAATTCCTTGGCTGTCATTATAATGAAATTCGGGTAGAAAGAAAGGGTAGTCATGGTCCAGTAGTTTTAACCAGAAGTTTCCTTTGGAAATCTTAATTTTTACTAGGGTTCAAACCCATGCACTTCTCTTTTAGGCAAATCCCTGCTGTCTGCTAAGTAAAGAGTAAACAATCTAGAGAAATAATAAGTTTTAGTCTGTATCTCATAACCTATGTATATTTACTTAAATGCAATTCACATAATCCTGGTTATTTAGTATTCTAGCTTTCGGTAGCTTAGAGGCAGAATTTTAGTAGGAAGTTAGATATGAATGTGGCTAGAGTCATATATGCTGACAGTGTAAAGACTAGCTGACAGACCAAAAGGTGGCAGAAAACTTATAATAACAAGTTAATAGAATGCATAACAGCAGAACAGTTTATACAGGTACAAACAATCCTACGCATTTCAAAAATGTATTGCTGCAATTAAGTGTAATGCTGATGCCATCTTCCTATTACAAAACCTTCTATGGCTCCTCATTGTCTGTACTTACAAATCTAATGTTTTTTTGCTATTCCTATTCAAATGCTATTCAAATTCCTAAGCATTTGACCTGTTGTACCAGCAAAACACCCCGCTCTATTTCACCTTTCACTGAAGAGGTGTGAATTTCTTAGCATGGCACACCCTTTCTTGCCATTGCAAGTCATCCTTCAAGACCCATTTGAATTCTCAAGATGTATTTTCCCTCCCTTCTCTTTCTTGTACCCATAATTCTTGTTTAGATGTATATAACAGCACTTGTGAGGAATTTGGAACTTACACATCTGCCTTACCTCTCCAGTTGGATCATATGCATCAAATAGCAGGGGCCGTTGTAATGGACTGAAGGTGTCCCTCCCAAATTCATGTGTTGAAACCCTATTCCCAATGTAATGGTATTTGGTTGTGGGGCCTTGGTAGGTAATGAAGTCACAATGGTGGGGCGCTTGTGAATGGGATTAGTGCCCGTGTAAGAAGAGGCTGGGAGTGAGCTACTCCATTTTCCACCATGAGAAAATACAAGATGTGGGCAGTCTGCAACCCAGGCAGAGGGCCCTCACCAAGAACCCAACCATGCTGGCCCCTGACCTAGGACTTTTGGCATCTAGAACTCTAAGAAATAAATACCTGATATTTATAAGTATATTTGCTATATATCTGGTGTGTATAATATATATATATATATATATATTAGACTATGGTATATTTGTTATAGCAGCCCGAACTGACTAAGACAGCCATTACTCTTGGCATAATGCCTTGTCAGTAAATGTTCCTGAATAATGTTTGTTAAATCCAATTGAAAGTATAATAATTGATGTTTGATATCATAATCTTTAGTCTGCAAGGACAGGTCAAACAGGAATCTGTACACTACATTTAAGAAGAAAGCATATGTGTGATGTATTTTAAAAAGATTTAAAAAATGACAAAAAAAAAAAAAAGAAAAGAAAGAAAAAAGCAAAAAAGAATGCCATATAATGAAATCATAGAGTAGGTGATGTTTTGAGATTGGCTTTTTTCCTCAGTATGATGCCCTTAAAAATAATAAAAATGAAACAAGAAATAAATTTGTATGATGTATAAAAGAAATATTACCTTTAATTTATCGTAAACTTTATTTCTTGTTGATACAACAGTGAGGCATTATTTTTCACATGGGCAACAATCCTATTATACTACCAAGCTGTTTAAGTTTCAACATTATAGCTAACATATGGAACATCAGCTATGTCTTTTTAAAGGGAGGCCGTGTAAAGGGATTGTGGCAGGTAGGGAAAAAAGTGAATATTTTTATTTCAGTATGTTTTGGGGAGCAGCTACGTATTCCTTGACACAACTGACCTGTTCCCAAAATATTTGGGATCAAATCTTATCTTGCTATTGACTCATGTTGTAATTTCAAGGTGCTTTTATCTTTGCTTTGGATTGATCTTTGATTAGGTGTGACTCTTGACACATTTGCTTTAAATTTCTCTCTACTCCCCTGTCAAGTGGTTAATGATCTCAAAATGTCACACTGGATTCCATGGATTTCCCAGGAAGTCAAGTGTGGGTAGAACAATAAAACAAATTTAAAAATGGAGAATCACCTTACTAGTGATTTCAACACGTATGGGCCAGGCCAGCTTCATGGGTATGTGAGTTGGGCAGTTGCATGGGCTTGTGCTCAGTAGGGCCTCATGCTTGGTTGAATGCTCTGCTGTTGCTGTCCTGACATTCTTAATAATTTTATCTTATGTTGCACAAGTGAAGTCTGACAGGGCAATGGAGCATGTATATGAGCTGAAGAGATAAATACAATATGTGAGTCTGCTGTTCTTTGCTGCCCATTTGCAATTAGTGTTTGCAATGGCGCATGATACGGAACTCTGGTAGTCCAGCGATGCATGGGAATTCAGCACAATTCAAAGCATGTATGTGTACAACATACAAAGCAAGCTGTAGTATTGATATCCCTGGGAGGCCACATTTTCTATTCAAACCAGACTTGCTTTGAATGCAGAAAGAAGAAAAGGGCATTGTAAGAAGCATGAATGATCAAGAAACCTTATCAAATCCTATATAACCTTGTAAGCTGGTAATGATACAGAAGGAAAGGGAAAGATAGGACAATGAATTGTTCCTTTCCTTTCAGTCCTTCCTAGCTCATCCATAAGCCCAAAATAGAGACTGGTTGGTGGAATGTGAGTGTGTGAAGAAGTAAGATAAAAACACTTGATTTAGCTTTGTGCGGCATTTCTGCTGTTCTGGCAAGAACAAAACACATAAGCATGTATGAGCTATGAAATACAAATTGTGTGTAATTTTGGTGATTCCTTGCACAAGTTAAATACTCTCATATTTTCATTTAAAACTGGTGTTACACAATATAAGGATGAATGGTAAAATTAAATTAAAAAATATATATATATATATTTACTTAGAACAACATTAAATAGCAAATAGGAAAAACACCATGACAAGTCAAGCTGGGAAAAAGCTTCACAAATTATCAAACTCACCCAAGATAAACTAGGTACCTGAATAGTCCTATGACTAAATAAATTGAATCCATAGTTTAAAATCTTCCACTAAAGAAAATTCTAGGCTTGAATTTTCTCACTAGCATATTCTACTAATTATCTTAAGAAGACACACTACTAATTCTATATAATCTCCTCCAGGAAATAAAGGAAGAGGCAACATTTCTTCCTTCCTTCTTTTTTTTTTTTTTTAGAGAGAGGGGTAGGAAGGGAGAGGCGGAGGGAAAGGGAGAGAGAAAATCTTAAGCAGGGTCCATGCTCAGTGCTGCGAAGCCCAATGCGGCGCTTGATCTCAAAACCCTGAGATCATGACCTGAGTCAAAATTAAGAGCTAGGTGCTTAACTGACTGAGCCACCCAGGCGTCCCAAGAGGCCACATTTCTAATTTCATTTTATGAGGACTGGTTTATCCTGATATCAAAATCAATGACACTGAAAGAAATGAAAACTATAGACCAATATCCCTCATGAATACAGATACAAAAATCCATAACAAAATGTTAGAAAATAAAATTTAAGTGTATAAAATCAACAGGGGCTTATTTGGCACACGTAAGACTGATTCAATATTCAAAACTTAAGCAATGTAATCCAGCATATTAATGGTTGAAAGATGAAAAACCATGTAATCAAATAATAGATACAGGAAAAACATTTGACAAACTTTAACATTCATTCATGATAAAAATTCTCAACAAATAAGGAATAAAATAAACATCCCCAAATTAAGAATGATATTTTATAGAAATCCTAACATTATACTTAATGGTTAAAGACTGAATGTTTTCTCTGTAGGCCTGGGAGCAAGGCAAGGATGTCTACTCATTATTCCCATTCTGCTTTACACTGGAAGTCCTAGGCATTGCAATAGCAAAAACAAGAGATAAGAGGCATTCTGACCGAAGAGGAAAAAATTGTCTCTATTTGCAGGTGACACAATTATCTATGTATAAAATCTCAAGGAATTTCTAAAAAAACCCTCATAGGACTAATAGTGAGTTTAACAAGGTTACAGGATATGAGGTAAACACAATCAGTTGTTTTCTATATGCTGGCAGTGGATGACTGAAACCGATTTTTTTTTTTTAAGAGTGTGATTATTGTATTACTTTGCTAGGGCTGCCATAACAAAGTACCGCAGACCAGATGGCTTAAATAACAGAAACATTTTTTCGCAATTCTGGAGGCAGAAAGTCTGAGATAAAGGTTTTGGCAGGGTTGGTTTCTTCTACGGCCTCTCGCCTTGGCTTATGGATGGCCATTGACCTGCGGTCTTCTCTCTGTGCATGTCTGTGTCCTATTCTCCTCTTCCTATAAGAACATCGTTCATGTTGGGTTAGGGCCCACCTTCATGACCTCATTTTAACTTAATTATCTCTTTAAAGACCCCATCTCTAAATATAGTCACATTCTGAGGTGCTGAGGACTTCAACACATGAATATTGGGGATGGGGGATATGCAGTTCAGACCACAACAATCATTAACAATAGCTAATTGTTATGAAATAAGGTATTGCTAAAAATTAAATATTTCATTTATAAATCTAAAACAATGTGCAGAATCTGTATGCTGAAGACTTTAAAGTGTTATGAGGGAAATCAAAGATGTCCTAAATAAATGGGGGAGACATATCATGTTTATGGATTATTATGCAACTAAACATAGTAATATGTTGAATCTATCCACATTGACCTGTAAATTTAAGGCAATTTCAATCAAAATGCCATCAAGGTTTTTTTGTAGATAAGAACAAACTGTTTCCAAAATTTATATGGGAAAAAGAATAAAGTTGGTGAATTCCACCTGACTTAAAGACCTGCTTTAAAGCTATGGTCATTAAGACTGTGAGGTGTTGGGGAAGGGATAAACATATATATATATATATATGGATAAACCTATATATCAACAAAACAGAAAAGAGCATCCAGAAAAAGACCCACATAAGTAAAATCAACTTATTATTGACAAAAGTGCAAAGATAAATAAAAGGAGAGAGGATAGCTTTTTTCAACAAATAGTGTTGAAATAATTGGACATCCTATTCAAAAAAGTGAACGTTGACCTCAGCCTCACACTTTATATAAAAATTAACTCAGAGTGAGTCACAGATCTAAATATAAAATGCAAAACTGTATAAAAATTTTAAAAAGTGAAAATCTTCCGACCTGGGGTTTCACAAAGACATCTTAGACATGACAGCAAAAGTAAAATAGATAAAAGAAAAATATTGATAAATTGGAATTCATCAAAATTAATCACTTTGGCTTTACAAAAACACTCTTGAGGAAATGAAAAGAAAAAAACTATAGTCTGAGGGGAAATCTCTGAAAGACTCATGTCTGACAAACAACCTGTATCCAACTTGTATCTCTCCAAACTCAACAGTAACAAAGCAATTCGATTTTAAAAATGAGCAAGACATTTGAAGATACTCCATTAAAGAGGATATGTGGAAGGCAAATAAACTCATGAAAAGATATTCAATGTCATTAAGTATTAAGGAAATTCAAATGAAGAACATAATGAGGTACCACTTATATCTATTTAAATGGCCCAGATAGAAAAACATACTGACAATACCAAGTGTTCATGAAGATGGGTGGCAACTAAAACGCTCACACATTGCTGGTGGGAATTCAAAACAGTACAGCTATTTGGTATTTGCTTAAAAAGTCAAACATACACTTACTATATGACCCAGCTATCCCACTCCTAGATATTTACCCTAGAGAAATGAAATCTTACGTGCGTACAAAAACCTGTACATAATTGTTTATGACAGCTCTTTTCATAATTGTCCCAAACTAGAAACAACTCAAATGTCTTTTATAGGTGATAGAGAAACACACGGTGGTATATTCATACAGTGGATTGCTACTCAGCAATAAAAAAAGAATGAACCCTTCACACATACACACAATAACAACAACAACAGTAACAACTTGGGTAAATCTCATATTTATTATGTCCAGTGAAAGAAGCCATTTACAAAAGGTAATAGACTATACGTTTCTAGTTACATGACATTTCAAAAAGACAAAAACTATAGTGATCAGTGCTTACCAGGGGTCGGTAGGCTGGGGTGGAGGGTGTGGCTACAACAGGTAGTAAGAGAGAGTTTTTTGGGGGTTGATAAAACTGTTGGTTTTTTTTTTTTTTAAATCCATAAAAAAGCCTCCATTTCAAACTGCTGGGGTTGAAGAACAAGGTTTTCACTCAAGGTGAGTGTTAGTGTTCTTTTTTTTTTTTTTTTAAGATTTTATTTATTTATTTGACAGAGAGAGAGACACAGAGAGAGAAGGAACACAAGCAGGGGGAGTGGGAGAGGGAGAAGCAGTCTTCCCACCGAGCGAGGAGCCTGATGCGGGACTGGATCCCAGGACCCTGGGATCATGACCTGAGCCGAAGGCAGACGCTTTACAACTGAGCCACCCAGGCTCCCTTTAAGTACTCTTCTTTCAAAAACTTTTAATATTCTGCGCTATGCTTGGTTCATGGCATGAATAAGAAAAATCATGCCCAAATCGATGAATCCAGTTCATCAAATGGGAATTATGAATGAATACGTATTACCCACATATCAGTATTTTGATGCTGGTAGGATTTACTGAAGAGCTGATCGTTTTGGATCTGGCTTTCACCTGAGGTGAGATTTGCCTTCTGAAGGCAGCAGAGGGATTTTGGTCATGGTCAAGTCTCTGAGGACAGACAACCAGATGACTGTTGAAGGAAACAGGTTGGGGTGCCGAAAGTCCTATCATAAGCCACACCCCTTATTACCTTTCTTATAGTGGAAGTTGTGAGCCCTCTCATCACATCTAATCCCTGCTCTTTTCTGCTTTGTTTGGGACTTAAAGCGGCAGGTTTCTCCTCACTTTATTTATGGAGACAGATATTAGAAGAGAAAGCAAGCAAGCAAGAGCTCTCTAAACAAATACATCTTAAGCACGAGGTCTACACGTGTTGCAGATTTTCTTTCCTCACTTTTCATGCCCAAACTCGTTTTCAGAAGGGACCAGAGACCTCTAACCTCTTGCTAAGGACAAAAGGTAATAATCTCGGTTGTGGTATCACATGTGTTTCCCATGAGAAGGGAGATTCTCCAGGGAGACCCCCCCATTTGTCGGACTGTCCTCTGGGCACCCCCTGGTGGTCACTTAGGTGGAGTGTCTCTCCCTTCCTGGCCTCCAGAAAGCTCCCTGGCTGGAACGCTTCCATAAATCAAATGGAAACATTCTGATTTGTTTCTTTGGAGCAGCAAGAAATAGCTGACCAGCAAGAAAAGAAGGAGCAGATAAGAAACAAAGTATTTTCTGATCCAGTGGTGTTAAAATGTAGTCATCAGGGCTGGGAGTCCTTGTGGTTTTCTTCTGCTGCATGAGTAATCTCTTGGCCCCTCCCTGTGCTGTAATTTTCTCATCTGGAAAGTAAGAAACTTAAACAAGGTTATTTCTAAGTATGCTTTGGCTTTAAACTTATCTGTTATTCAATATATGTATGTTTAGTAAGTGTCTTCTACAGAGGTGTTGGAAGCCATTTCTGCTCCCTTACTTGGCATCAGCCCTGAGAAGAGATCAGTGCCTGGGAAATTGAAAACAATGAGAAGACATCTCACAGGCGTCTTTTTGGCCTCTATCACTTAACCCTTTCCACCTGTGGAAGGTAAAGCATCCTGAATATTTGAAAATAGATGATAATGATTAGGAAACAATCGAAGCCAATTGAAACTTAATTTCTTCCAAGAGGCACTCATCCAATCACGGTTAAAACTCACCAGTCTTCAGAAAGACATAAGGATGCACATTTAAATCCTACACTCCTGATAAAAATGTAGACAAGACTCTCTTTCCACACTTTTGGGTCCTGCCCACCATTTTAGGCTTCATAAGTCCTGAAGCTGAAAGTTGTATTTTAAAAATACACCTCACATTTACTTATGTCTTACAGATAATGAGGCAATTGATCCCTACAATGTCCTGTGTATTTTTAAGCAACTCACTTAGTTGCTCGCACCTTCCGTTTCCTTACCGGTGAGTCTGGATATGAAAGAGAACACCCATGAGGACATGTTTTGTAAGGGGCCACCCAAATATGCATGTGTAAGTTATACTGAAGCTGATTCACACCAGATCCCAGAGATGTACCTGGAAGTTGCAACATTTTCCTACAGAATGTCAAGCGATTATTTCGCATGTTTTTTGGCTTAAAATTAGAATTCCCCTTTAGTGCACGGTGTCCCTACTAGGAGGAAGATACATTACATTTCTTAGAGAAAAGCACATCCTAAAACTGACGAACTGACTACATTGCAATCCAAATGACTCATGAGAAATACTGCATTTCCCATCGATCTGGCTATGAAAAAAATAAATTCTGTTGGGAGAAGAGGACAGAGAAAGGTTTGTTCATTCTCCCAGAAGGAAGCCTCCATTTCAAGCTGCTGGCACTGAAGAACAAGGTTGCCTTTCAAGGTGAATGTTAAATACTCTTCTTTTAAAAATTGCTTTTAATAATCAACTGGAGGGGTGCCTGTGTGGCTCAGTCAGTTAAGCGTCTGCCTTCGGCTCAGGTCACGATCTCAGCGTCCTGGGATGGATTCCTGCATTGGGCTCCCTGCTCAGTGGGCAGTCTGGTTCTCCTCCTCCACCCGCCCCTCCACCCTTGCTCGTTCTCTCTCTCTAAAATAAAATAAAATAAGATAAGATAAAATAAAATAAAATAAAAATCAACTCGAGGAGCGGTCCCTGGCTTGTTGAAGAAAAACCAGGTCTGAACTGATGAATCCAGTTCATCAAATGGGAGTAATAATCATAAGGTATTTATAAAGACCAACTAAGAGAATAGATATTTTAAATGCCTAACAAAATAAAAGACCAAGAAGTCTAGGTCCTATGAGCCGTATCATGTCTGTGTGTTCGGAAATAAAGGATACAAGGATCTCGGCTGCATTGGGGAAAAAAGTGGTGCTGAGCTTTCTCTATGGTAATGCACTGGAGGGTGACCCTGGTTCTATACTCTTTTATCCGGGGGGATGAACTCTTTCTACTTCTGTGGTGTGATTCCAAGTTTCCTGTCCTATTCCCCTTGAGCCGCTGTATTTCTGAAAAGCGACTTCCCTCCCTTTTGAACCAGTCTTCTCGGCACCTGTCTTTTCAACAGGTCAGCCTTTGTGTGTCTCCTGCTTTACACAAACACACCCCACCCCAATCCCTCTTCACCAGCTCATCTGTGGGACCAAGGAATGGGGACCGTGGCTCTCCTCTCTTCGCCTCTATCCCACGTCAGTCTGGTGGCTCCCCCTTAGTGCCTGCTTTTCCTCAGAGTCGTCCTGACACAGTGCCGGGCATGTGGGGAAAAATCCTTGTGACAAGCGGCTGCGTACCTCTGAGGACCCCTTTGATCCTAGGGGCATGGTGGGTGGTGGGGAATCTACGTAGAGAAAGGGAAATGGTGATGCCTTCCCTAGAGCACACCTAGTTGTTCCGAGAATCCAGGAAGGACTGTGGCTTGGCCGAGCCTTTTCTGCCTTACTTTGTCAAATGTTGTCTCTTCTTCCTACAGTAATCCCGGGAACTCTTTTCATCCCGGGGGTTTATTCCAAATGGAATGTTAAGAGGGTTCAGATGCTGAGACACAGTTCAGGGCAGTGGGGGTGGGGAGAGGTGTGAGCTTGTCCAGATCTGTGGCTTTGCCAGGACTGTTTTTAAGTTGACACAGGGCTAAATAAAAAGCCCCTTGCTTTGATCTCAGGGACTTCCTGGGTAGACTGTCTGATTAGATAAAGATCACGTATCTCCCCCCACCCCCCATGCTTTAGGAAGTAATCTAAGCTTTGCAGCCATTCCTTGTCTTGCACTCCTGTCTCCTTCTCCTAGTCTGGTTCTCTCTCTGTCTCTTTGGGTCCCTCCCTGGGTCTTGGGTTTTTCTTTCTGTTTGAGCAGGAAAAGGAGCCTGAGAAATTAGGGCACTTCTTCCCCCTCTAAGCCTTCTTAAGTTGTTTAGAAACAAAGCAAAAGCTTTGTTCGAGAGCCTCATATGGACCTCGTCTGGTCCCAGGCATCAGAGGTAACTGGGGTCTGTTTGCAACATGGTCAGCTGCTGGGATGCTACGAAGCGAGCGAGGTGGCAGGTGGAGGGTTGGGAGAGAGAAATACAGTCAGTCCCTGAATCAGGTTCACTCGTCAGGACAATAGGGTGTGAGGAGAACGGTGCGTGCAGGGGGGTCTTTTCTCTTAGAGCAGCCTGTAATTCTGTAACCTAGACCCAGACCCTCAGGAGATGCCCCACAAACTGTCTGACAGTGAGGAACCAGCTTGCTCTTGGGATTGGGGCAATTAAAAAAAAAAAAATGCTCGAATCGAAAGAGCTGCCAAATTAAAAATCATCTAGGCTGGGTCATAGCTTTCCAGCTTTGTTCGGGACACTCTCTTTACGACATTAAAAAAATGAGCCTTTGTCAAAGGGTACGTGCGCTTTTAATATTTTATTTAAACCTCTGTGCCAATCACTGTCCTAAGTGACACTCAGAGTTTGCGGAATATGATTGATAACTCTTTAAATCTTCATGACAACCCCATGAGCAGCAGTACCAAATGAGGAAACTATAGCACAGAGAAGTGAAGTATCTTGCTCAAGGTCACACAGCTGGCACATGGCAGATTACAGATTCAAACCAGGCCATCTAGCCCGAGAATCTGACTCTGCTACCCAGCCCCCAACCCCAAACACACCCGCACTTAGAAATTCACTGAGGAAATACATATGGTAAGAAAACATACACATTTCTGAATTCAGTAATACTTTTAAATATTTTCATCCACATGAAAAATAGTCACACATGTATGTGGGAGGCAGTTGAATGTAGAGGTTCATTCATCAATTTCATAAACATTTCTTTGAAAGCCTGTTGTGCGTGTCTGGCCCTGGGCTAGGTGCTGGGCATTGCAGAGACTGAAGTACACCAGGTTCCTGCATTCCGGCTGAGGCTTTAAGGCCAAGGGCCTGGATGGGGGACCAAGGATCACATGTGCACAGCAATGCTACTGAGGGTTTTAGATGCTGTGGGACCAGCGACCTGGAACTTCCTGGAACAAAGCATCTCTCTCCTTGGATCCAAGTGACAATCGTCACTTATCCTGGGAGGAAAAGTGATGTCACTTACCCTGCTCATGGGGCTCCTTGCCTGGTCTGACCACACTTGCCATAAAAAGTGTGACTGCATTTGTCATAAAAATTCATACGGTTTAGACGTCTGTAGGAGAAACTTGCTCATTTTCTCTCCAGTATCTTCTTTCTTTGTCATGGGCTCTTGTTAGTTGGGTCACCTGGCTGCCCAGATAAAGACTTCCTCCTCATTTGTAACTAGTTGAGGCCAGAGGACTGAGTTCTGGTGAATGGGATGCAAAGAGAAATGTGCCTATAACTTCTGGGAAGTCCTTTTTCACCTTTCTCTATTTTTGCTGGCTAGACTATGAATGGGATGGCTAAAGCTTGGGTAGTCATTTTATTTATTTTTATTTTTATTATTTTTTTAAAAGATTATTTATTTATTTATTTGTCAGAGAGAGAGAGAGAGTACAAGCAGGCAGAGCGGCAGACAGAGGCAGAGAGAGAAGCAGGCTCCCTGCCGAACAAGGAGCCCGATGTGGGACTCGATCCCAGGACCCTGGGATCATGACCTGAGCTGAAGGCAGACGCTTAACCGAATGAGCCACCCAGGCATCCCGTTGGGTAGTCATTTTAGACCATGAAGTGGAAATGACTTGAAGAGAAATGTGGAAGAAACTGGATCCCGTACCTCCCTGGGGCTATCTAAGGCCAGACTTATTTTTCACAAGAGAGCAATGAACTTCTATCTTATTTAACCCATGGTTACCTTATTTGATATAGCTTCTCTCTTAAATAATATGTGATGCGGTTTTATTCTTATTTATTTGAATCTTCCTAAAGCTACCCGACATCTGTCCAATATGCTTCCTTTCTTCTTAAATGAATCAGAGTTAAGTTCTCTTGGTTTCAGCCTTGAGTCCCTACTGGCATCACCCGTCTCGGAGAGCTGCCCTTAGGTTTGCAAACACAGGATGATAGCGATGCTTTTAAGGTTAAAATATCTCCTGAAATACAAAGCTAGTATACCACACAGAACTCTGCTAAGGAAGTCTGAATTCTCTGCAGAATTTGGGAAGTATTTTTGCTTGAGGCATACTCCACTATCCTTTCCATGGGTTTATCTCAGTTCTGGAAAAAAAAGACGAGACACTGTGTTTTATCCAGGGCCCACGACCCCTCAGCCTTTGCTGGGTGTGGGAAGGGGGAACCTCACTGCAGAGCATGGTTAATGGAGCCCGGGGTCCGAGTTGTTGGTCACTTCCCATGGAAGGGGAAGCCTGGGCCCTTTGCTCTGCAGCTGCACCTGCTGCACGTCCCCCAACCCCCACCCCCTGCCCCTGACTTTGGGGTCCAGGGTCACCCCCTCAAAGCAGACTAGGCAGATCCTCTAGCCTTTAATCTATAGGTGGGTTTTTCAGAATTGCCAGTGCTCTCTTCCCTCCCTGCTCACCAGCCGAGTCCTGCACCGTCTCTGTGGGGCACGGGCTGGTCAGAGAGCTCCCTTCCTTTGGCCAGACGTCAGACACGCCATTGCCAGGTACCCTGAGATGACAAGATGCCATACCCCTCCAGGGGTCTCTGTCATGTCTGTTGTGTGTGTGTTTGTGTGTGTGTGTGTCGTGGAAAGGGGTTACTCTTTTTTCTTGTGGCCAAAAGTTAACCCCTTCATATCTTCAGGTGTCATAGCAACCTTAGAACTCTGAAAACCAACTCTGTCTTTTTTTGGACAGATAAATAGGCTAGAGTGCAGGATATTTTTTTTTTTCAGTTTCCATTTCACCATCCTTTTCCCCCTTACTTCTCTCTCTTCTCTAATCCGTGCTTGCTGAGCCCTCTTCTCCCACTTTCCTGAGTGACTGGGCCCTGTTAGGATTAAGTGGGGCTCACTCCTCAACCCTTGGCCCCTGGAGACCCAGACAAGATGTGGATCGGTGGCCCCTGGTGTGTCTGAGCTCTGCCTTCTATAACTTCCAGTTTCTGACTAGAAGCAGAAACACCTGGTGTGCCAGGCTCACATCTGTTTCATCCAGTGGAAGCTGGAAGTTGCTCACAGTCTAGCTGTTCTTACTCTGTTTGGTTTTCTGCAATTCAATTTTTCAGGGGAGCAGACAGTGGGAGAATTCTGTGGCAGATGAATACCGAGTCATCGGTGATGGCGGTGGGCTAGACCCTCTCAGAAGGACCAGTGGGGATCAGGAGCCCGACTTGAATTTGGAAGGTGCTCAGATGAGAATCAAAGCTCACTCCCTCACATCCCTCCCAGATGCTGGTTCTACATACGAAAGGTGGGGCCGAGGGGACAGAAGTAAGCAGACAGGTTACCTGCAGGTTTGATTTCCAAACGATGAAAGAAGACATGTGGATTTGGAGCCAGACATCCCAGGGTTTAAATATGGGTCTACTACTTGAGTGATCGTGGGCAAGTCTTTCTTCTACCTGAGCCTTGGGGCCCTCCCCTGTGACATTTTAAAATGGCGACTGAGATGATTTCTGGATCCAATGTCTAGCACAAAGGAGATGCTCAGTAAGCGGG
>CM052885.1:88146979-88178742 GCA_028534135.1 Potos flavus
ATCAAAGAATGGTTAGTGTAGGGGTAGAACCAAGATTGATCAAAGAACCAGAACCTTCAACCACTCCTGGCTAGACTATCAACCAATACAACTACTTTGGAAAACCCCTGGGCAGTATCTGCTAAAGCTGTACATGCCCGAGGGCCTGTTACTTCCGCTCGCAATAGAAATGTGCAGATGAGCATGGAAAGCCGCACCCTGGATGGTTCACAGCCTCGCTGTTTATGAAAGCTCCGAACAGGCAGCCACCCAAATGGTAGAAAAGGTAAATAGAGACGTGCAAATGAGACAGAGGTGAGAATGAATGATGGATAAGTACAGACAGCAGTATGGAAGACTCTCACAATAAGATTTTGAACAAACGATGCCAGACCTCAGGGAGCATATGCTGGAGGATTCCACCGACGTTCGAAATCAGGCAAAACCAATCTCGGGTCACGACACTGATTACTTTTGGTGCGAGGTGGGTACGAACTGGAAGGTGGCGCAGGAGTGATGGGAATGTTTTAGTTATTTTGTGTTGCGGTAACATTTACATAGGACGAAATTCAATTTTTTCTCTAAGGGCCCAATTCAATGAGTTTTGACAAATGCAGAAAGTTGTGTAGCCACCACCATAACTGAGATATAGAACATTTCATCCCAGGGAGCTCCCTCGCAAACCTTCTGTTCTCTTTCTCGACTTCGGTCACGAGTGTGTTCGCTTTGTAAAAATTCACCGAGCCACAAGATTACGACACGTGTACATTTTTCTGATTATATGTTATATATCAATCAAAAGTTTGAATGGTATTATTTGTTTGTTTGTTTGTTAATTTTAGAGTATTAAAAAAGGGGGGATTGGCCCCAAAGATGGCTGGTTGGGTGGCCGAAGGAATGAATGAGGAGCACTGGGGAAGGTGACTGGAATGGCACAGTATAGAAATCTTGAAGAAGAGAAAACAGAGAGTGAGTTTGCTTTTATCTCAAGCTTTGGTTTTGTACATTTGCTGATGATGACTGGTGTGAACCAGCCTTTATCTTCCTAGAAGGGATCTCTGCTTTCCTCCTTTTAATTCTCCTTAATTTTCTCCTGTAAGAGTGGGATGGAGTGCTCAAGGGTCGCTTCACAGAGGGCTTTCTTCTGAGACCTGTGGAAGGTGGACTTGGTCTCTGCTCAGTAGAGTCAGTTCCCAAGTGAGGACCTGAAAACATTCTTGAAGAAATATTTTCTCCTCCCTCCAGAGCAATCGGCACAGAACCCCCCACTCTCTTGACTGGAGGAATGCTCATCATGTAGATCTGAGGCATGAGGCCTCTGGAACTCTCTTCCTGGTCGGGGCTGGTCTCTCAGGGGGGATTTGAAGGCTCCTTGGGGACAGGACTGCGTCAGGGGTGCAGGTCTCTCTGGTCTCTCCCTGTGTAAAGAACTCACCTTAGTTATATCGACAATAGGAGCAATGACTTACTTTAGAAGTTCCAAAGAGGATTTTGTCCTGAGAAATCCTGGCTTTTCTCTTTGCCTTCCCCCGGCCTCCTTGTCCATTTGCTAAGCTCTCCAAAGATAAAACAAAACAAAACCCAAGTTGGGTGTAGAAGGGAGTAAAGGAGGACAGAGCTAGACAAAGGGAAACTGCACGTCTACTGGGGTGAAATTTTGAAACGGTGCTTGTTAAGGTCTGTTACTGCTCCGTTTCACTAAGGAATTAAAGATGTGCTTCATTTAGACCATTCCCTTCCATGGCAAATAAACCTAATATGTAGCCATGACCTTTGTGAAAAATAAACTTAGCTGCATAGAAAAAATTCCTTTTTTCTTTTTTAAAAGTCAGGCTTGAAATTTTTATATCCTTTGAGTCATGTTCTTGAAGCAACTGGCCAGTTAATTCAAGAAATGTTGCTTTCCCAATTCAAACATGACATTTTGAAAATCATCCATGAATTACATGCCTCAAGAATGAAAGACTTTTCTGTGCCATTTAAAAGTTGTTATTTTATTTTATTTTATTTTTTATTTTGAGGGGAATCATGAATATCTATAAGGGCATATTTATTACTCCCACAACAGATAGAACATTAATAAAGTCATAAAATTCTTACCCAACTTTGCTTTTGCAGCTGTGTCTCAATCTTGCCCCTCCACCAATTCCCCTGCTGCTAAAATGGTTGAGGATGATGTTCTTTTTGCCTTTCCAGGCAAGGCACTGATCTTTGTATGTTGGCTTTCCAAACCTCCACATGGAGGTAGAGATAGAAAAAAAAAAATCAAAAACGAAAAACGAAAAATCCAAACTGTCTTTAAGCTTTGTTCTTCTGGTTCAACAAAGAGTTACTAGTACCATAAATTTGTTTCCTAAGAAGTCTTACCTTCTGATCCCAGAAAGTGCCCCTCTTCTCCTAATCCCGGATGGTAAACCAACACTAAGCCTCACAAAAGCAACAGGCTGTAAGCTTTCTGTCTTAATTTATACTACTGTGTTCAGGATCTGTACACATGGATGTATGTTCCTGGGTATACCCACCCAGTAATTACCACGGCAAGCCTTTAATTAGTCTGAAATAGTGCAGGCATAATGGTGACAACCCACACATTTTTCCATTGGAAATTGTAAGTGGATGACAAAGGGAGAACCCCATCCTCTTCCCTCCCCACACATAACTTCCTGTGAAGCTTTTTCATGATTTTGCATGTCAGGGCAGAATCCCTGCTCTTGGGGATGCCGATCACTGTCACTGAGTTGATTAGAACAGGGCTACTCAAAGTGTGGTCCATGGAGCAGGGCTGGTTTGTAGTCAGCAAGGAGATGAATTTGAAAATGGGGAGAAGGCGTTCAGCAATTTTTAGAGGGATCTGGTAGAGTCATTTTCTGTCTATTGGATCTAATCATAAAAACTGGAGGCTTATTACCTTTGTTTTGTAAAAGCTTGAAAATCTGGTAGAGCGCCAATCTCTGGTCCAAATGAGATTGAATTTTCTTTTTTGGTAGAGCTATCACCAACAGCAAAACCTCCTCTCCACGTGAGCATGATGAAAATAAGAGTGAGCTTGTATTTGAATGGCACTCAGTAAGTATTAAAGCATAGATTTATGTCTTGGTTTGGGACTCCCCTGGCAGAGAATCCAGAGAGAATGATCTGAGCGGATAGCACACTGGAGAGATGATCCCAGTGAGCCACAGAAGGGCAGTGGTGGAAGAAACCCGGGGATAGGAAGGAAGTCAATAAATGGCGTGTTACCAAGCAAGTTACCCCTGTGGATGACTGGAGCTCAGTCCCGCTGGGAACTCCAAGAATAATATAAAATATGCTTTCGAATTGCTCCACTGGAGGGTGAGGAGGCTGGGGTATTCATCCACATAGCTCCTCTCAGTCAGCTGTGAAGTGCTCCTGGGGGGAACTGCGAACTCCCTGGCATGTCACTCGGTTCCTTGTGCAAGCCAAGGGGCCCCGCTGCCCAGAGGAAGCGATCAGGCTAAGGCTTATAGAAACTTCCAGTTGAGAGTTGGGCTGGTGGACACAGATGTGTAGGAAGTACGGTAAGTGCCAAGGGAGACGTGACAATGAGTAGGTAAGACAGGTGGTTTTATCCAGTTGATAGATAGTAAGCTGAGGTCCAGTTTAGCACTATAATACAATGTGGAAGATGGTGAGGGGCTGGGAAGGACCTCTCTTCTTTGGTCGCCTACTTTGGGCCCATCCAGAGTCCCTTCCTCTGGCGTTCATAACCAAGTGGTCTACCTCTATGGCAGACACTGGTAAGTGCTCACATAGCCTATCTCAGCTTCCCACACCCCCAACGCCCCAACTAAACTCTATTTCCCCATCGTCCTTGCAGTAGAGTGTGGTATGGAACAGAGCTGTGGAGATGGAGTGGGAATGATGTAAGTACTTCTCTGCTTGACCTACACAAACCTTTATGCTTGTCCTGCCCGCTCTTTACTCTTCAAGCAAGCTGAAATAGAGATGACCCCAGAACGTCCTAGAGAGTCACAGCTTGAAGATGGCCGAGCCACAGTATGGGAGGAGCCTGGGTCCTCACTTAGAGGAGAGCCACTTGACCAGAAACAGACCCTAGCTTTTTTTTTTTTTAATTAATTATTTATTTATTTGACAGAGAGAGAGAGAGATCACAAGTAGGCAGAGAGGCAGGCAGAGAGAGAGGGGGAAGCAGGCTCCCTGCTGAGCAGAGAGCCTGATGTGGGGCTTGATCCCAGGACCCTGAGATCATGACCTGAGCCGAAGGCAGAGGTTTTAACCCACTGAGCCACCCAGGTGCCCCCAGACCCTAGCTTTTTACAGTGTTAAGCCACTGTAATTTTGAGGATTATCTATTACAGCAACTAGTATTGCAATAAATAATGCAACATACATGTGTGATCAAATAATTTGTTTCTCTTGATATCACTTATCATTATCGCAAGATTATGTACTTATTTATTTTTTGGCTGTCTGCCCCCCAATGAGAAGACTCAGATTCGTACATTGTTGCATCTGTGGCCTTTTACACAATGACAGAGCTGTGCAGAATATGTAGGAATAAAGCCAGACCCTCTGTGCCCGGTATGAGACACTGTAACGGTTAATGTAGGGACATTGGGCAGATCTGAACCATCTGAGTAAAAGCAGAATGAGTTAGAGAAAAACAAACAAAAACCAAACTGATCCTGTGAGCGTTGGCAAGACTTAGGAACGAAGTAGAACAAAGAGGAAGGTTACGAATGTTGGCATGGTGGTTAGAGAGGACTGCCTTCAACCAGCTCTGCCATTTACGGAGCGTTCTGTGTTCGGGCAAGTTCGTTAACCTTGTTGGGCTTCTTTTTCCTTGTCTGTAAAATGAACGTGATGTACTCTGCCTGCCTCCGAGTAGCACCGAGGCAGAAAGTGTGAGCTCAGGAAAGAGTGGCAAGAATAGTACCTATTCTTTGATCCTTAATGCTAACTGGGCTGGAGAACTCTAACCTCCTGGCCACTGAGCTACACAGAGAAACACTCCAGAGACTATAATCATGGTGGACCGTTGTACTGGGGCCAAAGAGAAAGCTCTGCGTCCCAGTCCTCTTCCTCAACTTTCCCATGTGCGGCCACTAGAGGGCCTTGGGCATCTCTGTTTGCTCCTATTGGCTCATTCACTTGGGGCATCCAAGGTGCCCAGTGGATTATTAGAAAAGGAGCTCTTTTTTCCAGGAAGAAGCGAAGGAGCAAAAATCCGACGAGAGGCCTTTGTGGAGAACTTGCTGAGGGGTCATAGTTAGGTGATGAAGGCGAGGGTGCAGGCGGCATACTTTGCTGCAGGCGAAACTGACCCTTGAGCACATGATCCTCTTGCAAGGAGGGAATTACTTGGGGTTACCCTGGGGCTGGCTTCAGGCCCTGCTGAAAATAAGATAAGATTGCCTTGTCTTATAAGATACCCAAACGGAGGGGTTCTGGTTTTCTGAGCATCACTCACTGGCTTTGGGACTGAAAACTAGCTTATCCTGATAGAGGCAGACAATACTTCAGCAAATTTCCAGAGGTTTGGCACTAACCTGATGATGGATAGAAGACTAGGGATGTATTCAATAGGCAAAGAGCCCAGGGGCTCTCCTCTGCCCCCAATCCACCTCATCTTCCAACTCTCATTTTACTAGGTCAGCAATGTCTGAGATGAAAAGGCAAAGAGCCCATTGAAAATATTGCTTATATCAGTCATTCTCACTTTAGTAGGAAAGAGCTCTGTTCCTTTTAATCTTCCATGCTAAATCCTTGATAAAGATACCTTAGATATAGCTCCAAAACTTACCACTCTTGTTCCTCTGCTCATCACTCTAAATATACTGGCCTTTGGAAAACCTCAAGCTCATTCCTAGTTCCTTGTTTTTATTCTTACTTTTTTCTAACTCTAAATGTGTCCACTTCCCCCTCCCTGTTCTCTGCATTATGAAATACCAATCCTCAATTAGCCCCAAAAGGTACTTCCCTGATTCCTGCCTGTTTTCCCATAGTACTTTGCACTTATCCTTAAAAAAACATTTATCAGAGGGTGTTATTGTTGCACATTTTTTTCTCTCATCACTCAGTTGATCTTCTCATGTGCTTCATCTTGTCTCTGCTTGAATACCTGTCCCAACAGGGAACTCACCACCTCAAAGGCAATGCAATCCATTGCAACCAACTATCTTTGCAAAAATAGTTTTCCTATTATTAGAAACCAAATCTGCTTCCCTGATACATAAGTGTATTGATTCTCTCCCTATCAGTTCATTTGCCTAAAATTCCTTCAGATGTTGATAAGGCTTCTCATGTCATAATTAGAAAGAGCTCTTAAATATAAATATTCTGAGAAGGGAAATACATGGGTTAATTCATTCTAAAGTGTAAATAATTGATAAAAGTTTTTCCAACAGAACAGATTTTATTAGGGGAATTTAAGGGTGGGATAAAGAATACCAAAGACACCACCAGGACACCAAGAATTTGATATAGTAGAAAGAGCATTAGGCTAGGAAATGAAAGATGGGTCCAGTGTGATATATTTTTTTCCCTGGGTTTTGGTTTTCTCATCTGGAAAAGGAATCATCTGCATGATAAGTAGTTCTACTTACTTCTGTCATTGCACAATTTTGTCTGGAAGCAGTCCTGGTCATCTACACTGTCGTTTTTGTTTGTTTGTTTGTTTTTTTGGAAAGGGATAGATGGGGGAAAGTCAGGGAGGGGCAGAGAAAGGGGGAGAGAGAGAACCTTATGCAGGCTTCAAGCCCAGCATAGAGCCTGACGAGGTCTTAATCTCATGACCCTGAGATCACGATCTGAGCTGAAGTTAAGAGTTGGATGCTTAACCGACTGAACCACCCAGGAACCCCTCACCTCGACTATCTTAAGCCTTTGCTCTAGCCTGCTTTTCTTAGCTCTTTCTTAGCTCTGAGTGGGCAAAAACTTACCTGTGTGTCAATGAGCTCAGCCTCCTGGGGACTGGCTTGACATTCTTGGTGCCAAAGATGTTGTGAGTTATACCACCCACCATCAAGTCTATCAATGAGCCTTTTATTCCCACCTGGTCTGAACTTTCCTCTCTCCTGCCTTGACGCCCTGGGCTTATTCTTTATGGTATTTGCATCATAAATATTTGCAGGTAACACATTTATTGCAGGTAACACATTTTATTATGATTTTATGATATATTCTCTTTTCCTGGAGTTTTGCAAGTAAAGATTGCATAAGAACAAATTCTTTGTCCTAAGTTCCACACTACATAACCAGGTCATATTACAACTGCTTGATGCACAAGACTCAATGACTCAATAAATACTTTACAAAAATAATGTAGTTTTTTTCCCCCTTTCTTAAAACATAAAAAAATTAGAATTTTTCTAGACTTGAGTCCCCCTACTCTTTTTATATGTATTTACTGGTAATATATTGGTGGAGAAAAAAATTGTTACGATGGTATTAGAATAAAATAGATGAAATGAGGTCCATGTTCTTTTCCTATCTATTTTGCTTTTATTTTTTCTTTTCCAAAGTGCTATTACCTGTTTCTATGTCTGACTTTCCTGCAGCCTTCTGAACCTCCCACTAAGGCATGAGCGGAACTTCTGACACTCTGAAGACTTTTAGTAGAATTAGAGCATTATGCTAATATTGGCCTTTTATTTTAAAGCCTATTTAAAACCAGTCCTCAGTTTTGCCCCTAAAATCCCCATGTGCCCCCCACCCCCTATCCAATCTTAGGCAAGGGCATTCTGGAAGCCAAGACTCCAGCAAGGTGCCTCATGACTAAAGAACATTTGGTTTAAGGTGGGCATTTTCTTGTTTTTGAGACACTTGCGTTGAGTTATTTAGTTAAAAAAAAAAAAATTACTCCAAAATTCCCTTTCTCTTCCACCTCCTTAAGCCCCTGTCTGAACTCTCACAGAAGTGACTGAACAGTTTCACAACTCCAGCGAAAAGGTTATGCTTAAGTCACATTCATATTAAATAAGTTATATATAAAAACTGCTTATAACGTTTACAACTCAGTCTTTCCCTCTTTGCTTCTCCAGGAAATGCAGGATCTGGGTGCGAATCGAATCCCACCCACTATGGCTTCCAGGTTCTTCTTCTGGCTCCTTTGTCCTCATCCTTCTGCCAACACCACCCCTCGGAAGGATTCCAAGGAGCTCTGTGGGCATCTCGGATGGCAAGGTGGCTTCAGACGGCCGTCACCCGGGCCTGGTGAGCACCCCTAGTGTGATTTTTGAAACATACCCCCGTGGTATATACAAGTATCCATGGATGCGGATAAGACCGGCCCCGCCCCGGCTGCAGATCCGCGCAGTGCGTTTGTGTCACCAATACCGGAGGGGCATCTCCTTAGTACTCCCTGGCCTCTTGGAACTGCTTGATGTAATCTTCGTCCGAGGGGCTCTCCGTGCACTTCTGCCCGTTGTTGGGAGGCCGGGCCTCGTTGTATCTGCTCCAGTCGCCCTTGCAGATAATCCAGGGCAGGACGTCCACCTTGTAGTGCAGCTCGGCTGAGAACTCGGTGCTGATGAGGTTGGGCGTCCCCGCCCCTTTGCCCCTGGTGATGAGCTGCATGTTGTCGCCATAGCAACAGTGCTGGGCGGCCAGCGTGGTGCTCTCCAGGGACAGCATGGAGCGAATGCAGTACCGGGCCGTGGGCTTGTAGATCTCCAGCTTCTCCTTGGGCCCACTGGCGTCCTTCCAGCGGAAGTCCTTGCGCTTGATGCGGTCGAAGATGTCCGCCGTGCTGTAGGCCACCTCGGTGGGGTAGGAGCAGGGGCAGCTGGGCAGGTCGTTGATGACCTTGTGCATGTACTTCTTTAAGAACTCACTTTTGCAGCTCATCCATCGCTCGCAGCTGTCCGTGTCTGAGAAAGACCACAGAGAAACCCTCTCACCACATGCAACACGGGTGGCAAGTTAACACTGACGTCAACTCCTCCCCTCCCAGGGGCAACCCCTGCGGTCCCCTGGAACCACCTACCCTCGGTTTGGTCATGCTCACCGCCCCCCCCCACCCCGAACTTGGGAACTTTATTTACAAGGCAACCTCCTCCCCACCTTATACTATAAAAAAAATGTTCAGACAGAAAAGTAGAGAGATGAAACTCGAGCGGTGACACCCTGTCTGCCATCACCTAGATTTAACCATTCCAATCGCTTCATCTGTCTTGTTTCCTCAAAATATGTGATATTATTATCCCTGAATTTTGGTAGGCATCTGAGGAAGAAAGGGAGGATAGGGGGATAACTCCACTAACACCTATAACAAAATGAACACTAATTCAGGGGGCAATTTTGAATTTCCTCTTCAAGTATTTGGTGACAAGGTGGAAAGTGACTCAAAGGAGAACTGGTAGGACCTACTTGTGCCACTCACTGACTGGTTTAAGCTAGAGCTGGTGGCCTAATCTCTTAACCACGGGCACCAGAGAGGGACAATCCCTGTAAGCAAATCCATATGATAAGATGCCTCAAAGAGGAAGGGGCAGGTGACCCCTGCTTTTAGGGAACTTAACAGTAAGGCTGAGAGGCCACTGCCCTCGAGGCTTCCAGCCAGAACCTGTCCCTGGAGATTGTTGCTATTAAAATGATATTAAAAGATGTCAAATTCATTGCTAATTAATTAATTAATTGTCAAAATAATTTAAGACTCAGGTGGTTCCAGTTTGTTAATGTGGATTCCTGGTTTTATTTGAAAAAACCAAGCTATGTTTGTGCGGGTCCTGCCCTGCCCCATGGGAAGACTGGCCCCAGGAACAGGCCATTCATATATACCAAGAGTGAGCAGAACGAAATCTGCCGGGGCTGTCTGGGGAGCATGTTCAGTGTCACTGGAGCAGAGGCTATAGGGCAGGAAGGCGGTTGGTGTCAGATCGTGGGGCTCTTCCGTGCCATTTAGGCTTGTTCAGAGGGCACTAGGGAACTACTGAAGGTTTTGGAGTGACCAGCTGAGTTGAACAGGAAGAAGATACATTCAGTGCTGGTATCAGTTGCCAGAGTCCGAGTGGGAAAGGACGGAACAGGAGGGATCAAGCGAGCTCAGAGAGTAGGGCCACTGGGCCTGGGTGGGCTGGAGGGAAAGGGAGGAGAGACATCAGGAGTGACTCCCCAGCTCTGACCCAGGTGCCTGGGAGGCTGGTGGTGCCCTAGGAAGGAATCAAGTGGCCAGGATGGGGGGCGGGCTTGGGCTTGGTCCTAGGAGGGCTCAGGCTTCTCTTCAGTGGAATGAGGAAGAGAGAGATAGGGCGTCTCTCAAGAGCTCAGAAAGGCCTGGCCTGGGGCGCCTGGGTGGCTCAGTGGGTTAAAGCCTCTGCCTTTGGCTCAGGTCATGATCTCAGGGTCCTGGGATCGAGCCCCGCATCGGGCTCTCTGCTCAGCAGGGAGCCTGCTTCCCCCTCTCTCTCTGCCTGTCTCTCTGCCTACTTGTGATCTCTCTCTCTCTCTCTGTCAAATAAATAAATAAAATCTTAAAAAAAAAAAAAAAAAAGAAAAGAAAGGCCTGGCCTGAGATGAAGAGCGTGGGGTCTTGTGTTCGGCTGCCTGCGATTGAATTCTAGCTCGACCACCTAGTAGCTCATGCCCTCGTGCAGTATAGTCTCCCTTCCTGTGCTTCAGTATCCTCATCTCTAAACTGGGGATGAAAAGGATGCCCATCTCTTAAAGTACGATGAGGATTAAGCTGGAGAAACATAAGGAGCCCGCAGCACGGGGTCCAGGGTCTTGCCAGAGGGGATGTGCTAAGGCTCCATTCCGGCCTGAGCTCTAAGATTCCAGCCCTGTGAGCCCCTGACTGAACAGCAGTGAGAGAATGCAGGCTCCCTCCTGGGAAATGTGTGTCTGCAAAGCCAGGGAGTGTCTCCTTCATTGGGCAGCATCTTCAGAAGCAATAGTCAGTGAGGCCCTAGAAAATGGGTTGGTTATTTTCCTTCTAGTGTGGAAGGAAATTCATGCCTACAGAACATTCACTGCCTTATTTTTATCTATCAAACTGGGTAGGTGTTCGGTGTGATGGGCACGTTCTAAATGCTCTGCCAATATGAACTCATTTAATTCTACAATAGCTCCATAAGGGGGCCCTGTTACCTCATACCATTTGACAGATCAGATAATTGAGGCACTACCAGGTTTGGCAAATGACCTTGTGCAGATCAAGCTCTATCCATCTCAGCGAGGCATCTTCTGTTTGGCCTTCTCTCTACTCATTCCATGTTTTCCCTCTCCCTGGAAGGTTGTCCTATGTGGACTCTATCAATGGACCCCTAGAGCCCTGACTTCTCTTTGGGTTGAGCCAAAGGGAGGACCTGGCTGGAGACCAGGGGGAGAGAGGAGAGCGAGGTCAACGTGTTTGTCTCTGTGGTTCCTCCCTCACTGCTGTAGGTTGGCTACACCCTTCGGAGAGCCCGGAGTGCTGGCGGGTAGCCCTCTCCACACAGCTACCCTGGTCCCTTCAGGCCAACGGGAGGTAAGGGCTCCCCACTGTTCTGCCCAACCCCTTCTTGGTGTCCATTCTACCCTGCTCGTCACACCTTTGCCAACAGATCCTCATCGAATGCTCCTCAATTGACCTGATTCCAGTGTGTTGCGTTTGTTCCTGCCCGGAACCTGATTGACACCCATCCCTACTCATCTCTGTGTGTCTGTAGTCCCACTTCAGGTGTGGCTTTGTGCAATTGGACCTATCCTCCGCAAAAAAGCAAGCAGCTCTTGTCTGTGGGGTGTGCGGTAGGGAGAGACCTGAGAAGCTCTCTGCCCTCAAGAAACCACCTTTGTTGCTCTACCATTCAATGTAAATGTCCCACATTAAGTCTCTCATTTCTTTTGGGGGGTGGGGGTGTGGGGCTGGTAGTCAAATGCATTGTGTTTGCAGAAGGCTCCTGCTAAAGGTAGTTTGTGTGCGTGAAGGACTGAGGTGGAAGCCCTCGGTCACAGAGAATTTCCAAACTGCCTCCTGTTTGGCCGAGGCTGAAGAAGTTTCGGGTGGCACGCAGAAATGTGGCAGAAGGAGCCTCACCTTTCTGCAATAAAGAATTGCATCCCAAAGCACATGAAGCTATTTTTAAAAAGGAAGCTTTCTCCTTGCACCTGAGTCGTCACTTGAAATTTGGCTTAGTTCATGTGGACTGTGTTTGGTCTAGCACTTTCGAGCAGACGAGAAGCAGAGTATGCCAAAGGTTTACAAGAAAATGTATGCGGTAGAGGGAGGCAGGCATAATACTGAGCTCCATTTCCCTCCTTCCCTCCTTTTGCTCCAGAACCGAGACCAGCATTCTCTGACTCCTTGGGGACACTCCGTGAAGGCTGTCAGAAGGGATTCTATGTGGCCTGAGGCCCCACTGGAGACTGAATCCATACTGAGGGGACAGCTGTCCCACTCCTGTCCCACTTCTTGCCATGGAAGCTGGGTAGCAGGCAAGGCGGGCACAAAGGGCTCTCTGCTCTGCTCAGCCTGCTGCAGGAGCCCTGGGACGGCTCTTGCTTGCTTGGAGTATATTCGGTGAGCAAGAAATTCGCTGGAAGAACTGGACCCCGTAAGAGGAAAATGAAACACTTAAATGGATCCTAGGACGGGATGGCACTGCAAAAGCAAAAGGACTCTCCAAAATATTAAATCAATATTTGGATAAAAAAAGGGGGAAAAAAATCTCCTTACCGACTTCAAACAGTTTGGTGGCGTTAAACTCCTCGCTCCCCGCCAGCAGACTCACTTCGGTGGCGGCTGTCCTGAAGGTGTCTTCAATTCCTAAACACAGACACGAACTCATTTTTCCCTAGTTATATGGAAAAAGTTACCCCCACCTCCCCAGCAAATCAAGAAACAAATACACCTGAACAAAGCCTTTTTTGTATTCATTACTACTCACGGGCAGGAACTTGCCAGCGGAGGAAAGAGTAAAAGGCAGGTAGTAGAGCATAAAATATATTAAAACCCCAGATACCATTTGCAGCATGAAATCAGATCCAAATGTGCCTGAATGGGTCTTAAGGAACTCATTCACCAGGCCCAGGAATGGGGTTTGGGGCAGTAGGGGACATGTGCCCATCTGCAAGGCTATCTGTCTGGTGGCGTCTGGGTGACAAACTGGATTAGAGGCAGGGGTTAATATTTTGTCTAGTGGTCCATACCCGTTTTAAGGCCTGACTGATGGGGTTCAAATCGTTACTAGCCTGTAACCTTGGGCAAGCCACTTAACCTTCATGGGCCTCAGCTTTCACATCTGTAAAATGGGGAGAAATAAATGCTCCGCCTCACAGAGTTAAACGGACTCAAGGAATTATGTGTAAAGAAAGCACTTAGAGGAGTAAGTGGTGATAATTTCCCCAGGAGGATTTTGAGGATATAGTAGTCCACAGCTAAAGAGCAGATACCTCACGTTCTAGGACATCCAACACTGCCCATGATGCTTCAAAGAGAGTAAGCTGGGCTTGTGATTGCTTGCTCTGAGGGGCTGAATCCAGTCTGTCTCATACTTCCTGGTTCCCCTCTCCTCCCCCAAACTACCACTCCCATGCAGGCTTCCCTTACAAACAGGAATGCTGTGTTAGCTGAGACATCTGAGGAGGCCGGGGTGGTGGAACATGGTAGTCTATGTTGGTGGAGAGCCTTGGCTGCCTGCGAGGCATGACTTGCTTTTCTTTAAGGGGCTCTCTCTGGCTTTACTCGAGGCCCCTTGAACTTATTTGTAGTGTTGACCTAGGGGACAAGCTTCTACAGTGTAATCACTGCCAGGCCGGGGAGACTGCCTGCTCCATGACTCTTTCCAGTAAGGCTGAGAATCAACAAACCAAATAAAGAGAGAGATCCTGTTTAAAAAAAAAAAAAAAAATTCTTCTTATTCCAAAGGAGCCCTGAAAAAGACTGGGAGGCCCAGGAAAGGAGAGGCAGAAAGGATGGAAGGAGGGCAGGGTCAGAAGAGAAGAAAATGTGTGATCAGGGCTGCTGGGCACGTTGCTCTAGGTGGTGAGAGAAAATGAGAAGGAAACATTCAAAATGGTGGCAGAGAAACATTCAGAATAGTGGTCGCCTGTGGGTAGGCTTGGATCTGGGTACCAGTTTGGGAAAAGAAAAACCAGGCAAGCCCCCAAGCCTGGACACTAAATGCTGTCTGTATCCATGAGTGCCTGTGCCCCATATCCTTCCTCCCGGTGTCAGATTGGGCGTGCCTATGTTAGCGAAGCAACATATGTAGAAAATGGGGCTGAAATTTAAAAAGTGGCTATTCCGGCTCTACGTCAGCCATGTGGGGGGATTTCAGGAAGTGGAGCAATCATCAAGATGCTTTTCCTGATCTTTCTCATGCTCATCCTAATGAAGCTGAGTTGGAAGTCTGATGCGATAGAATTTAGATAGGTGGAAATAAACCCATAAATTTAGGTAAGGTAAGAAGAGAAGGAAGATAGGAAAACAATGAAGAAGGAAGAGAAAGACAGTATGAAGAAGGTGAAGAAGAAAAGATGATAATGAAGATGATGGAGAATAGGATTTTTTGAGGACTTAAGTATCGAACAGATTTCTAAGGCCTTCATGTGCCTTATTTCATTTAATCCCTGTAGTAGCCTCATGAAGTGGATGTTTATTATTGTACCCACTCGACGGCTGTGGAAAAACAGGCACAGGGTTAACTTGCATGAGTCACACAAGCAGCAAGAGATCAATCTTGAATCTGAATTCAGGCAGTCTGATTCCAAGGTCCATGTTCTTAACCATTAAACTGTTCCCACTGATCCTTCCTCTCTCCCCTCAGAAATCCCTCTGCTCTTCCACTTCTTTTTTTTTTTTTTTAAGATTTCATTTATGTATTTGAGAGAGAGAGTGAGAGACAGAGGGAGAGAGCACGAGAAGGGGGGAGGGTCAAAGGGAGAAGCAGATTCCCCGCTGAGCAGGGAGCCCAACTCAGGACTCGATTCTGGGACTTCAGGATCATGACCTGAGCTGAAGGCAGTCACTCAACCAACTGAGCCACCCAGGTGCCCACTTCCATTTTTTTTTTTTTGTTTCAGATCTCAGCCTTATGGTCTGACAACTGAGTTCTGGGAGTAGAAAGAGGAAGTCTGGGGGCGCCTGGGTGGCTCAGTCCATTATGTGCTAGACTCCTGGTTTCGGCTCAGGTCATGATCTGAGGGTTGTAAGATTGATCCCCTGCATCGGGCTCTGTGTTGAGTGTGGAGTTTGCTTGAGATTCTCTCTTTCTCCCTCTGCCCCTCTGCTCACTTGTACTCTCTCAAAAAAAAAAAAAAAAAAAAAAAGAAAGAAAGAAAGAAAAAGAAAAAGGAAGTCTGTATCAACCTCAACACCCAAACAACAAATAATCCAGTCAAGAAATGGGTGGGAGACATGAATAGACACTTCCCCAAAGAAGACATACAAATGGCCAACAGACACATGAAAAAACATTCAACATCACTTGGATCAGGGAAATACAAATCAAAACCACAATGAGATACCACCTTACACCGGTTAGAATGGCTAAAATTAACAAGACAGGAAACAACAAATGTTAGCGAGGATGTGGAGAAGGGCAAACCCTCTTACACTGTTGGTGCGAATTCAAGCTGGTGCAGCCACTCTGGAAAACAGTATGGAGGTTCCTCAAGAAGTTAAAAATAGAGTTACCCTATGGCCCAGCAATTGCACTACTAGGCATTTACCCCAAAGATACAGATGTAGTGAAAAGAAGCGGTCCATTCGCTCCAACGTTCATAGCAGCAATGTCTACAATAGCCAAACCGTGGAAGGAGCTGAGATGCCCTTCGGCAGATGAATGGATAAAGAAGATGTGGTTCATATATACAATGGACTATTACTCAGCCATCAGAAAGGATGAATACCCACCATTTACATCGACGCGGATGGAACTGGAGGGTATTATGCTAAGCGAAATAAGTCAATCAGAGAAAGACAATTATCATATGGTTTCACTCATATGTGGAATATAAGAAATAGCACAGAGAATCATAGGGGAAGAAAGGGAAAACTGAATGGGAAGAAATCAGAGAGGGAGACAAACCATAAGAGACTCTTAATCACAGGAAACAAACTGAGGGTTGCTGGAGGGGACATGCTGGGGGGATGGGGTAACTGGGTGATGGGCATTAAGGAGGGCACGTGATGTGATGAGCGCTGGGTGTTATACGCAACTGATGAATCACTGAACACTACATCAGAAACTAAGGATGTACTAAATGTTGGCTAATTGAATTTAAATTAAAAAAAAGAAAAAAAAAGAAGTTTGGGTATGTGGGGATCAAAATTTCTGTCTCTGAAATATCTTTCAGATGAAGCAATTCAGAATGTGCCATTTGTTAGAAGAACCCGAGATCTTATTTTAAGCCGGTATTCTACCTGGCAATGGGAACGCATGTAAATGCAAAACCACAGACCAGGAGTTGGTAAATTGTTTTGTAAAGGGTCAGAGAGTAAATATTTTAGGCCTTGTGAGTCACATGTGGTCTTGGTTGCATATTTCTTTCTCCTCCTTTTCCTCCTCCTTTTTCTTTTCCTTCTCCTTTTCCTTCTTCTTGACCCTCTAAAAATGTGTATGCTACATAAAAACAGGCCACGCTTTGCTACCCAACTGCTACAGACAGACACAATTATTTTTTACCCCCCAATATGGCCTCTCACCAAGTTTACAATTTGTTTAGTTTTTAAAACGCTGACAATGCAGTTTATTTTTATTTTTGCTTTAAAATCTCCAGATTTTAATGCATTTGCCCAGAGTAGGCAATGCAGTTTAAAGTAATAAATAGCTGGTGGCGCCTGGGGGGCTCCCTGTGTTAAGGGGTTGACTCTTGATTTCAGCTCAGGTCAGGGGCTCAGGGTCCTAGGACTGAGCCCAGCAGGGAGTCTGCTTCAGGATTCTCTGACCCCCTCTGCCCCTCCCCCCATTTATTTTCTCTCTCTCTCAAGTAAATAAATCTTTTTAAAAAAGTAATAACTGCCAGTGTCCTCAGTTTCCTCCCACGGAGCCTTCAGCAGCTCTCACGCCTCACCGACATAGCTACCGGTGTGATTTTCTGGTACATGTCTGTGAAGCCTCTCATCCTGGCTTTCTTACCAGACCATGAAAGTCTCCCTGCATGTGTCTCCTCAAGGCACAACAAATCCCGCACCAAAAGCCCAAGTTAACCAGAATCCGTCCTTGAAATGAAACAAGTATGCTGTGGCACTGTGCTCTACGTCACGGCTATTGCTATCCTGCCTAAAACTCAGGAAACCCATCTTTGCATCCATTCAGCTCATTACTCATCTCTTGCTGCTTCAGTCTGGTCAGAATTCTTATTAGGGAAATGGTTGTCCTTTAAAAAGTGATTTTCTTTAAGGTTTAAATATAAATGAAAATATTCCCCTTGAACTTGGAGCCACTCCCCTGCATATACCCACCTGGGCAGTTTGGACGGTCACATGTCCTAGATTCTGTCGCGGTACATGCGTAGCCACAGGACCTGGTCCGTTTCTGGTTGCCGTTCCCACAGGTGACACTGCAGACAGACCAGAGACTCCAGTCGCCCTCGCCGTCTGTGGAATCTGGAAGGGAGCCAGGGATACGGTCACCAGGCGCCGCCCAAAGAGTCCCCAAATCCCCCTTGTCAAGCAGCCTGCCAGTTGTCTTCTTTCATCGTTCTTGCCGTTGGAGGGGACCAGATGCCAGCTGGAGTCAAAAGGCTTGTAGCTCCGGAGTTCATTTTAGGGATTAGCTTGGTGAGAGCAGGGACTCTGTCTGAGGTTTTGAGCACTGTGGTGGTAAGCACGTGGCCGGGGCCTGACCCCTACAAGGGACCCAGTAGGTGCTTACTGAGAATGCATGCATTTGCAGAGTATGGGATCATGCAACACTATGGTACGTAGTTTCCAAAGATGACCACCATCACTTCCTTCCCTCCCCATACATACATTTATCGAGAGAGCAAGAGTGAACGAGAGAGAGAGAGAGAGAGAGAGAGAGAGACAGAGGCTATTTCCCCTTCCCTAAAATCTGAGCTGACTTCCGCCCTAGGAGCCTGGCAGCTTCCGACTTTAGCTCTGGGCAATCCAGTTGCTGTGAAAGAAGCCGAGGCTAAACTTGTGTATTATCCTCCGCAAGATACTATACACGTGTGTGAAGACTTGTTGAACTTTCTAGCCCTTCCCAGGGGACAGCTGAATAGAGTAGATGCATGAGGAGCATAACAACTGCCTCGTGGGGCCCTGCCCAAACTACTGAGCCACGGGATCATGAGAAATAATAAACTGCTCTTGTTTTAAGCCACCGAGTTTTGGGATGGTTTGTTATACAGTAGTAGATAACCGCTACATAATGGTAAAGCTAGAAATGATCCTTCAAGGTCATCACTTAATGTCTATCCAATGAATATTTACTGAGCCCGTATTATATGCCAGGCATAATTCTAGGTATATGGGAAATACCAGTAAATAAAACTTCCAAGATTTTTGTCCTGGTAGAACTAATATTTTAGTAAGAAGAGTCAGGCAATAATTAATTATCAAAAAATGAGTAAGTTATACAGTATATTAGAAGCCAATAAATGGTATGGAAAAAAGGAGAAGTAGACCAAACTAGGGAGGCCTGGGAGTATGAGGGGTGTGAGGAAGGTCGGTATATTATCAAGACTAGTTTCTCTTTTTAAAAGTAAAGAAACTAAGTCCTAGAGTCCTGGGGTGGGGGGACTTCCCCAAGGTCAGAAGGGTAACAGAAAGGAAAGTCGGGGTCCTAGTGCTGAGCCCTTGATCTCTACAGCGTGACTGCCTCTGTGGCATCTCTACTCCGTAATAATTTTCTCCTGGTTTATCCAAATCTTCCTACAGCCTCGGGGCCTCTGCCAGTGTCAAACTTGGGGCAAGAGGCCTGTGCTTTGCTGGGAAGGGGTCCTCTTGGTTCCTAACAGGCTGTGATCGTTACTATGTAGGCCCGGTAGGAATGTAGTCCGCATGTGTTTCTACCTGCAGCGTGGGCCCCGTGCCGGCCTCCCGGGCTGCTGTTTACATGGTGCTTACTCAGAACACTCCTCAGGCAAATGCAGGGCCGCCGAGTCTCTTCAGCCCATTACATGGAGTTGTGGCGGGGGCGGGGGGAGGGGAGGGGAGGTTGTTCATGGTTGGGCCCTCAGCCCTAACCTAAAGCAGAGAGTTTGCCCACATCTCGCCTGCACCCAGGGCCCTGGTCCATTTCTCCTCTCTCCCCAAAAGGAATCTTTTTGTATTTCGATCTTCTAAGGTTGTTTTCCAGCAACACGGCCAAGCCAGATGTTTGAAACTACTGCGTCGTGTGAAGGAGTCGGGCCTGTTTGCCCAGTGTGAGCGTCTTCATCTCTCCCATCTCTTACTAAGCATCAACACGTAGATTGAAAAGACAAGCTGCTTCCAGAGGGAGAAGCGGTGGCTGCTCCCTCCAAGACCTCTATGGCCTGGTGTCTCTTGGTAATCTCCCCAAGAACATCAGAGATATGCCTGGAACGGTCGTGACATCACACTCTCATTGGGGGGAGCATTCAGGTGCAGGGGGTGCTAGACACACATGAACACGCTCAACCACATCCTACACGTACCACCAAGACCAGCTTTGTTGAAGGGAATAGCAACAACAAAAAGTCACAAATAAAGATTGTAATGTCATCAGACTCATAAAGGGGGCGGTGGGCCGGTCAGAATAAGTTTACTTATTCTGTCATTATAACTCTACATAGATAGAGTTCCTGTCACCTTTATGGTGGGTACATAATCCAGTGATGCCAAGTGGTGTTCCTGCTTGGCTCAGCAGAAGCGATGGGACTGCAACCGTCTAGAAATCTCTTGCAATCCTTCCTTCCTATTGCAGTAATATGGAGAGATAATTTTGGGAAATATCCTTGAACTTTGAGATTTCAGCATTAACCCTGCCATGAGGCTTATATTGGAATCTTTGCACAAGGTAATTTCTGGTCTTGGTTTCTTGGATCTCAATTACTGAATGTTAATACTGAGTCAGATTAGGTGAAAAATGACTTCCATAATTCCTCTGGAAGGCTGGAAAAGTGTTCATGCGTCAGGGTTTGCCCTCTTGCTGTAGAGAACTCTTCCAACACTATGTGAAGAGCCGGGGCTGGCTAGCTGGAGGGTGAGGGACAGCTGGAGAGAGCCCCTAGTCAGCCACCTGTCAAGCTGCAGCCCCACTGCTGAGGGAAGCCATCCTAGACCAGCCAGCCCCAGCCAGCCCAGCCCAGAGCTGAAGAACAGTCCAGGCAAACTGCAGATTCTTAAGAGGGAACCCGTTTGTTCTTTTAAACCACTAAATTTTGGGAGTGGCTTCTTAAGCAGCAAAAGTAAACTGTTACAAATATACCATAAAATTCTCCTTAAAATATACTTTCTAGGTGGCTCGTGGACTCTGGAACAA
This sequence comes from Potos flavus, assembly GCA_028534135.1. Classification (NCBI taxonomy): domain Eukaryota; kingdom Metazoa; phylum Chordata; class Mammalia; order Carnivora; family Procyonidae; genus Potos; species Potos flavus. The sequence continues at coordinate 88,167,313 of CM052885.1, forward strand.
TGAAGGGCTTATTATTTTAGTAAGTGGCTTTCTTCATGTTTTTATTTTAAGTGCTCTCAAAGCCCTCGATTTTCCGAACTTAGAACGTGGTCCCCCGAAGTCAGGCACAGAAGAGTTCCGCGCCACGTGGCTGATCATTTCTATTAGGCTAGTGACGAAGGGCTAAGCGTGTATGTCAGCTCACGACCCTGAAGGCTCTGTAGCCGACTGTGTCACACGAATGTCCCAGGAAAGACCCTCCCTCTTGGGGAATCTCTATTTGTTCAAGGACAGAAGGCTTTGAGGGCAGTGTTCCTTTCTGCTTTAATAAAACAAGACTGTTCTCATTTGCTCACCTGCCAGGGAACATGGCTCACAGCAGAAAATGAATGTGAACAGCGGTAATTACCGAGATGACAACAATGACAGTAAAAACCAGTCCCTGTGACATCAAAGGGCTCAGTGAGGGAGGAAAACAATCCGCAGTGTACTGGGCTGAGAGCTGGGTTTCAAGCACGTCGTTTGAAATTTTAAGGTAGTGATTAAGCAGTTTCAGGGCACTAGAGTTCTGTGGGTTGGTTACAGTGTCTGGGCAACTGGAGTGATTTGGGTCTTGACTTGGTCACGGGCAAGCCTCCACTACTAATCTTTGATGAGAGTGGCTACCAATTATTGAGGGCCTGCTTTAACCAGCTTCTCTGTCTAAACATACTGATTAAAACTCCGATAATAATCCTGCGGGTAGGTGGAAACATCCTCCTTTTATGGATAAGGAAATCGAGGCTCAGAGAGGTTAATGGTCTTGCCAAACGTCACACAGCTCAAACCTAGCAGAGCTGGGATGAGACGTGAGGTCTCTCTGCTCCTGCCATATGCCCCTCTATACCCCAGTACCCCCTGCAGCTTTAATTCTGGCCCACGTTGGCCTCTCTTTTTTAAGACACCCACTTATGTGGCCATTAATTCAACATTACAAAGAAAAAGCCTTGACAAAAATCACTGGGAACTCTATTAACATAGGCCCCTGACCAGTCGGAGAATTGTAAGGAATGGAGTCCCAAACCCAGGTTAGAGTAAGCGATGCCTATCTGGTTTCATTATGCGGGTTATTCAGAACAATTTTGGGAGTGGTATACTGCTATCTGACAGAAAAATATTTCTCTGGACTCTTCCTTTGTCCTTGATGATACCTCAAGTATCTCTACAGAAGGCGTAGAGAATGGAGCATCTCGAATACAGTCCAATGTGGAGCCATCGTGTTCCCACAATCACCAATAGGTCTAACCAACTTTCGTCGTGTGTTTTATAACGTATTCAGAAAGATGCCATTCTAGTCTTTTTTTTTCCACCTGGGTTTTTTCAAAGTACTCTTTGGCCACAAACGTTTAAATTCTGACTAAAGATGCTACCTTTAAAAATCTGAAATCAACATCCTCCACAAAGACCAGTTCTTGTGGCAGGTTTCGCACGCCTCAGACAAGGCAGCACACCCTTCCAGAGGGTCTGGAGCCCCAGGAAGGTGGCACTGCAGGAACCCCACCTTCCCGGGCCTTCTCCCCCTGTATCCTTCACAGCACCCGACCTGGGGACAAATACTTAGAAATTGCTTAATAGTTTCTCATTCATTGAAAAAAAGAGCATTCCAGTCCTCTCATGCTGCAGAGAATTCTGCAAACCACACGTTCCTCATGAGTCCGTCAGAGAAGCAGCCATTCATTCATTCACCGGGCCCGCTGCTCAGCGGTTGCGGCACAGTCTTGCTACTCAAAGTGTGGTCTGAGGACCAGCAGTGCCGGCCTCAGCCACTGCATCGGAAGCTGCACTGGAAAAGACCCCAGGTTATTTGCATTCATGTTAAAGTCTGAGAAGCATTCTTTTAGGGGTATCATAAAGGACAAGATTTTCTTGATAAAGTAGCCATCCTGGGATCTACTCCAGTGATGAGGAAGTTACTAAGAGATACTCCCAAACCATAAAAGATGGGAGTTTCTCCATGGCTCTGGGCTCCTGTCAGATCTAGACGCAAGGCCCTCACAGGGATTCTAGGCCTAGAAAGCTAGGGTGAAGGTGACTGAGGCAGCCACAGTCACTGTCCCAGTAGAAGTGAATTCTATCCTCAAGATCAAAATGGGCAACATTCTTCATGTTCATGAATTCAGCAGAGTATTTTGTAAGGGTTTTCGATGCAAAAGTTGTTTCTAGTCGTGGTCTTCAGACTCTGGGGAGCCTGAGAATCATCAGGTGACGCGGGTTGCAAAAAGAAAGAAACAAAAAAGCAAAGAAAGACCGACTCCAAGTCTCACTCCCGGACATTCTAGTTCAGTAGAAGGACAGCAGCGTCTCTCAAGCTGGGCTGCATGCCGGAGTCACTCATGGAGCTCTTAAAACCTGATGCTTGGGCTGCACCCCCAGAGATCCCAATTTAACTGGTTTGAAGAGAAGTCTGGGCATTGGGACTTTAAAAAATTGCTCAGGTGAGTATAAGGCGCAACCAAGGCTGAGGACTGTCGCCCTGGAATAGCGGGCTGAGGGCACCAGAGCCCCCTGGAGGGTTCGTTCAAACACAGATTTGGGGCACCCAGCCCAGAGTGTCTGGTTCAATAGGCCTGGGGTTGGAGCCTGAAAATCTGCATTCCTGTCACAGTCTCGGGCCATGCGCATGCAGTTGATTTGGGGTTCACATCTTGAGGACCATTGGTATAAAGGGAAGGGGCTGAGGCCAGGGTTGGTAACTTTTAATTATGCAATCAAGGGATTCTGATGGCGAGAGTCTGAGCTCCATTCTTCAAAACAATGTGCCCTGTGTGCTGGGCAAATGGTTAAGCCAGAAACTTGTGACATGTCGGACTGGCACCTGGGGATCCTCTGGGTTTCTCTTGCCTAACACCACTGGACTTTTCCTCTCATTTCTGTCTTCCAAGTTAAGCATGAGTTTCTAGAACCACTCTACTGTCCTAAATGATATGATACTTTTGTTCCCCAGAGAGGCAGGATAACAAAATGGTTAAGAGAATAGACTCTGGGCTCAGACTGCCTGAGATGAATCCTAAGTCTTGACCCTCAAGGTCAAGTTGCCTCACTTCTCTAGGCTTCAGTTTTCCCATCTGTAAAATGGGGTACCTTTCTCAGAAAGCTGATTAAATAAGCTCATATATGTGAGATGCCATGAAGAGGGACTAGTGCATGAGACTAGTGCTATATAAATGTTGGTGATTATCCCTAGTCCTTTCTCTTGGAAAACAGGTAAACTGTACTTCTTCTGGGAAAGGGGAGGTTTTACAAGCTTCCTGGCTGGAAGGAGCGTGGGAATTCTCTTTCTGCTCCCCTAGCATCTGATGTGTATCTCTACCATGGCACTGTTTTCCTCTATCATTCAACTTTTCTCCCTTGCCTATGGACAGGTGAGATCCTCTTTAGGGAAGGCCTGTGTCTTTTTAACTTTTGGATTCCCAGAGCCTAGCACGGTGCCAGCCACAAGGCACGCTCTTAGAAAAAGGTCTTCCTGTTTTGGAAGTTGCTTCGTATCGTCTATTAGTGGCAGAAATGACTCTCCAATACACAGCTGGTCTTTCTACTGGAAAATGGAGGTAAGGGGGAGAGTACAATGGTGCGAGACAAGTCATTCCATCATATAGCCTTTGTTCCTAAGGCTGCTGGCGGTGAAGCCACAAGAACACTGTCATGATGGAGGCATGCGTATGACCTCAGATATTCTTATCACACAAGGCAGGCTGCCTGGCTCCCCACGAAGGCTTGGCAGGCCTCCTCCTTCTTCTTGCACACCCAGGATGTGCTTCCCAGCTTCCTTTGCATCTAGGTGTGGGCTATATGACCGGAGTCGCCAACAGAGTCCGAGCGGATGTGATGTGGACCATCTCCAGCCCGAGGTGGTTAAGAGCACGTGTGCCTTTTCCAGGCTCCACCCATCTGTCTCTTTGGCTGCCAACCAGATGTAGAGCATTCGGCGGTTGGTGGAGCTCTAAGAGGAAGGAGCCTGGATCCCTGAATGACGGAGTGTAGCTGAAATTCCCCCACTCTGTCTCCCACCCCAACTCAAGTGAAAAACGGTTTTTATTATTTAAATCACTGAATTTGTAAGGTGCTTGTTACCTCCCCTCTCCTCCTCTAAAAACATGGGAAACTGGAAGTCCCAACTGGGGTCTTGAAATTTATTGGCGGGGAAGCCTTTTGTTGACAACCCGTGAAGCACACGTTCCTGTGGGTTCCCAAGGGCTGCTCCACTGCCAACGTCAAACATAACATGGCTGCCTGCTCAAAAGAAGCAGCTGGATACCTCTCTTTGGACTGAATTGATTTTCAGTATGAATTTTTACAGTAAAATATACCAGGAAGTTGATTTGGCAATTTCTTCATTTTTAGAAATAAAACTAAAACTTGGGGGGGGGGAGGCAGAACCTCAAAGACCCCTACCTAAAAAAAAAATTCTCTCCCAGGATAATTGGTATAATTTAAAAATTATAGTCTTTCCAGAAAAATGTGGCTGCTGGTGCCTCCTTGGGGCTTCTGTGGAACAAAGTCTTTATGAGGTATGCCTCATAGAAGACCCAAAACCACATACTGTAAACTGGGTTTTGCTTGGCTCCATGTCCATTAGGTCTCATCATCCTCATTTATTCTTCCCACCAATTTTATATCACTGGGTGGTAAACTCACCATATTCTGGCTCTTTGGTTTCAAAAGTCCGGTGGCCTGGGGCTGGACGGTCCCACCCCCTGGGGGGGTTGAGGAAGTTGCTGTCATCTGAGGTACTCTCGTATTTATAGTCTTGGTCCCCGCTGTTGGCCCTCATCAAGGACAAGGATCTCTGCCACCAGGCCCTCCAGTCGGGGGATGGGACTGACCAGCTGGGCTTATTCTCTGGATGCTGATCTTTATCTGCTTCAGAGTCAGGACCATCCACCACCTCTATGGTGACCTGAAGAATTCAGAACAGGCCAGAGTCAATGAGGGGTCTACAGCCTCCAAACTAGGTACCCTCGGAAGAAAGTCTAAGAGAGCAGAGGGAAATGATGGATGGGTCTCTCATGGAAGGATGCTGAGACTATATGATGATACAGGATGGAAAACACCCAGAGATGGCCCAACGGGCCCCATGACCAGATAGGACTGATGTATGTGGGCCTCGGCTGGGAGGATACAGGTCATCACTGGGGTTCCTGATTTACCGATAACTATGTTGCTGGGAAGTCTTTAATTCAAGGAGTAAACATGTACTATATGTGTTCCTGAAGTAACACAAGAGTAATTATAATAAAACCAAACACTTATTGGGCACTAAGTCTGTACCAGGCACCGTTCTAAATGCTCTACATATATTAATTTATTTTATCCTCATAACAACTGTATAAGGTTGGTACTGTTGATTGGCCCCTATGGTTGACTATCTGCAAAGATGGCCAGTAATTCATCCTATCCTTGTAGGTGTGTGCTATACCTCCCATTAAGAAGTGATTTCCTCCCTCTTTCATTCTGGCCTGGTCTTGTGACTTACTTGGTCCAGTAGAATATGGTAGAAGTGACACCGTGAGAAGCCTTATGAGGTCCTGCAGCTTCCATTCTTGTTCTCTCGGAATGTTCCTACCACTAGAGATAAGGAAGCCTTGCACATAGAGACCAGGGAAGAGAGAGGCCACCTGGTGGAGAACTGAGGTACCGCAGCCAATGGCCAACTCCGGGGCCCCAGTCATGCGAGCCGGGGCCACCTTGGGATGCGTCAGCCCAGCTGGGTCACCACAGCCAATACCATGTGGACCAGAGACCAGCTCTACTGGCAGAGCCCTGTTCCGATTCCTAACCCGCAGGACCGTGAGCAATCCAATGGTCATGGCTTCAGGCCGTTAAGTTTTGGTAGCTAGACAGCAACAGGTTAGCTTTCCACAGAGAAGTGAACAACCTGCTTAAGGTCACACAGCTGATAAGTGGCAGATGTGGATAGTCTAGCCCCAGAGCCCATGCTCTTAACAACCCTGCCACACTGCCTCTCAAAAAGTCACAGAAGTACCATCCCCTCATGCGAGCAGGGGGCATTAAGTCCACAGGGGTTGACGGGGGCTGGCTGCCACTGCTATTCCATATCCGGACCCTGTGAGCACGCTCCTCAACCGACCCTCAGGGTCAGAACAGAGAATTCCAAAGCCAAGGTTAGAACTTGCTCTCAGATTTACAGAGCCTAGTTTTGAAGTCATGGGGCTGGAAGAATGCAGTTTCTTGGCTCTGAGAGACAATCAACATCGAGAGACTTGTTTAAAAAATATAATAAGAGACTCACTGGGTTCCTTTGGGCATCACATAGCCCTTGCAACACCCGCTGGATGAGTTGTGTGCAAATGAATCAGAAACACGTGCTCTGAGTAATCAGCGCAAGCTGTACAGGGCAGATGCGTTTCCAGTTTCGCCCTAACCCGACATCTGAGAGAGTTGCTGGGATGCTCTGCCAAATTGCACCAGGCTGTGCCCATCCCTGAGCCCAACAGCCCCTTCCTTGTGGGCTAGGAAGGGGGAGATTGGAATTCTCCTTGCTTTGACCTTCCAGGGAAGTTGCCGGGCCGATGCGGGACCTCGACTGTGGCCTTGTGTGGTCCAGATGCAAGGTCAAGAGTACGGCCGTCAGTCCTGGAGTGTCCTTGGGCTGCAGCCAGCCACACGAATCTTTTTTCTGGTGTGGGATGCCTAGAAGGGCATCACTGGCTTTATTCCCCACCACCACAGTTCTGCACTCCTGTAAGCATCCCTTGTGTATTTATAAGTAATCATGGCACTTTTAGTAAGCTTTCAAAAAGAAAAAAAAAAAGGAATCATAGGTCTTGATTCACTGCCATTTGTTGAACTGGCTGGTCACTGGAGAGTGACTGGGACCCACACTTAGTTCTGGAAGGACAAGTCTCCCAGGAGTGTGCAGCTGGGTGGTGACCAGGCGATGCTGAGCCTTTGGAGACATAACCTTTCTCCTCTGCAGTCCGGTCTCCCTCTGCCTACAGACACAACTGAACCGCAGCAACTGTCTCTAAGGCTATTAAGGGTCTCGGAGGGGAGACGCTGCCAAGAGCCAGGCAAGCCTGCAATTATGGTAATGAAATCAGTCTCTGGGTAGAAGATAAGGGGGAACATGCCCAGCAGTCTTGGTATTCCATTTGTATTCAGACTGGAGTCAAAGGGATTGCCTAAGCAAGACGTGCCCTACAATTTCTCCACGCCGGGAATAAAAACAATTTCATGTTTTAAGCTATTACCGTCAATACAATTTCTCTTTCCAAAACCATTGCTCACATCCAAACAAAATAGATTGGTTGCCTGGCCAAGCAAGAAGTAGCAAAATACGAATTTACTCCAAAAACTATATCGATGACTAAATCTCAACAGCTTAGAGGTTTCTTTTTCCCCTTTAATTTCTGGCCACTGCCCCAATTGCATTAAAAACAAAACAAAACAAAACCCTCAAAAAAACAAAAAAACACACAAACCTTAGAATCCACCCTTCTCTACAGTTAATAATGTGGAAATCTCATACTGATATCAAAAGAAGAAATCTAATCCTGAACCTGAAGTTTTATAGGCATCCAATTAAAGAAACTTAATGAGCACGATCAGTGGCTTCTCGGAGGGTGGGGATTAGTTTTATATTTCCTGTTGTTTCCATTCTATTTACATGTTCATTAGCATCAAAGAATGTGTTGATAAAGATGCCTTAAACAATAATCGATGTGATGAGATGAAGGTGTGGGAGTGAATACAGCAGATTTCCAAGCCGATAAAGATGCTAGATCTTACCATCCGTTCTCTTCCTTAATACACATAACTGAGGTGTCTTAGTATATTTATTTCTTCTGGGCTTTTCCATACCATGAATCAAGACAGTACAAGCAAGAGAATGCTTTCAAAAGACCCAAGTCCAACTTCTGGCAGGATCTCGTCAGCTCCAAAAAAAAAAAAAAAGAGAGAGAGAGTCCAAAATAGGTGCCAATTTGGGGAATTCTGTCCAAAATTGGGAAATGAGGATGAGATCCTACGAAGTGCTACCAGCTTCCTTCCTCCTCTTAACAGTTAAGACATTTATTAGAAACAAACTCTTTACACTTGATCTGAAAAATCTACCAGTTAATCAACTAATGACTCTGAGAATACAGAAGCCTTGACCTTCTCAGCTCAGGAGAATTTTCTAGAATCTTTTAGCTCGGTCCTCTAAGCCTTGAAAGCTACAGTGACTAGGTAGGCATGGGTCAGTATTTCCCAGAGAGGAACGTGAGCCCTAAGGTGAAGTGATTTCTTCAGGAGCACAGAGCATCCAGGGACAAGAAAACAATCTCCAGCGGAAGGCCCAAAATTACGCTCCCCCTCCTTCCTTGACAACTGCTGCAGAAAGAACACAAAATGGACCACGGAGATATATAATCCCCTCCTCTCAGACTCACTGATGCTCTAAAAACAACTACGGTAACCCAGCTGACGGCGGTTAGTGCTCTGGGCCTCACAGTGTGCTGCCCCAGACATTCTTGCTTGTTCTCCACAGGTTAGATTTGAATCTCAGGCACAGAAGCCGGCGTGGAGAATTTACGTTCCTGAGGCGAAGAGAGCAAGGAAGGTGTAGAGACGGTCTCAACACAAGTTCTTATGATTCCCAATTATTTCACACATGTTTTCCCGGTCATTTCAATCCACGGTCATCACCAACCTGCACCTCCTCGTTTGGGGAAGCTCCCCATATACCTGTCCCTCTTGCTAGGGGTTCAGCTGGACGCTCTCACTCCATCTTCACGACAACCCCCGCTTCTGTGTGGTACGGTACGACAGAGGTACTCATGCATAGTATTATCATCCCCATTTTACAGACAAGGAAACCGAGGCATAGAGAGGTCCAGTAACCTGCAGGAAGCTATCGTGGCCAAGGCCGGCAGACTCAGTGGGGGCGCCTGACCCCAAGTGCCAGTCAGTGGGCTCTGTCTTTCATGTTCCGGACGATATGCCCCCATGAGAATCTCCATAATACAGGCTTGTCCCCAGAGGTGTGTGGGGCCATGTTTTGGGCAGAGAGACTCCCTGGTTCTTGGTTGGCCAAAGTTGCTATTCTGAAAGTATTTTAGAGAAAAAGGAGGAGGGGAATCAAAAGTAGAAGCACGTACATTGCAGCCCAGGGGCCAACCCATCTGATTGTATCTTGTGGCCCTGACGGCCGTGTAAATAAGTCTGTGAAAGGGGAAAAAAAGACCTCTAGGTGACTATTTTAAGTCTCTCTCAGTGGGAAAAGAAGAAATAAGTATATTGGTTGAAATGAATCCTGATCTCAGCTCGATCCAGAAAAGAGATATAATTGGCTGTGAATAGCTACTGTGGTAATGAATTGATGCAGTAAAGCCTAACAATGAGTTTATTTTAGGGACTTTTGTCTTTGTTATCTGACCATCAGCTGCAGACCAAAAACCCAGACAACAAGACTCAAGTTTGAGTCTAACTTGTCCTGGGAGAATTTCCTTTCTTTCCCGAACGACTGATTTATTTATTTTTAACAAAACCCAACTTCTACTACTGTTTCAAATTTAATATGGAGATTAGGTTCAGGAGTTTGAGGCTATTTCTTTCTAATTTGGGCCTTGTTGTCTTTTTCCCACTCCCTTCCACGACCCTAAGCCAGTCCCACCTGGCTGGTGGGGGGGCGGGGGGAGTGTGTGTGTGTTAAAAAAGCTCCAAAAAGCTGGGCTTTTTATAGGACTTCCCTTCCCCAAAGTTAAGAGGTCCAAGAGGGAGGTGACCCCTTGGCGCAGGCTCGGCAGTGTCACTTTGGAAAGGTGTGGATTATTTGGCAGGAGGGATGGCAGACCCTAGGCTCAGAGCGTGGGAAACTCTTTCAGACACTGGAGAGGACGGGTGTGTGTGTGTGTGTGTGTGTGTGTGTGTGTGTGTGTGTGTTCAGAGAGAGGGTATCAAATTCCTGTTCAGCTCCTCGGCTTCAGTGAAGGACAGCTAGGTGGGGGCAAGGGGCAGGTTGCCAGGGGCCCTGGCAGCAGAAGCCCCTTCACCTGTCTTCGCTCTGCTCCCCAGGGAGAGAAAATGCTTTGATGGCCCTGGGGGATCACCCGGGCTGTTTGCTTGGCTGAACCACCCCGTGTCAAACCAGTGCATTTCAACAAAAGAGCAGTGCTATAAGGAAGGGGGTAAGGGCTGCCGACACAGAACCCATCACCCCCTTTTAGAAAGCACCTCATCTTTTAGAGGACCACCAGGGAACTGGTTTAAACAAGTGCAGGGGTGCAGGGGGCTGCCGGGGCCAGAGCTCTGTGTGTGTGTGTGTGTGTGTGTGTGTGTGTGTGTGTGTGTGTGTGTATGCGCACTCACACACACTCACACCCAGGCCTAGGCTGCGGTTCTCAGAGAGAGCAGCTGCTTCCTTCTTTCTTTGAACATCTTTCTGAGTGGCCTTTGTGGTCTTGAAGAAAGAGAAGGCCAGAAACACAGCTCAATTTTCTTTTCTTTAGGGCCAATGGGTCATCAGATCAATCAAACCTAGGCTGCTCCTGCCCCTCTCTACGGCCTACGGGAGGCTAACAGCCATGGGGATTGTGCAGAGCAGGAGTGGAGTGGCCTGTCTAGGCAGTGGACAGAAAGGTGGTCGTATCTTAGTCTTCATGGGCTTTGCACGATATTGTGATATTCGCCGCTATGGGGAAACCTATGATCTTGGGAGCTATGGGGATCTTTGCTGTCCAAAGGCCAACTCAGGAAAGGAACGAGGACGTCCAGGAGCGGCCCTGCCCTCTTCCCGCCCTGTGCTCCAAGGCCTCCCTTTCTGAACCTGCACCTGAAGGCGAACTTTTAGTTCCCACGCTGGGGGGGTACGGTGGGGTGGTGGTAAGACAGACTGAAAACAAAACCCTGACTGTTACTTTGCCCCTGTTGTAAGTCTCTGTAAACATGTACCTTGGGGTCTCAGAGGGCACACGGCAAAGAATTTCCACCTGTACCATCTCTGCAGTCATTCCTTCGTGACAGTGCAGAGGGAAGCTGCCTTTGATAAAAGTCCAAGAGGCTTTGCCAGACTCTTGTGTGGTGCCTTCTCATAACTCACCTCCATTTATTCTCTGCCTCTTTGGCTCATTCTAGTTCTCTCCACATCCACCAATTCCAACAGCCCCTTGCCCTCAGGAAGCCAGGTGGAACTTTCCAGAGCGTTCTTTACTTCCCATCCAGCTAAACCACACAGATGAGGATGATTTAAAATGAACTGTAACCCTGGGTGCTTTATTGATCTCATGCACAGACTGATCCATCATGTGGGCTGTAGAAGGCTTAGTAATTCACGGTTGCCCTGCCCTTTTTGCAAAAAGAATCTGGCTTTCCCAAGTCTGAGGATCTCAACCACTGTTCTTCCCTGCCATTTAGGTTCATGTTTTAAAAAGGCCCAAGTGAACTTCATCAAGATAAAAAGCTTCTGCACAGCAA
>CM052885.1:88179242-88306899 GCA_028534135.1 Potos flavus
TCAGAAAGGATGAATACCCAACTTTTGTTTTAACATGGACTGGACTGGAAGAGATTATGTTGAGTGAAATAAGTCAAGCGGAGAGAGTCAATTATCATATGGTCTCACTTACGTGTGGAGCATAAGGAAAAACATGGAGGACATTGTGAGAGGGAAGGGAGGGATGAATTGGAGGAAATCGGAGGGGTGAAGAACCATGAGAGACTGTGAACTCAGAGCAACGGATTGAGGGTTTTGGAGGGGAGGGAGGTGAGGGGATCGGCGAGCCTGGTGGTGGGTATTGAGGAGGGCACGTATTGCATGGAGCACTGGGTGTGTTACATGAACAATGAATCTTGTAACACTGAAAAAATAAAATAAAAGTATCTGGGGGAAAAAATGCACCTATACACACACACACACACACACACACACACACACACAAAATAAAAAAATAAAAAGGCCCAAGTGAGGTCTGGGGATTCCTGGACTCACAGATTTATCTGGGAGAAAGATAGGGGATCCTGAGAATTCTGCTCCAAATTTGGCTCTTAGGTAGAGCCCCGTGTACTTAGTAACTTTCCAATAAGAGGATACTCTCCTTGCAACCTTCAGTTCCCCTGCATCCAGGCATTTTCTTGTAACTTTACATAAGAAATTTTTTTTTTTAAAGATTGTATTTAGTTATTTGACAGAGAGAGAGAGAGAGCACAAGCAGGTGGAATAGCAGGCAGAAGGAGAGGGAGAGGGAGAAGCAGGCTCCCCGCAGAGCAGGGAGCCTCATGCGGGGCTCGATCCCACGACCCTGGGATCATGACCTGAGCTGAAGGCAGACGCTTAACCAACTGAGTCACCTAGGTGCCCCTACATAAGAAATTCTTAAATATACTACATTAATAGCTCAATCCTCACCATTAAATCCCACAGTGACATTTCCCACCTGTGGGGGGAAAACGTGAGCCACAGCAAGCCTAAAATTGTTTTGGGCATGGCCTAAGCTCCCTTGAAGTGAAGGTGGACTGGTCCCAAAACCATAAAATCTATAAACAAGGGGAAAAAAATCACTTCCTGCAGGTAAAGGCCCAATAGGGAGCACTATCGAGTAACAGTAAAGAGATGTCTGCACCTTTTTTTGCCAATCTGCACCTCCCCCAAGTGGATCCTTTGTTCTTTACCAGAGTGCCATGTAACCACTTCTTGGAGAGAGAACAGTGGAGGGAAAGGCCTGTTTTTCCAATTAAACAATTAGAACAGTGCAAAACTCCCTGGAAATGTTAACAGGTGCATGCGGTGATTTCTGTGCGTGGGTCGTCAAAGAGCGACCTCTGAAACATTTTTCATATCTAGACCCTTAACAGTATCCTGTTCTATTTCTTCCCTTCTATTCAGACCTGTTCACAGTGGAACAGAGCATTTTCCCTCCTCTGTCTCCATGTTCCCTTTGGCACTGTCTTGGGTGGTAGCCGGGACCTTCATTCCTATGTCATTTCCTGGATGGAGAAGGTCATACATTCCTTACTTTCTCATAACCCTAACACAGCATTTTATACACAGTAGGGGCTGGTCAACATTCTAATTGGGGTGTATTCTCGGTGACATTTGTTAGCCATGATGACACTGGCATGATGAGCAGAACAACTCTGACCAAGGAAATTTGATCTGGAAGGTTAGTCTTGAGAGAGGAACAGTTAACTTAATTAAGGATCAATTGCTTTGAGGTCAGGTTCAGGAACTTTCGGCCATGTAAGCTAATTGGAATCTGAAGCAGAGAGGCAGAATAATAAAATGCTGCCCTTCCCCAAATGAAAAGAATGGAGAACAAAGTTCAAGGAGGACAGGAGCTACAACAGAGATGAGATTGCCTTGTTGACTAGTCCCCTTCCTTGGCTATCATAGGCACCATCTCTGGGAAGACACAGAGGGAAGTACAAGCAAAATTCGTAATCAGGAGTTTGTCTCTGAAACATGGATTGGTAGGGTGAGTATTCTCAGGAGCCCAGGAGCCTAAATTTGGGCTCCAACCACCATTTACTAGCCATGGAACCTTGGGCAAACCAAATAGGAACTTCCTGGGTACCTGTTGCTTTACCGATCATGGAAAAATGATGTGTGCTTCATCTCCTTCATGAGGGTGTTGGGAGAGTCAAATAAGATCAACATTTGCTTTGTAAAGCATGTCTGTTTCAGCATAGATGATGGCTATTATTTTTAATCCCAGGTCCCCTTTTCCCTAACCATCTGTTTCCTTCAGCTTCATCCCAGCCCATCTTAGTGGTACAGATTCATGTCTCCCCTAGCTACTTCTGTTCTCACCTCCCTTCCTCTCACCCAACTTTTTTAATAAGACCTCTACGTTTTAGAGCAACTGATGTGTTGTCACCTCCTGAAGGAGTTGCTGGTGTCCAGGGCAAGCTAAGAGGGATTTGAGAGTGTGTACCTTCCAGAGCACCTTTGAAATCATACTATGCTTTGCCGAGCATACTTCCATGTTAAATTGGCCCCTTTCCTACAGCTACCATATTTTATCAATTTCAGGGCATATAATTTTGTTTTGTTTTTGCATTTCAACATCTCTGAGAGCAGGATGTGTTGTAATCATTGGTGTGTCATACTTGAATTATCAGTGTTTTCTTTCTTTAGTGGTGCATCAAATAATGGTGCATCTCTCAATCAAGGCTGTCACATGGATGAAATACAACACTGCTCTTACAGAGATGATATGATCGTTAACCAGATTCATAAGGGGTTATGAAGACAAGTGAAATAAGGTGGTGGTTTGCTTTGGAATCAGATCAGCACACAAAGAGATAGATTGTTTCATTTTCTTCCACCTTTCAACTCTCAAGCATTACCTGGATATTTGGATTCTGCCCATTGATGTCAGCTTTGGAAAGATCTGGAAAGTTTGGTAGATCAAGGAGAAAGGATCTGGGGCTATCTCTTTGCAGTGAAGGGTGCCCAGGCTCTTGCCGGAATCGCTGTCTGGGGAAGGGTTGGTGTGCAGCCTGGTGGTCCAGATGTTCCCCGGCTGCTTCTTTGGAGAAAGGAAAGCTCGTTTCTGATGTGGAGTCACTTTCCATGTGGAGGTTATTCTGAAACAAATAAACAAGCAAAGGAACAAATAAATAGGAGGCGCGTGATTTGAGAATACCCCCCCTTAACAGTCCATAAAATTCAAGAGCAAAGACAATGCTAGTGGCTGGAATTAAACCAGGACGGTATTCCCAATTCATCTTCACTCCCCTTGGTTTAGTTACTCCATCTTCAAAAAGCCAAATCACGAGGAAACTTTTCCCAGCCTGTGGTTCAGGAATTTTCTGAGAGCTAAGGTGTTATGGGATATTTATTAAACATTGAAGCACATCAACACAAAAGTGCTATTTTGAAGGAGAATAGGTGTTCATTCAGAACTGGAATCAAAGGATGGTTTCCTTCTCATAGCTTCAATTAATTAATCACTCTGGCATTAGTTACAGTCCCCATGTCCAGAGCTTGTGTCTTTGGTGCAGGCCATGGAACAAAAGATCTGACCAAACTGGATAAAATACTTGAGCCAAATCATTGACTATAACCATCCATCCATCCATCCATCCATCCATCCATCTGGTCAACAAGTGTCAAACACGTTCTAGGCACAGGAGATAGAGCCATGAACAAGACATGGGCTCTATTCTCTTAATGCATACAACTAATTGAGGGAACAAAATAATAAATACGACAAATAAAATCAGATCAGAAAGTGGTGACTGTGAAGAAAAAAGAAGAACATGATGAGGAATGGCCAGGGACAACATTAGATTCCACAGATTGCTGGGAAAACCTCTTTGGGAAGGCAAGACCTGAACACCTGCTGCAATCTGGGGGAGGAACATTCTTGCAGAGGAAACAGCAAGTAAGACAGTCCTGAGCTGGGGATGAACTTGGCCCCTTCATGGGATGGAAAGAAGGCAAGTGAGACTGGTATGGAGCGAGGAGGGAAGACAGTATGTGATGAGGAGGAAAAGACAGGGATAACCAAAGAAAAAGTGACAAGAACGCATTTTGAAATTTAATGCCTTTATTCTGAAAAGAAAAGTGCAAGTCTGTTGTTTTTTCCAGCTAGTAAAAAATGTCTCTATTTAGTTCTCATTTTGGGAAAATTTTTGTAGTGATCGAAGAGTGTAGAAGTTGCTGGACTTCTTTCCCGTACTAGCCCTTCTCCTCCTCCTCTTGTTCTCCCTGGACCTCTCATTGGAGGTTTCCTCCATCCCTTCGGGGATGGCATTTTCATGTTTACTGGTGAAGGGAGATGTAGAGATAGAATTTCACCAGCGTTTGGGTCAGTGGTTAATGCTCTTGTTATTCTTGGGCATGTTTTGGGGTTTCGGAGTGTATATCTTAGCACACTGTCTCCACACTCACCGCCTGCCCCCACTGACCCAGCCAAAGGGTTACATCTGGTATCAAAACACTCCTGACTCCAAGCACCAAAGGTCAAGAACGGCCAGAGGATGAAACACATGTAGCAGATAAATATGTTCTTAGAGAGTTAATCTGAGGGCATGGATCTTTCCTATATCCTTTAAACAGAAATGGAGCTGAGGAATAAACGTGCTGGTGCAGAGAACACCTTGGTGAAGATGCCAAGAGAGCAAGGGACCCCCAGGCTGCACACCAACCCTTCCCCAGACAGCGATTCCGGCAAGAGGCTGGGGCACCCTTCCCGGCAAGTGCAAGACAGAGATAGCCTGTCTGGTCTCTCCTCTTTAAAACATGCAGCGAGAGAATTACACAGCGGGGAGAAGCTGAATACTCGTCATCGTGTTTTTGCTTGCCCTCCGGTTTTTGCTCAAGATATGTAGCCAAGGGCAGTGTCTTTGTTCACCTTTCCAACCACCTCTCTGCCATGGTTTTTGTCTCCTGGCACATCCTTGTAAAGGGAGTTGCCCTGGCATTCCTGGGCATTGCTCAATGCAATGAGGGCCAAATGTATTATGCTGAGACTGAGCCCAGCACATGGAGAGAGGGGGTGGGGAGGGGGGAGGAGAGCAGGAGCAGGAGAGAGAGAGAGAGAGGAGCACGCTAAATCTTCCCTCAACATAAGAGGGAATAGTCCTTATCATAGTCTATCAGAGTCCAAGGTGAGAAGACTGAAGGCAATTGTTCTCTTGTTCTTCTTCCCAGATCCCCAACCCTAAAACTTCTCTACCAGCATTAGCGAGCACAGTTGGATTCTCATGGAGAATTTCTTGCAGAGGATTTGTGAGTGTAACTCTCAGAAGGGGACCAAGGCTTGCTTGCCAATTGCTTCAGGGATTGCCTGCAAATCCAGCCCTAACTTTGCCGTAGTAACTGGGACACAGAGCTTAACTGGGTTAAAAATGGAGCTCTCCTTCCCTTACCGTGTGATGAAGTACACTTTCTACTCTTAAAACTCACATTTTAGGAGAAGAGATAGGAAATGCTATTTGGCATTTTGTGTAGATGGCGGAAAAACCAAGGGCTGAATCCGATTGGTTTCTTGGTCTGACTCTGGAATTTCTCAGTAGGAGATTCACCACCACAGGGTGATCCTGGCTTAGCCATGAACCAAGAAAACCCATTAAACTCTCTGTGGCTCAACAATCCTCTATGTAAAACAGCAGATAATAAGGAGAGTCCCATGCTGGCCCAGCAGGATGGTCAAGACAACTCAGTTGGGTTTCTCCACACATGAAAAAAAAGAGAGTGAGAGAGAGAAGTGTAGAGTTACGGCAATCGGCTGGTCAGCTCAGGCTACAAGCTCCTCTGCCGGGAATAGACTGGGGCTAGAGTATGTTTTGGCTTGAGTTCTGCACACAACTGTGGCACTTCTCCATCTTTTCCCAATCCCCCCCACCCATGTCCCAAACAAGCTTTGGGTTCATAAAGCATTTGGAAGATGGGAAGCAATAAAGAAACACTAATCACAATCTCTGAATATCTGAATTCCTCTTGCATCTTTATCAAAACATACTTAACTGGAAACCTTGGCTCCCTGCAGTGGCATGGCCCCAAATTTCCAGAAACTGGACACCCTAGGATAGGGGAAAGATGTCTTACAGTGCCTCATATAAAATGGAACTCCACTTTATTCAATCAATAAAAAGATCCAGGAGTAGCCATTATTTTGAAAATCTCGATTTTACATCTTGGGTGGGAGGCAGCAGACAGGATCCGCCAACAATGCAGGAGAAAGCCTTTTCTTCATCTTTTCTTGGGAACACACTGCTCGTCTCCCTTGCAGAAAGCACCCCCCTGCCCCCCCCAGGTCTTGGTTGGTGGCCATCACTCCATCTATATCAACGAGTTCACCTGCTGCGCGTCCTACTTAAGTTACACTAGCAAAGCGAAGATTCTCAGGAAGGGTAGACCGCAAAATGAAGATTTTTAAACAGTTTTCATTTTATTCAGAAAAGCAAATGCCCCTTTTTGAAGGCATTATCTTGGGAAAGTCCAGGAGCTCATGACAGGAAACCTCACCATACTTTCTGAGGTGTTGCAGGATTCATTTTGCCTCAATTCACACGCCATGAGGAGGTCGGCTTAGCTTGAGAAAACATTTCTTTACCCATGATGTGTCTTTGAGCTGATCTTCAGTCAGTGCTGCAGCGCCAGTGGCACTGTTCTCTCTGGAGTTGGGATTACCAATAAAAAGAGGAACCGAAGCACTAACGCTATTATATGGTTTATATACACACTCTGCTCAACAGCTGAGGCAGGCCATCTACGGTGGGCGAATTATAGAGCTACTGCTTGACGCTCCCCATCTTTGTGCATAAAGTCTGTCCCATTGCTCTGTTATTTTACTACTAATTTTATCTAAAATGGTGATGGGGGAGAAGTAATAATAAAATGTTAGCAACAATGATAAAATAATAAAATGGGAGCCATGTATTTTGCCTTAGATGGCAGTATTGCGGCAGATATTGCAATTGCCTACCCAATTCTATTTCCCCATTCTATTTATTTAATTATTTTTATTCAGTATTCGGTTCAGGTGGCAAGGTACCTGACTGAAACTACATTTCCCAGCATCCACTGCAGCTAGGAGCAACCATGTGATGCAGTTCCACCCAATGAGATGTACACGGACAGTGCTGGATGAGACCACTGAGTGGGAGGTGGTTAGTTTACCTTTTGCTTTTCTCTCTTCTACCTTCTCCTACATGGTATGCAGATACAAGTGCTTCAAGTGAAATGAAGCTGCTGGCAGGCATGAGGTTGAAGGCTAGGTCTCTAAAGCTGGCTGAATGGAAGGATAGGGGAGCCTGGGTCCGGGATGGCATGGTAGAGCCATCATAGGAATCCTGGACCGGTGACCTCAGAATTTCTTTTACCGTAACCCTGAGCATTAATGTTAATGTTGACAGTACTGCAGCACGAGTGGCAACATTCCCTGCTGTGACTCTAATATTAGAGCTGTGACTACCAATGGAAAGGGAAAAGCCCTGTTTAGTTAAGTGACTCAAAGCTGGGCACTCTGTTCTGGGCAATGAACACAAGCCGCGGGGGACAGATGTACTGACGGGGCAGGACATCTAGTGAGTCATGATGGTGGATTCCATAGCGGCAGCTAGCTACATAACGCAGCTCTGCCATCTCTGCCCTTCCCCAGACCTTTACAGGGTCTTCTCATTGTGTCAGCACCTATATATTACATTTCTCAAATGTATTACTCACTGTGTAATGTAATATTCCTTTCATTTGTCTTAAAATACTATCATTAAATTTCAAGGAGTTTGCCCTCACTAAAGGAAACCAGAGGTCCTTGGACAAATGGCCGGCTGATTGCAGAGCTTGGTCAGGGAAGTAGAGGTGAGTTTGGGATACTTTGCTGTGCCAAAAAATGGGGAAGCTTTTAGTGGTTAATGGTGTCCTCTCAAAAGAACACAGGAGCCAGCCTGAAGGGTCCTCACTGCACAAAGATTAAACAATTTGGGCGTCAAAACAAAGTTTGTAGTTCACAAAGCACATAAATCCATGCAAATCCACGAACTTAGGATGATACTCACAAAAGAGAGAAAGCATGAAAAACTATTGTCACCATTTGAGGTAGGAATTATAAAACTCCTTACTTGAAACATTGGTGTTAAAAGTAGAGAAAAGGTTTGCCTGAAGAAATAATGTTTGAGCTGAGACTGCAGAGGCAAGCAAAAGTGAAGTGGGCGAAGCAGGTGCAGAGCACAGAGCAGAGGGGGAGGTGGGCGAGCGGACACTGCAATCCTGGCAAAGTAAATGGGTACAGACTCCCCAGGGCGCGGCAGGGCCTGGCAGAGAGACCCAAAGGGCATTCGAGCTGGAACAGAGTGGGACCACTCTGCAGTCTCAGTAAGACATCACGGAGTTAAACAATATAAACGTCGGTCCCGGCACAGAGATCTCAACCCATTAACCTTTGGTCTGAAAGCTTTCTGTCATAGTGTTGTGATTTTCCACCAGGCCACCACTTCCCTGGTGGCATTTTCTGGGTCGTTTGGAGGCTTCTGAAGCTACGTGGTGTTGAGATCTCCTCCCTCCTCCCGACTCTCAGCAGCCAGTCCTGAATGCCCCCGGGAAAGTTCTACCAACATGAACGGAGAAGAAAAATGTCTCTCATCTGTAGACTGGGGACCGTTTCTAAGATGATAAGCCCAGATGCTTTACCATTTGTGTCCTTTCTTCCCAGGACATCACTGGCCGAACCACTGCCTCTGGCCATGGCATGGCGGGAGCTGCTTATTCTGGCCATCCTCGTGACCAGCAAGGGTCGCCACAGCCACAATGAGGTCAAAGTGGTCACAACATTCAGAGTTTCCAGCTGGCCATTTGGCACAGGCAGAGGGAGAGGGACACAGGGAAAATGAGGGTGATCAGATCAAGGGGAGGCAATCAAGGGGTAGAAATGGGGGATGGGTCCCCCTTTGGGAAAAGCCTGCTAAGCATCTTTGTCCCAGTCTACAAGTAGGCATCTGCCCAATTCTACAAACATCTACCAAAGGCTGGTACGTGGGGGGAAAAATGGCTTATCTGACCATTTCCAGAACCTCCAGAAGAGGCACAAATTGGTGGCTAGCTAGGAGAGTTTTAGTGCTTTTTTTTTTTTTTTCCCCTTTAAAAGGCTGTGGTAACCATTCCCAGATTAACACAACCGGGCAGACTTCTTGGAGGCAGACGGGATGGCAAATTTCTGGAGGGCAAAGCACACGCATATCTGCGATCTCAAAGCCCACACCCTCCAATTCCACAAGCTCAGGGGGCACCCAATAAGTACTAGTTGATGATAATGATGGCTACGGGCCTAGTTAGATTTCATTTTAATTAGGCTCAGGCTACAGGCCTCATTACCCCTACTGTGGCTTTTATGTGGGATTCTGAAGAAAAAAACAATCTAGGCATCATCTATTGAAGATATTAAAGAAGATATTATTAGCAGTGCTTTTGGTCTCGTAGACTTTGAACAACAAACAACAGAGATTATAATTAATGTCGCTGCAGCCTCTCTCCTGAAAACATACTAACAATATAACTAATTAGCAATATGTCCTCATTTGGGGCTGGACATCTGCATATTATTATCGACAATGCTTGTTTCCTTTTTCCAGATTAAAGGAAGCCATACTGCACCCAGGCACATGACCGTGCTCCTTTCACATGAAAACACTCTGTTTCTCTTCTACCCACGATAAACACACTCAGAGCTTTATCTGTGCTAGGCATCGATTTTTGTCTGGAACATTTCCACGCATCTAAAAATAGGTTCAAGAATGCCACTGGTAGTATTTCAAAGGGAAGAGCAAAAGTTCCCCATTTGGGGAGATAAAAGGAAAAAAAAAAGGGCACCTTGATTATCTTTACACATGACTGGGGAGCAAGCGCTTCTAGGAAGATAAAACCAGAATAAGCAGAACGAATTTCAAGGGGGTGCACGTGCTCTTAGGGCTCGGGCAGAGAGCCTCGAGACCATTATGGGGGCGGCAGTCAGGGGTGATGGAGGCTCGTTCTGCAAAGTGTCAGAAAGAAGTCAGCAGGACCCACAGGTGAAGACGCAGATGACAAGGCTGGCCACCTTCTGCTCTCTCTCTGTTTGGGTGTGTTGGTCATCCCTCCCATTCAGGCAGCAGGAGCAGAGACAACATCAGTGGCTTTGCTTAACAGCAAGCATGAAAAGGCAACTTCCTGGCAGAGGGGAAATGGCCAGAAATCTGCTTCACTCTTGGCTGTGGCAGCCTGAAGACGACCCTGGGAGCGAGTAACACAGGTACACCATGTTTCAGGAATGCAGGGGTGTGGCATCTCGGTTGGGAATGGAGCCTTCTGTTGAAAGCCTGACGAATAGCTGAGGAATCTTACGTTACAGGGGCAGAATGTATCGCAAGAATGTTTATTTTAGGGCTTGGGAATGACCCTGCTGATGATCCCAGGCGAGGCTTTAGAAAACATAAGAATGGTCAACTAGTTGCATTTGAGCAGGGAGCTGGTTCCACGGGGGATGGGGCCAGCCACCCACCCCATGCTGCTTCCTTAATGGAAGGCTCTTGGGGCTGGCTGGCAAAATGGACGTCAACACCCCACTGGCTTGTCTCCGATACTTGTATAAACAGCTTTGATCTTGGAAATGTGTGTGTTATTTGTGACTTTTTCAAGTTGTGTTTTCTCCACTGCTGGCCAAGAAAACAGAGTGGGAACTCTCCAGGACCCATTCCCTTTATGTCCTGTGAGGCTAAAGAATGAATAGAAGTGAAACACAAATTATTCTTTCAAGTCTAAGAAAACAGGCAAGAAGTAGAGCTCAAGGGTCGGAAGCCAATTTGGCCAAAAGAAACCTTCATCCATCGTCTAAAACATCTCTGCGAATGTAAGGGGATGGAGAAACTGTATTTTCCAGAACTTTTCTCAGAGAGAATGGTGGACCTGCCTAGAAGGCACACTTTGATGAGTCCCTTTTGGTGTGAGACAAACCCTCCTCAAGGGTAAAATAAGGGGAGGTTTTTTCTGCTGAGAGGGCTGTCACAATTTGAGGGCAGAGCTAACCTTCTCAGGGCTGCAGAGAATGGGCCAAGGGTGGCCACCAGGGGGCCCTTCGGCCATGTGGGGCTTAGCCTCCCCTCCGTGTCAAATTCTGAGCCCATATTTCATGAGTCTGGATTACTGAGGGTTTTTCCAGTCATGATTTCTCCATTTGTAGCAAAGAAAACAGAGTGGGAACTGTCCAGGACCCATCTTCAAGGACCCGATTTGAAGAGGCACCAATTATTAACGTGCCTAAATGGCCCAACTATCTAAGTCGTCCCTTGACCAGAGTGGGAGGGTGTCAACCAGGACAAGGAGACGCATGGAACGGAGGACTTCCAAGGCCCAGG
Source organism: Potos flavus (assembly GCA_028534135.1). NCBI lineage: Eukaryota > Metazoa > Chordata > Mammalia > Carnivora > Procyonidae > Potos > Potos flavus. The sequence goes on from CM052885.1 coordinate 88,190,561, forward strand.
TCAAGGCCGGTGTTCTGCTGTTGAGAGGCAGAACCAAAGAGCATTAGATGGCAGAGTTAAGAGGCTGGCCTGGAGTTGGAGTGACCCTGGGGACCCTCTCCCAGATTATTATTTTAAGCAAGATGGGTTTCTTTTGACACCCAAAGTCAAGACCCTTCACCGAACCCTACATTAGATTTCTGCTCTAAGTACCTCCAAAATAGGTTTTAAAGGGCATTGGACCTTTACCTCAAAATCCTGGAAAAAGGTTCATGGTATTGTGGGAGGGGCCTGGGCCTCGAGGTACGAGGCCTGATTCTATGTCCCAGCATTGCCCATATCTAGTTTTATAAGCTTAGGCAGGTCACTGTACCTTTGTGCCTGTGGTTTGCAAAAATGTCTACAAATACTCTCTTAATATCCATGCCTTGGGTAGCTGCCTCCCACATTGTTGTTGTGCTTGGCCACGTGATTTACTTTGGCCAACGAAAAGTGCTTGTGTATTGGGGCTTGTCTATTTTTGTTGCTCTTTGTAATCCCAAACCCCAAAAGCTAAATAATTTAGGGCCTCAGTTATTTCTTCAACAAAATGGGCATGGTGAGGTGGGGTGGGAACTCCATCTATCTGACATTGTAGGAACGGAGCCCTCAAGGTACACTAGTCCTGGGGAAAAATATTTTCCAACAATGTAAAAAAACCACAACAATGTGTTATACCAAGGGCTTGAAAACATCAAATTGATGTGGGCAGACGAAACAGAAACCTGATGGTTCCAAATATCTAAAATGTAACTACTATCTTCAGTTGCTAGGACACCTTCACCTTCTCCACCTGCTAAGTTCGGTTAAATCTATTGGAAAACAACCCCCTGCCTACTGCTTCCGTCAATTACATGTGCTGCTTTGTTAACAGGCCTATTGCCAGTTTTTCAAAGATTTGGACCTGAGATTTAACAGTTCTCCCCTCTCACTTTCATGATGCACCTGTACAGCTCTGTGGGCTGCCAGAAACTAGCAAATGCCCATTTATTAGGGAACCCCTACTGACACTATAAAACAATCACAGAGCTATCGTGGACCAACTACAGCCCGAGGTGCAGAGAAAGCTGCACGCCACACCGACGGGTTCCCTTTCCCACCTGCCCATACACATTGTTCTTATTTGGGCTGCTGGTCTGTTCTCCCAGGGAAACCGTTTGATCCGTAGGTGGAGGGCTGGCAGACCAGGCGATTGTGGTCCCTCGACTTAGCTCGAGGTTAGCTCGGCTAACCTTTCTCTGTAAATGGTTGGGGTATTTGTTCCTTTCGCGGATATGCTCAACGCACACTTCCTGGGCACCTACTTAGTGCTGGGTGCTCTGCAGGGGGTGAGACAGTTCAGTGGCCCGTTGCTTGTGAAGGACAAATTAGCCAAAGCTCAGAAATAAAGCAAGAGGATGTCTGCAGGTCTCTCGGTTCCTATCAGGGCACCATATGACAGGCCTGTTCAAGATGATCTAATTCTCTAGGACAAGGTAGCTTTGTTTCACCTATTATTTACTACTGATTAGGGCCCAGACTAAACTTTACATGCTAACTTGTACATTTTCATCCTGTAGAAATATAAGTAGATGTTTGGTTTTGTTTTTGTTTTTGTTTTTGTTTTTGTTTGGCCTGGTAGAAAGAACTCATTAAAAATTCTCATCATAAGAAAAAAAAACTGTAACTATGCGAGATGATGGATATTAACCAAACTTATTGTGATCATTTCACAATATATACAGATATCAGATCATTTTGTTATGCACTTTAAACGTATGCAATGTTATATGGCAATTGTGTATCAATAAAACTAGTAAAAAAAAAAATAACTGAAAGCTTGCTGATTTATTGCCCTATAGGACATTAACCAGTTTTATTTCTAACTTACAAAATTTACATCCTTATGATTTTCTTAAGGAATGTTTTAAATATGTGCTCCTCAAGTCCTCTGACCGGGCGTCAGCATCTTACTTCCCTCATTAATTAGTTAAATTAATTTTTGACATGTATCCCATTCATATTTGTATCAGACTCATGTTTTTAACATTACAAAAGCCATATTTGGACAGTCTTTTTTCTTCAAGGACGCTAGACTCTGTTGGGGAAGTTAAGAAATGCTTACACGCACACACACAAAAAAATGCAAGATGGAAGTGGGAAATTCCTTAGGAGTGGAAGCTTTCAGTGTGAGGAAGTAAAAAAGATCCAGACTCTTAGTTATGACTTCAACTCACCATGTATTGACCCTTTTACGTCACCATATTATGTTCTCTTATTTTCTCTGAAAGACCCTTGTCTGCATAGGGGTCCCATGCAGCAGGAAGCCAAAACGAGTATGGAGAAGCATGGTTTGTGACCAGGCCTTCTCTTAGGGTTTCCCCTCTGATGAAGGGCCATGGATGAGGGGGCAGAAGGTTACGTGCCAGTGGGCACTCACACTACTTTCAACCATTTTATTACCTCCCTGCACCCATACAGTTTCCTACTCTGACCCTAGAGAAATAAGGCAACCCCCAATGTTGTTCTCGGTAAAGACAATTCTCCCAGTACAATTCACTCAGTGAGGTGAGGTTTAGGAAAAGAGGACAGCAAGGTTCTCAGAAGCTTTCTTTCTGGGGGCGGTCATGAAGGGGGGCGGTTTGCATGAGAGAACACACTTCCAGGTTTACTGCCCTCCCCAGTATAAACACCATGGTATTCGGATGTGTCCGTCTGAATCTAGGCAGGAAATGACGGCACTGAGGTACTGGGTGACCAGGGAGAGCTTAATAAAGGAACCATTTACAGATGTCTGATCAAAGGCGCTGGAAACCAATGATCCTGCGGTACCCAGGGCCAGGAAGGCCAGGGCGATCTTATAGCCCTAGGCCTGAAGAGGGGAGGAAAAAGAGAGGTTACCATTATCCAAAGTGGGAGGAGGAGCGTTGTGTGTGGGTGTGTGGGGCAGACGGGGCTTGCCCTCTTCTCTTCCCCTCATCTGCTGCCCCAGAGCAAGGGAGCAGGTGATGTAACACACACAGATCAAGTACCCGAGGCCTAAGTCAGGATGGAGAAGGGCAAGCACGGGGTCTAGAGACAGAACAAGAAGATACAGGGCACACAGGCCATGTCTGGGGAAACCACGGGGTCACTCGTGCCAGGAACTGGACATTAAATAGAATCTTCACAACATCCACTTGAAGTAGCCATGAGTACCCCTATTCTGGAGATGAGGAAGGGGAGTCAGAGAGGTCCCTAGCTGGTAAGTAGGCTTCACAGCCCTGTCCCTCCCACAGTGCTCTGCTGTCCTAATTCCCCCCCTGGAGTGCTCTGCAGGCTAAGAGGGTCTGCAGCCCCTTGAAGTCCCCATCCTCCCCCAACTGTGGCTCCTGGTCCAGGGGTAATGAGGGGTAGCGGTTCCAAGGGGGCTGGCTCAAGAACACTGACCTGCAGCACACTGTTGATCTCAGCCTCAACTCTGCTCCCCCACTTTGGTGGGGGAGTCTTGGACTCCTTTTGTTAGGAAAACTCGTACTAGCCCAGTGCTTCTTGACTCGGGCAGTCAGATTTTATACATTAACAGATGTGTAATATACACTTATAAATATGTATTATATATAACTTGTATTTCTAAACATATTATATATTATACATAAAATTTATATTTATAAATTTAAAAATATATTTAGAAATATATAAAATTTATATTTATATAAATTATATTTTATATATAATATAAACATTATATAAAATTTATATTTATATTTATTTATAATTATAAATTATTATAATTTATAATAATTTATAATGATTATAAATAAATATATATATGTACACACACACACACACACACACATATATATATATACACACACACACACACACATATACTGCACAAGTTGAGAATGAATGGGCTAGTATGAGTTTTCCTAGGAAAATAAGTCCAGGACTCCCCCTACTAAACAAAGTATATATTTAAATGTATATATTCATAAATAAAAATTATATGTATATATATAGAGAGAGAGGAGATGAAGTAAGAATGGAATGGCATGTGGGGCGCCTGGGTGGCTCAGTCGGTGAAGCATTTGACTCTTGGTTTTGGCTCAGGTCACGACCTCAGGGTTGTGGGATCTGCCCCCCACGTCAGGTTCTGCACTCAGTGGAGAGTCTGCTTAAGAGTCTCTCCTTCTTCCTCTGCCCCTCCCCCTCCCCTCTCTCTCTGAAAAAAAAAAAGAGAATGGAATGGCGCATGGTACTTCATGCAAACATTGTGGCAGCTCTTCAGGGGGCCAGATGAGCAGAGAACAGACAAAACAGGTCACAAAGAGCCTGGTCGCAAACATGTGTCGCATTGGTTATTAGCATCCGGTGCCGTCACATTCTTCCTCACGCCTGCTAAACGTTTGGGGTGAACTTTGAACGTGGCAGGGGCCCCATGGCCGGCCATCCACAGTAGAACGTGTAAGTAAAATGCAGGCATAGAAAGGCCGCAATGGAGCAAGTAGAATGAACAAAGTACAGCCACACCCGAGAACATCGATGAAGCTCACAAACATGATAGCGAATAAAGCAAGTCAGATACCAAAGACATAAAACACACGATTCTATTTTTACGAAGCTTTAAAAGCAGGCAAAACGGACCGGCGCTGTTAGAAGTTAGGACAGCAGTGACCCTGGGGGTGCTAGTGATCAGAAGGGAGCCCTTGTACTTCGGGGGCACCGGCTATGCTCTATTTCTTGGTCTGGGAGGGGGGTCACGCAGTACGTTCGCTTCGTGAAAATCGATTGAGTTGTGCACTGTGATCTGTGCTCCCTTTGGTGTGTATGTGACGTGGATGCAGAACTTACATAACCACGAAAAACCTAAAAGAAAACAGAGAGGGAATCATGGGAGAAATGGCCATTGGCAAGATACAGCTATTTCTTAAAGATGCCACGCTTCTGTATTATTGCTATTTTCTAAACAATAAAGGGTACAGGGAAAGCCAGTGTTTGCAAAAAGAGGGGCTCCACCTTGCCAACGTTACTTCCCTGTGTCTCAGTTTTCTCACCTGTCAAATGGGGAGCATCTCTGCTGCAAACACACGTCTTTTCTCCCCTTCATGATTCTCTTTCCTCATTAGCCTTTCTAGTACTCACAAGTATCTATCTTTTCCATTGAATAGATCCCACTCAGGCTCAGCTCCTATCTTCCCTAGTTGTAAGCACTCCTTCACCTCTGCCACCTTTCAGAAATGTCTACTCTGTGCTAGCCTTGTTCAAACAGTCATCATGGATCAACTCAGTGCCTCCCAAAGCTCCCCATCAGGTGGGTACAAGCTCACCGCCTCCACTGTACAGATGAGAAAACTGAGTGGAGAATGTCTCCCAAGTCACTTGGCTCATGAAGGGTCCAACGGGGCTTACTGCATCTGTGAATCCAGCTGAAGGTGCTGATGCTGGACGGTGGACACAGGAGATGGCAGCCTGCTGTTGGCTGAAGCCACAGGGAAGAATGTTAACTGCCCCGGTGCAAGGAGAAGGATCAGAACACAGAGAGAGGACCCAGACCACCGGTCAGCGGCCTCCCCAAAGATGCCTACCCTTCAGGAACAAGGGAGTGGTCTGTGCTTTAGTCTTTTGAACTTTAAAGCCATTTTATCTCTCCAAGCTCCTCTTAGCACATAGTCTGTCCTGAGAATCATCGTACCACACCTGCCTGGCAAGAGCGGGGGCGTAAGACGGGTCTGGGGGTTTGGCTCCCCGTGTTGACGAAACATGATCCCAGGGATCCTTGGGAAGGAGGTAGCATACGAGAGGGCTTCTAGCCTGGGCCCAGGGTATGGGAGTCCTGACTCCCAGCCTGGGGCTTTTTCTATTCAATTGGCTGCTTCCGTGGGGTTGCTCTTGTCCACCACAGTTTTCCATGATGGAATAACAAAACGTTAGCCTTTGCTTTAAAGTTGCCATCTCACCAAAAAATCTTGAGATACTCTCTGAATAAGTGGATGGAAGGATAGATGGATGGATGAATGAACAGGATTTCAAAGCCCCATAGGCATGGGCATAGCTGAATCACCCTACCTCCCTGAAAATATGTTAGGGTCCTGGGATGTGGGGGGGATGAACAGAGGCTCTGGAAGAGATGGGGAAAGTTTTCCCTGCCTCAGTTCCTGGCTTGGTCTCCACTTGTGGGGCGACCCCAAGTTCTGCCCAAGATGACACGGCAGAGGCACCTGCCTCCCAGTGACGTCACGAGCAGTGCCCGGCTTTACTCTCTGAGCAGACAGAGAATGTAGAGACGGCACTGGAGGGACCAAGGGGGACAGCCACCTGGGCATGACTGAGTCACCATTCAATACCCAGCAAGCATACCAAGCAATATGGGGCAGGAGGGGCTTGGGAAGCAGGGACAGAAAGAAGACTCTGAAGGAGATGAGGGGTAGGAACACAAGTATTTTGTTCTCTTACATTCAGTTCTGATTCTGAACATTTTTGGAATCTACTTGCTTCTCTTCAATGTCAAATACGAATCCAAAGATGATACATAAGTATGTCTACGTACATACCGATTTGCAGACACACATATTTATAAGTACAGATACGGAAGCGTATACACGTGTTCACCAAGCTCACGGAAAGCTGGTAATAAGCTGAGTTATCACTTTAACCTACTTGTTCTCAAACTGTGGTCCCCAGGGTCAGCATTACTTGTTAACTTGAAAAATGCTGATTCTCAGGCTCACCCTGCAGACTCAGTCTCTGGGGTGGGGCCGAGCAGCTCGGGTTTTAACCAGCCCTTCCAGGAATTTGGATGCAGGCTGACATCTGAGATCCTTGGCTCTAACCAGGAGCATGAGGAACACGTGGCTCAGCAGTAGTTATGGAGCTATTATTCTGACGGTCACTTTAGCAAAGGGAAAGACTTTCAGGAAACGAAGGGCTCTCAAATGGCTGGTGTATTCTTCCTGCGGAAATGTAATCAGGCGAATAGCAAATGAGCCCCAAGGCATCCAGTCCAGCCTGGGGAGACCCTCTGAGCTGTCACCCACTCCTCAGGGATTTGTCCCGAAGCCCCCAGTGATGACACCCAGGGCAGAGCTCCTCACCCTCCTGGGTCCCTGGGTGAAGGAAGCTGCTGCTGAGTCAGGTGACATCAGAAGCCAATACAGCGGTGAAAAGATAGAACCTTGAGGGTGGAGGGTGTGCTGTAGGATTTGACTCGCTTCCCACATATCCCCAGTATCAATATGTTCTAGCCTTGTCCTGCTCGCTTAGGTAGCAAGTGTCCCGAATGGGGCAGCAAAGGGTTTCTAATGGACATCCCCCTCACTGTGCATCTATCTCTGAATAAGCTACGCAGGTCCATGGGGAGAGACAGGCTTGGGCCCTGATTGGCTACTAGATCAACTTTTCCAGCTCAGAGGGCTGGCAGATTCAAGAAGGCCCACGAAGGCCAAAGAGAAATTATCCATCAGTATATGAGAGATGAGGGAAGAAAGAAGACAGAAGACAGAGGAGAGAATTAGACCAAGAGTTTCCTTAAGGTGCCCCAAATGCCAAGGGCCTATTACCGTGGTTTGGGGGTGGTTCCTCTTCAAACCGGAGAGCTCCTCTCTTCCCTAAAAGGGCCACACAGCAAACCCATCAGCAAGGATAGATCCAAAACTGTCCAACAGCTAACCCGTGATTTTCTAGGAAATTGCAAAATGACTCAGGTATGAAGTTGGAGAAGCAAACCTATCTGTTCCCAGCCCATCCGCAGCAGTCACCATGAAAACCCAATGTGCCCCATTCCAAAGGGAATCATCCCCGAGGAGCATTCCTTCACCAGCTCCCCTGCATGCTTGCTCCTTATTCCCCCAAGGAGACCTTCTGGAACACAGAAGCCTGATGGATGAATCCAACCCAAGAGAATGCTGTCTTCAGACAACTCCCACGAACCCCGACCGGAAAGGGCTCATGCAGCAACCAGAGATTTGCTCTCCTCCAGCAAACTTATAAGTATAAATATACTTATATTTATACTTCTCCCACATATGCCAGGTTCTATCAACTTCTGAATGACTTTCAACATCCTGACTTTTGAAAGCAGGCCCTAGAAGGTCAGAAGATAGAGTTTGTTACAGGTGGGTCTGTTCATAATCTGACCAAAGGCAATCAGTTTCTTGCTTTTCAGAAGACAAAGAAAGCATCTTATGACCCCTCCCTCCCGCACACCACGGCTGGTTCCCTCACTCCCTGGCCGGGATCTCAGGCCTTGAGCCCAGCTAACAGAAGATCCTGTTCCCTGGAATTCCTGCCCCTCCCCAAGGGAATTGCTCCCGTCCCAGGTCTTGAACAAAGATTCCACGACGCATGTTTGATCTCTTCACGCTCCATTTTCATTAGTCCTTCACACTCTCCATCACTTGGAAAAATACAAACAGCATGGTTCAGTTTTAAGGTTAAGAACTGACAGTCTCCATAAACATTTTTACAATGGAAGCTGACTTATCCACTGCCAGGATTCGGTGTCTGCGGGAGGGGGTGAGGTGGGGAGAAGGCACAGTGGGTAGTAGAAGCCTTCAGCGTCAGAACAAGAGAACAAGAACTGTGCATTAAAAGTGGGTGAAAGAGGCCCTTGTGTATTTGCTGGCAAAGAACTGGGTTATCCATCTCTGAATAATTAAGGCATCTCAGGGAGGAACGAGGGGAAACCCGAGGTGCAGGGTACCCCAGGTATAAATTCCTGACTTATAGAAAATACAAAGCAATCAGCGGTCCTGAGCTGGGACACTATCATGCCATGAATATTAAAAGTGACCTAGGAAGAGCTTCTACAATCATTCTCAGGATATTCGAAGAAGAGAGACAGAGGATAATATAGATGCGGGCAAGGTAGACCCAGAACTTAACCCACACTCCACCCTAACCAGTCTCAAGTATTTAAGAGCTGAAATCATCTGATGAGCTGGGATTCACTTCCAATGGCATGTGGGCAGATGAACTTCAGGACCTTTATTCATTTACTCACTCAACATGTAATTACTGAGAGCCAATTACTCTATCCCTAGCACTGGAAAGACAATGATGAGAAGACTGACACCATTCTTGCCTTCATAGAATTTCCAGTCTCCAGCAGAGGTTCCCAAACTTTGCTGTACCTCCTGGTGCCCAGGTCACACCCCAAACCATTTAAATCAAGGTGTCTGGAATGGGACCCAAGTACCGTACTTTGCAAAGATCTCGGGGTTTCCGTGGTGTCACCAAATTTGGGAATCACTTAGGATTCTTAGCAGTGCTCCCACGATTTGCCCAATCTACGAACACTAAAACGTTGCCCATCGCTCGTTCTAGCAGCCCCTGCTCTGCTTTCTGAAGCTCCATGTGTCCACAGGACTTCATCCTAATAATGTCTTCCAAACAAGTGCGAAATTCTGTGTGGCTCCCAGGGGAGTTTCCTGACTACAAGTACTAGCCACATTTTTAAACACTGGCAGGAACACCTCCTATTCCAAACCCTAAATCTGAACACATTAGCCAGCACCTAATCTGATAATGGTATAAAGTATATGAGACCCAGGCCATCCCAGAAACTCTAAGTCTCCTGGCTGCCGTATCTACAAGGTCATTTCATGGCATAAATCCTGGGAGCAGACTCCCAGCAGGTTTAAATCACCCGATGTCTTTGTTAAGGTAGAAAAGGAGAACTTGCTTGATAAGCCCTTTCCCTCTGTTCTCTCTGAGCTTTTTTATATCCAGTTCCCCTTCAAGCGATCAATGGAAATCCATTATAGACTTTCTTGGACCTGCTCCTGGATTTTCATCAATTTAGAAAGGAAACATTACATTAAGTCTTTTTCTGGAAGGCCCCAGGAATGTTCAAAAACGAGAATAAAAGAAAAGAGAAAGAAAAAAGGAGCCTGCTTTGAAGTTGCAATGAATGTGCCAGAACAAACAAAACAAAAAAATTAAAAAAAAAACACACAAAACACCCAAAACCCAAATGATGGATCCTGAGAAAAATGTTGCAGGAGAAGGACTTCCCCTGCTTCCCATTGTGCGTTCTTAAGGCTGAAGTGGTCCCCACTCCAACCGCCAGAGCCTGCCAGTTGGCCAACCCAGCGGCATTCCACTATAGAGATTAAAACCAACTTTATGATTGTGGTGCAAATAATAAAGAGCCTGGCAGAGTTTCCTTCCAAAATGAAAGCTCATTTATTTTCTGAGGTGTATAATTTGGTTGTAAATGTTTCCTTTGGGCCAAAACATCCCAGATTGGGTTTTTGCCTGGAACACATCACTGCTCTGCTGGAGAAGAATGGACTCCGTGTGGTCCTGCCTCATCCCTCCACTCAGGGCATGGAGGGGCTCGAGTTGGCCTGCTCTTGCTTCCAGTCTGGAGGCAGCAGTGTACTGGGCAGAACCAGAGGTGAAGAGGCAGGAGGCCCTGGGGCTCCTAAGTCCTGGTCCACCTGTGAGATGGACAGGTTCATCGCTGGCCATCACTCATGCCAGCACTCACTCATGCCACTCATCACTTGGCACTTCCGGTTAGTGGCGAGAGTGGAAGATCATCAGGAGCCCTGGTCCCTGCAAGACTTGGCTTTTCTTCCAGGTCTTTGTGTCCTCATTTTATTTATCTTTTCAAAAATCATCCTACAAAAATCCACCCAGCAATGACTAATATTTGGAGAAAGGCAAAGTCAGATTCTTTCCAGGGCTCATGGGCTGACCACACGTACTTGGGGCGAGATTTTGGCCCATGGTGTGTAGCCAGTCGCACCCAAATACAAACGGCTTTCTTGCCTATATAAGCAGCTTCAGAAATAACAGCCCCTTTCTACCAGTTTTGCGTTCATCACCTCTCTTCCTTACATCGTCCACTTTCAGTGTTATGCTTTGTAGATAAAAAACTATTTATTCCACTTTTCTCCCCCTCCCAAACATCTCGTGGGATCAGAGAAATGGTATCAAACCCATCATGCGACATAAATTCCTTCAGGATCTCTGAAGCTATCACTCTAACACGGGATTTGAGAGGCAGGAAGGGGAAAGACGTGTGCTGAAAAGAGAAACAAAATTAGTGCAGCTGGTCCTAGGAAACGTGAGAGGAACGCTGGTAGAAATTCACGTTAAGGGACCTAGCTCAAGCGGCAAAGTTCAATGGTCTCACGTATTATGAAGTCACCTGCTGGGAAATGCAGCAGGCTTTGGCTAAACCTAAGACCCTTCTGAGATTGACCCTGAAGCACTATGTCAGGCAAAATGTTACATTAAAAAAAAAATAGCTTCCTACGGAGTATAGACACCTCACTGCTAAGATGAATGGCGCACCAACTTGGCAAAATTATATCAAATTTTCCAGTAGATCGTGGCCTCTCTGAGTCAGGTCATGCACCATGAGCCACGGGCAGGTCACACTCAGCTTTTTGGATAATCACCTGCTGCTGGACATCAGACTGCTAATTCAAGTGGAGAAACAAGAAATGTTCTCAAAGGAGAATCAAGGGATTAAATGCTAGAGAATACAGGCTTCTGACAATCCAGGCACAAAGAATCATACTAATGTGAACGGGGCCCCACAGCCTTAGCCTCCAGGAGCCCAGTAGTTAATTCCTTCAGCACTTCTTGCTGCTGCCATCAATTGCATGGCCCACCTGGCACTTGGGCAATCGGGCTCATACGGTCTTTGGAAACCACAATACTGATGCGGCATGGACAAGTCATAGAGGAAATTCTGACTTTCCTCAATATCAGACTCACCAAAGCAAGGGATTCAGACAAGGCCTGTTGCATGAATGTCACGTTGGCACTGTGGTTAGAGGGCTTTATTCTAGGACACACGCATCATATGGACACAAAAGAGAAGCCAAGATCCGACTTTTCAAAAACTCTAATTCTTTCCTACTTCACTACCTTATGTCAATACATCTGAGCCTCTGGGGCTGTAAGTCACTTCCTGTCATGGTCAAGTCACATGTCCTTTATGAAGCTTTTCACAGTTCCCAGGTGCAAACGTGACTTGGCTGAAAATCATTTTGAATTCAGAATATTGCCTACAGAGGTCTGGACAGTGGGTTTTGAGAAATAATTACCCTTCATGCCTGAGTCTCTCTTTTAAGTCGCTCTTCCTCCTCTGAGGTTCTGCGCATGAATAGTCTCTCTCTCTCTCTCACACACACACACACACACAAGGTAACAGTGTGTGAATACTCTCTCTCTCAGTGAATACTCTCTTTCTCTCTCTCTCTCTCTCACACACACACACACACCCACACCCACATACAGCACTTTCCTGACAGAAATGCCCGTGGTTCCAACCAAGGCATCTGGTGAAAGTGTCCTGGGTCACTAGAAACCTCTTGACCTGCGCAGGCTACAACCTCCATGATAACTTACTTCATCACGTGGTCAGAAGTGAGTCAGGGGACAGCAACACACACATACAAGGTAACATTTACCAGCACCATGTTTCCTGATGCTACTTTTTTTTTGGGTAAGCTGGAAAGGTTAATTCACGGAGGAACAAAAAATTGCAGATTCAGGCCCCCTTCCTGCCCCTGATGATCTTTTATTTCTTTATTAAAAAAAAAAAAAAATCTCTGTTCTACTCACTCTTTTGCCCTGGGATGGTTAAAAAAAAAAAAAAATCAAAAGAGTAGAGCATTTATTACAACGCAGGGGTTGTTGAGGGATTGTGAATCATTCCTCTAAAAAATCAGGTCAAGTTCAGCAGTTCTACATTTAAAAGAAAAATATAAGGTATGAATGGAGAAGCCCAAATTAGTCACTCCTTTCTTACAGGTCAGGGTGTTGGAACTTAAGAATCTAATGGGGGCTCTGTCATTGTCAGCTATCAGCAAGGAGGTCAATTTTCCTGGACTAGCTTTCTTATCTCTACATTGAATATAAGAATATCCCCTCTGGGGTGCCTGGGTGGCTCAGTTGGTTAAGCGACTGCCTTCGGCTCAGGTCATGATCCTGGAGTCCGAGGATCGAGTCCCGCATTTGGCTCCCAGCTCCACAGGCAGTCTGCTTCTCCCTCTGACCTTCTCCCCTCTCACGCTCTCTCTCACTCTCTCTCTCTCCCAAATAAATAAATAAAATCTTAAAAAAAAAAAAAAAAAAGGAATATCCCCTCTGTCTTCCCATATCTAGTGAAGGCATTTTGGGAAGCACTAACTGATGGAGCGCATTTCACTGAGCATGCGCTGTATATATGCAGGGCTTACACCACGTGTGCGGTGGGGTATAAAAGAGAAGCCGCTACTGTCTCTGCTCCCAAGACCCTTATCCTGTTTCGGCAGGCAAAGGGGGGAGTGGGGATGGCTCACACCCTCAGATCATTATATATGAGGAATGACGGAATTCTCATTTAGCAGACCAACAATGCTACAAGGGTTCAGAAATGGCCCATTTCCACCTTGACAGTTCATAGAAAAAAACTTTCGCGACTCGTGCAGAATTTTCGCAGCTGGAAAGAGGGAGCAAGGCAGTATTAGCCAAGCGAATGGTCTGAGCAGAGATGCAAAAGAGCATGGGGAGGGCACAAGGAGGAATAAGAGTCCAATTTGGCTGCAAATACAGCCTATAAAGCAAAGGGCGAGAAAAGTTGATTAATTCCAGATATGCAGTTCCTTGATACCTGTTCTCAGGCAGGCAATAGGAGGAGCCTCTGGAGATTCTTAAGCAAGACAGGGCAATCATTTTTAAGGAAATTAATGTATTCTATTTTGAATAGACAAGAGAAACCGGAATTAAAAATAAGGAGATCTAGAGAAGTGAGGACCCAGTTCACCGCGCCAGACAGGGAAGGGGAATGGTCCACGGGGACATTATCAGCACATGGAGCCGAGTACAGAAGGCAGCTTCGGAAGGGTCCTCAATGGTCGCATCGCCCGCAATTCACACTTTCCTGCAATCCCCTTCCTTTGAGTATGGGATAGAGCAAGTAACTTGGTTCTAACAAACAGGATATGACCAAGGTGATGGGATGTCACAGCGATTGGGTTACAAAAGGCCATGGATTTTGTCTTGCCCACGCTCTCTTTCTGGCTTTACTTGTTTGCTCTGATGAAGAGAGTTGCCATAGTTGAGCTGCCCTATGGACAGGCCCCCATGGCAAGGAGCATTGGGCGCCCTCTGCTAACAGCCCCTGAGAACCTGAATCTTGCCAATAAGCAAGCCAGTAAACCTGGAAGCCAGTCCTCCTCCAGCCATGCCTTGAGTCCTGTCTGATAAACTCGATTGCAACCCAAGCTGTGTCCAAGTCTGATCTACAGAAAATGTGAGATAAACGTCCTTTTAAAAGCTGCCAAGTTTTGGAACAAGAGATAACTTGTTATAATACATAATACATAGATCATATACATCTAATACACATATATTATAGTGTATCCTACAGGGAGGAAGATACTTCACTGGCATGGAGATGGTGGGAACAACGGCCCTTTGAGATTAAAATCCCAGCCTCATGGCCCAAAGTTGTGAATACTCTTTTTTTTCTAGGCTTTGTTGATTTTAAAACTTTTCATAAAAAGAAACCTCTCCACCACCCCCTTTTTTCACTGTTTCCTAGAGCTGATTAAAGAAACATGACTTGATTTTCAATTTCAAGCAACTCAGGGGGGCATTCCAATAGAAAAACCGGCAGGAAATTAATGCCATACACGCCAGGCAAGGCAGATGCTTCTAAATCTGACATTTAGGTGAAACACACCTTTCCTTTTGCCCTCTTTTGATTTTGCGTTGGTAGTTTGTTTTTAGGAGCCTGGTAAGGGGGAACTATTCTCTCAACATAAAAGGCGGTCACCCCACAAATGCAGTAGTGCCACCAAAATACTGGAATGATAGTAACAAAAAATTTGGCCAAGGGATGTTTAAGAAACCGAATTATTCCCTCATTTGTGTTTGAATTATATAGTATCTAGCAAAGCTAATATCATGCCTGTGAACTATGTAATAAACTTCCATGTTAAGCCTTTTAAATGTGTATTTTTTTTTATGAAATGTCATTACTTGTAATTAAATTCTTTTCACTGGTCTTGTGAGAAAAACAAATTATAAAACTACCTTACTACAGAGTTTGCAGGACTTAAGGACATACAACGTCCAAAGAAGGAACCACACTCTGTTTTTATTAGCCAAGGTTGTTTTTTTCTTCCCCCCACAATGACAACTTTCACAGTAGCGGGAAACAGAGACTCTGGACTTGAGCTTGACACCTTGGTGAGACCTGCGGTCATCACAGTGGGGAGGGACTGCCACCTGCAAATTGGTCCTAGATGGCTGTGCTGAGTCAATTCTCCTGCTTGTGTGCACTTTTCATTCTAAAAAATACGAGCTCTGCATTTAGTACAAGATTGAGGCCGATTTTCTTTCTGCTTGAGTTTACCTCGCCCGTGTGTGAGTGGAGAGGAAGACAGCATACAGTGTGGGTTTGACCATGGCTGTGACCTTTCTAAACTGCTAATGGGCTCTCTCTCTCACCTGCACGTGGATCAGCACCTCCTCCATTGCAGCTGGGTAACAGACGAACATTCCCTTCTGCAAATTCCTTGAGCACTGAGGCTTATCTCCATTCCACTAAAGGAAACACGTTATCTGGATAATAGAGAAAGTAAGTCCATCTTCCCTTCAAACATATATTTCAGGGAAACAGTACCTGCTGCTCTAACTGCAGAAATACTGTGAACTCTAAGTCCTGTATTCCTAATCAAATGGGTTATAGCAACTTCTACCCAAACTATGTTTTGCTGATTGGTAGCCGGATACCTACTTATGGTGCAAAGAGATGCTTAGAGGTGATGAATATGGCTTGAAACTGGGGGCATCTTTAATTTCCTCCTTAGGTTTTGGTGCTGGGGAAGGACTCAGTTTTTTCTTGACTACATGTCTTACATTCTGCAAAGTGATGGGCTGCGTGGTAATTAATGGTCAGTTGTCGGTCATGCAATGAGACACAGCTAAAGGTGAGGCAGGAAGAGGACAAAAAGCTAGGAGCACAGGCTCAAGTGTGGTACCCAGAAGTGGACACAGAGAGTCCTGGAAGCATAAGGCACATTGAATAATAAGGCAGGGAGGGCTAGCTGCCCACCAGAAACAGGTCCCCCCGCTCCAAGGTGGAGGCAGCCAGGGAATGCTCTTGCCAGCCACCTTGCATCAAGGTATGATTGATGTTGAGCAGAAGTGATGTGTGTCCTTTCTAAGCTGGGACTGTTAAGACGATGACAGTGTCAGGATACCTGGGTGGCTCAGTCAGTTAAGCGTCTGCCTTTGGCTCAGGTCATGTTCCCAGGGTCCTGAGATCGAGTCCCACATTGGGGTCCCTGCTCAGTGGGGAGCTGCTTCTCCCTCTGCGTGCCGCTCCCTCTGCTTGTGCTCTCTCTCTCTTTCTCTGACAAATAAACAAATAAATAAAATCTTAAAAAAAAAAAAGACAACAGTGCCTCTGGCAGCTTGAGTCCCTGAATGACCCTATGGAAATGACCACTAAGAATGCTGAGGACGATAGAAGTTAAGTGCTGTGTCTGACATTACAGCCGGTTAGTGGTAGAGTAGGGACTCAAACTCATGTCTTCTGAGTTTCAAGGCAAGAGCTCTTTCTGACAATGAAAAAGGAACTTTTGCCCCAAGCTACTGTGGTCATACTGATTGAAAGTATAGACTCTGGGATCCAGGCAGCCAGAGTTCAAATCCTGCCTCTACCTCTACTAATTGTGTGACTTGGACAAGTAATTTAACCTTCTAGTGTAAAAACAGGGTTAATAATAGTGCCTGCTCATGGTGTTGTTTTGAGGATTAAATAAATTAACATTCATCACTTGCTTAGAAAAGTGCTTGGCCCATAGCAAGTGCTATGTAAGTGTTTGACAAAAACAGGTAGATAAACTCAGGTGAGGTCTATTTAACTACCAGTGTACACCATCCCACGTGGGAACACTAAGGGAGCTGATGCCTTAAGCTATGGCTGCCAACCCCACCTCGTGAGACCTAAGTAACTCCTATCCCTCATCTGATGCCCTTACATCAAACTAATCAGAGAAACAAGAGCCCAGAGGCCACCATCGAGAAAAGAATGTCACCTCTAGTCAAGAAAAGCTCAAAACCATTCCCATCATTGTTTCTCTAGCTGCCATTGAGAGATCGTCCATGACCATAGGCTCTCCATCCCACACTGCTTTGAACATCTCTTAATTGGACTCAACCTGACCCCGCCACCCTCCCAAGCCCTCCTTCTAGGACTTTTATTCCATGATAAGCCATCTCTTCTCATTTTCAACTTCTTCTCTATTCCTTCAACCTTCTCCTAGGTCTTCCTGGTCCCCATAGCTGCTTCCTGACCATTTCTTCCCCTTCTTCCTGAAAAAACAAAACAAAAAAATGCATAAGCATTTCAGGATGATGGCTATTCCAACTCTTATGTGGAGCCTCTCATCATTCTTCATTCACTGAAAAATGGAACCTTCTGGCTTAGTCTTCTTCACCAATCTCGTCTGTTATCCTGTTTGGTAACATCTTCAACATGTTTCAACATCTATGAAGACGGCCCTCTCAGCTCCTTGACTTCTCACCACCACCGTTTTCCTCCACTGCATCTCAGCTACCCTCTGCCCTCGACCTTCTGTCAGCAAATCCAAAGATACTTCCTGTTCTGTTAGCTCGTTTCCCTAGATTTCAAATCACTGAGATCTCTGGTCCTCTACCATTTTCTCACCACTCTGCAGCTTTCTCTTTTACTTTCCTTCTTATTTAGCATATGCTTCTTTATATAATCATTTCTTTGTAACTCCCCTCAACTCTCCTTGCCTCCTTCTCTCCCTGTGATCTATTTCACTGGCAAAACTTCAGTTCTGGTTGAACCCAATGATCCAACTTCTCTATGTTAGTAGCCAAGCAGATGGATGATGGGAAAAATGAAATAGCCCAACTTGAAAACCTGCTCTGTTTCATGTTCTCAAAGCTCAAATAAGTACTCAGCACTGTTCCAAAATCAATGGCCCCATCGCTTCTCAGCCTTTTGGCTAAGATCAAGTGCAAAATCAATGGCCCTTCCCTCACAATCTCGCCTTCTCCGGTATATATACTCCCTCTAAGGGAGTATATATACACACACACATATATGTGTGTATATACATGCTCTATACTTATATGTACATCATGTCCTTTACTTGACTGCAATCTGGTCTCTGAAATAAAACAGCCCCTACTCTTCCTCATTGTCCTCACTGCATATTTCACTGAAGGAAGAGGAGCCATCCATGGTTAATTCATGAGAGTTGTATGGCTGACTTTCGTATTCTCACACTAGATCTACACTTCCACCTGCATAGCTCCTCCTTCTTCTCAACCGTTGCATGGAATGGTCATCCCTGCTTCTATCAAAGGCCAATTTCCACACATGCATTCTTGCTTTGTTGATCAGTTTACCTCTCAGCCCTCCCCTCTCAATCTGTCATCATTAATTTTCTCCTTTCTATTGGCTCAGTCTCAGCACCAGTGACACCCTGGTACCTCTGATCTCAAAGCAAATGAACCAAATACCCACCTTCAACCCCATGTCCACATGTTTCCCCTTCATATCAAAGCTTTTGTAAGACTTATAGAATCTGTTTCTTCTTCTTCACCTCCTGTTTGGTAGTTCACCCATTAGAGGCTGACATCTGTTCCCATAATGCCTCTTAAACTGCTCTCATCAAGGCTTTCAGCAACGGCTACGCTGCCCAGTTGAATGGGCACTTCTCTGTCCTCATCTTCTTTGCTCTCACAGTAGCATTCAAAAGGACTCTTTCCTTAAGGTAGTCTCCTCCCTTGGTGTCCCTGACAACTCTTGGTTCTCCTGCTACCAGTTTGGTCATGACATCTCAGTCTCAGTTCCCAGTCCATTTAACCACTTCCCTGCTAATAATCTTCACTTGGATGTCCCATAGGCATCTCAAATTTCATATGTCCACTATAGATCCACTGATATGTATGCCCCACCCCCCATAAAACTGGAAGTTATCTCTACTTGTCAGTTTTTCGACTCTGAAATATGATCCATGAGCCCATCCTATTGGCTCTGTGTCAGAATAGTATCTTGCATCCATCCACTCCTCCCCACTCTGGTCTATGTTTCTTCTTCTCTTGCTGGATTATTTTATTTTAGAACCTCCTAACATGTTTACACCTCTCCCGCCCATTCTCTACAAACCAGACAGAGCCATCATCCAAGATCTCTTTAATGGTTCCTTCCTTGCTGATCTCAGAAGAACAGCTACATCCTTTGATGACCTAGAAGGCTCTACCCTTTTCTGCAAGTTCTCAAACCACTTTCTTCCTTATACTTACTCCTTTTCTCCAGTCTCTTTTCTATCTCTTAGTCAAGCCAAAGTTTCCCACCTCAAGGCTTTGGTGCTTGTGATGACATTTGTTTGAACGGCTCTCCAATTAGTTTTTGCAAAGATGGCCCTGTCTTATTCAGCTCCAGTCTTCAGTGCCACTTTTCTGCCAAGTCCTTCCCTGGCCATACTCTTTTAGTAGGTATCCCTGTCTTTTCTCCCTGTCCACGTCCATTATAATCCATAATAATTACTTTACTTATGAATTAATTATTTGCAATCTCCCCTTTGAGAGCATAAGCTTGTACTCTGTTGAATCTCCAGCGTCTAGCACAGTGCCTGCACATAACAGGCAATATGTAAGTGCTAAATGAATGAATGGAACCATGGAATGCTTACTATATAGTTGGGCCATGCTCTATACTTGTATGTACATCATGTCCTTTACCTGACTGCAACCTGGTCTCTGATATAAAACAGCCACAATTCATGGTCATTTAATTTCCTTTCAGTTCTCATAACAACCCAATAGCAACTGTACTCTCAGAGCCTGGGCATTTTAGATGTGCATTTGCTCCATTTCTCTTCAGTAAAACAAAACCATGTTAAGGATGTCCAGAAATGGGAGATTGTGTGGCTTCATGAAAGAGGACTGGCTTGGGAGTCAGTCAACCTGGAATGAGTAGTATGGTCTTGAGGGAGTTCTTTCATTTCTCTGGGTTTGGGATTCCTCATGCAAGAAATGAGAAGTTGGGACTCAGTTTTCCAGGTGTCTTGACAACAACAAAATTCTAGGGTTTGGTGAGTGCCTGTGACCCGCCTTCTACGTAGAGTGTCTCATCTTGGTTGGGGAGTGTGCGTGTGCGTGTGTGTGTGTGTGTATGTGTGCTGTGTGTGGCACAGAGCTTGGATGAAGGGCAGGGACCCTGCCTGCACCAGGTACATACGCAAGCACCTGTCATCTGCCCTTGGATCTTGTAGCACAAAAAGCACTTCACTTAGGGTGTTAGGACCAAGACACAGAACCTTCTAGGGGCATAGCCAGAGCAATTCTCCTGCCAGCATCCACCTTTCCTTAAATCTCAAGAGGGAGCCCACAGATGGCTCCCTGATGTTGCTTTAGGCTGAACACTTGGGATTTTGCGGGTGCTGAGTTTTTCTTTTAAAGGGAGTCTGTGGCCGACAGACAGCCCCTGCCACTTGGGCCAGTTCCATTTCACTGGCAACTTTCCACGGCACTTCCACTTCCACCGCAACCTAAGTGGCATGAGGAACCCCCACCCTGAGAATAGTAGACACATACAGGAGCCTTCAAAGTAAAACAAATTGAGTTAATGGCTTGAGCACTCTTGGAGCAACAAGCATTCAGAGACCCAGAGAAAAGCTGCAGGCTACTTGATTAGAGGGCAGCTCTTTAAAGCTGTGATTCTCTTAGTTTTCCCCTGTGTTCGCATCCCCGTCCTTTGTTCACATTAGGAAGGTGGGAACGGTGCTCTTCTTGGCTCCACGACACACAGGTCTTGGCTTATTTTGGGCCATATCATTCTGTACTTGAGTTCTCTGGGTCTGGTCAGGCCCACTTCCCTTCTCTTCTTCCCTTCTTTCCCCATTTATGAACACATTGAGGGCCAAGGACACTGACGTTCATTTTTGGGTTATCCCAGAGCTTTGCATGGGGCCTGGCCTTGGAGAAAAAGCAGTGGGAGAGCCACGGCGGGCCACGGGCACCACACTGGACCGTACTTCAGGGCGACGAGGCCAGTGGCGAGAAACTAGAACAGAAAGGCCGCAGGTGCCTTCGGAAGAGCCCGACTCTCATTATCTCCACCTGCTGCTCGACAGGTAGAGTCACTCTCCTTGGGGATTCCATGAGCTTTCCAAATATTTCCAGGTCCTTCCCTCTGATGCTTATTCCTGTTTCAGGTGAGATTGATCTCATTTCGTAGGTGTCTTATGAATTGTTTTGCCTCCGTCAAAATCTCCCTGGGAAAACTGCAGCTGTTTCACATGGTCGGTGTGTCTTCCCGAAGGTGTCAGTGAGGGGAGCAGAAAGAAAGGACCTGCTCAGGAGTTAGCCTTTTTCCAGCCAAGTGTGGCCTGCCGAACCTTCTCAAGAATAACACATGAAACAGAAGTGGAAGCCTCGAGCCAGGGTCACTTGGCCACTCCTGAAAATGTTTTATCCCCCGTGGACTGCTTCATTGCTATAATAAGTGATTGCAGATTGAAAGGATCATTCTGGATTGTTTGGTTTTGAATGGGCTGGCAATTGTGACAGCAGAAGTCTCTTCCTCCACCACCTGAGTCAGACCCCAAGTAACGCCAAAGACATCCTGTATGTTGTAAGTAATTTTACTTGCGTACCGGAGAACTGTTTTCCCTCTTAGAAAGGCGATAAGGTTCTTCATTTTCTCGGAGTCATAAGAACAATCCTGTTGTTTTCTCACTCAGTTCTAGTATCTGTAGATGCTAATAACTCCCCGAGATTTCCACACTTAGGGCTGTGTGAAGGAATGCTGTCCACATAGATCCTAAAGGACTGCACAGAACTGATCCGGGCTTAGTTTGGTCTCAGTCCTTAAACAAATGTGTACTCCATAAAGGGCAACCCTAAATAAGTTAATGAGTAATGGGATATGGACTGTGCCATTTTGCCTGATTTCGGCAAGGTGGCCCTCTGGTTCGAAGTTGATCGCCCCTCATTAAGGACTTTCCCAAGACCTTGCAGAGCCTAGGGAAAGGGCTGGAGCATAAAAATATAACTCAATTAGTCGAAAAAAGTCACCACGTTGAATAGAAGGCTGTCAGACCAACGGCTAGACTTTTAGGAGCGTTTGGGCACACGTAACCACAGTGATGGAATGTTCATCTCACAGCGTTCTCAAAGGTATTCTTTTTCTAAAATTTTAAGTTATTGCTTCTCTTTATTGTACACAGTGTCCTATAAAGAAGATATATGTCCACAATTGAGCTTTGAAAGAGGACCACGGGGCCAGTTCCATTTAAAGGGAATGAAGTCAAGCAGTAAATTTGCTGGTCATTCTTTTCATATGGACTGTATCTCAGCCAGCAGTGGGTCTTTGATGTCGTAACAATAGCGTGGGGCCATGGAAGCAGGAGAGGATCCCCATAACACCGAAATGCGTCCACACTCGTTAAAATTTGGAGACCAGTCTGCAGGGTACCGCCCATCAGGGAGCACAGGGAGTGAGCTCCGGGGCTTGTGGGAGGCCCTTCCCAGTGAAAAATGGCCATATCTTCGGTACTGTCCACCCTGCCTGTTGCATTTTTTACTGTATTTTTCATTGAAGTATGATACACATAAAGAAAAATGCACACATGGGGCACCTGGGTGGCTACAGAGGGTTAAGCCTCTGCCTTCGGCTCAGGTCATGATCTCAGGGTCCTGGGATCGAGCCCCGCGTCGGGTTGTCTGCTCAGCAGGGAGCCTGCTTCCCCCTCTCGCTCTGCCTGCCTCTCTGCCTAGATCTCTGCCTACTTGTGATCTCTCTCTGTCAAATAAATAAATAAAATCTTTAAAAAAAAAAAAAAGAGAAAAGCACACATATAACAAGAGAGCTCCCTGAGATTTCGTAAACCAAATGCGTCTGTGTCAATAGCACTCACATCATGAAACAGAACATTAGCAGCACCCCAGAGAGCCCCCTGGTGCTCCCTTCTAGGCACTTCCTTGATCAGGGCAACCAGTGTCCTCTCTTCTAACAGCATCGGTTTGTTTTTCCTGGTTGTTTTCCATAAACAGCATCAGCCGGCACTCTCCGTGCCCAGCTTCTTTCAGGCAGCATTACCAACGTGAAGTCGTAGGGGTTCTGAGTAGTTGTTTGCTCGCTCTCAGTGTGTGCACTTCCTGATGATCTGTTTCACTGATGATAGGCATTTCGCTGGTTCCAGTTTGGAGCTATTTAAATAGTGCTGCTCCTGGGGCACCAGGGTGGCTCAGTCAGTTAAGCGTCTGCCTTTGACTCAGGTCATGATGCCAGGGTCTTGGGATCGAGCCCCACATCAGGCTCTCTGCTCGGCAGGAGTCTGCTTCTCCCTCTGTCCCTCATCCAACTCATGCTCTCTCTTTCTCTCTCTCTTTCTCAAATAAATAAATCTTAAAAAAATAAATATAGTGCTGCTCTGAGCATTCTTTCTCGATCTTTGAGAGCACGGATGAGTACATTTCTGTGGGGTATATATCCAGGGTAGGACAGTTGGGCCAGGGGGTACATACATATTATTTCAGTAGTTTGGAAAACCAGTTTTCCAAAGTTTTCATATCAGTTCACATTCCCCATAGGTGATCTACATTCTCGCCAACACTTGGTGTCTTCAGTTTTTTTTTTTTTTTTTTTTTTGCCTTTTTGCCTTTCTGATGGGATGGTATAGTGATTTCATATTATAGTGATTTCGTATTTTTGGTGGTCATGTGTTTTTTACAATTAAGCTGTATACCCAGTCAATGTTCAATTCTGTGACGATCAACAAATTAATAAACTATTAAGATAGTTGAAAGGAGACTTGTCCCAACTCAACATTTGGGGTGCAAAGGGAGAAGAAAGAGGTCACTGCATACTAGAAGTATAAGACACAGCCTACCAAAACCAAAACAAAACAGGGGATAAAATACACTGGGAATTCAGGGCAGTAAGGGGTGAAGAATAACCGAAAAAGATCTGGAACCAGAGTGGCCACAAGCTGATTAGACATTAGCAATGTAATGCCGTAGCTAACAAAGGGAATGTGATACCCCTCTCGACTATGGGAAACATTTAAAAACTGACCACTTGTTCTTCAGAAGACCTTGAGGAAATGGACTTTGTGACACACCGAAGAAAGGGAAAATTGGATTAGTCGCAAGGAAGAAATTCTTCTGGCCAGCCACAATCACTAAAAAGCAGAACATACAGCTCAAGGAGCCTGTGGAACTCCTGTCCCCCAGGCACGTCCTGTTTCTCTTATTATGTCTGGGAAAGGAAGGTAGGAAAGGGTGTCCCTTCGTCAGGGAAGTGGTCGCAGGCTTAAATGGTTGAGGCTCTGTGAGTGATGAAGAACATATTTGCGGGCATGGTTCCATCCCTACCACAGAGCACGTGATTTTTAAGCAGCGAGACTGCACAAGGGAGGGCATTCAGAAGGAAGGCAGAAAGAGATGGACATGCATTGCTTGACTCAGAAACAACCTTTGGTGGGCGGAATCCTGTGCTGACAGAAATGCACAGCCTTCTCCAGTTCGAATTTCTCAGAGGCAGGCTCCTTCGGGCCCCACCCTTCCCCTCGGCCTGAGACGGGCCCAGAGCCAGGCTGAGCTCTGAGCTCCACGCACACAGCCCTAGGTGGTGGCTGGGCCCCACTGGAAATGCTCATCCCATCCCTCCAGCATCTGCTTCAGGACGTGGCCACGTGGTGGGTCGGGTGGGGAGGGGGCCTCTGTTGGAGCAGGAGGCCAGCTGCTTTTCCAGTCTCTTCTCTCAAGCTGTCCCTGCTCTTGCTTTCCTTTCCTTCTCCCACATGGGAGAAGAAACCAAGCATAGCCTTTTCAGAAGCATCACTGACTGGCATGAGGCAGAATGTTCTGGCCACATAGAACCGGCCTGGACTGCATCAGTCCTGTGCTACCTTGCCCGCCACAGGAGCGCTCTGAGCAATCAGATGTCACACCTTCATTTCCTCACATTGCTTTGCCTTGGTTTCTTCAGCTGCAAAATGGAAATAGTCCCCATTGGGCCGCTTTGCGAATTAAAGGTGTAAAGACATGCAGTCTTGATGGCAGTGCCTGGCACAGAGTAAATGCTCGCTATTAGCTTTTGGATCGTCATTACCAGTTCTGAAGATGGAAGTTGAAAAATTAGAATTATCCCATGAGGATGTCTATTCTTCGATAAAGCAAATGAAATGCAGAGAACTAAAGTGACTTGCCCAAAGTCACACAGCTCTGTCATACCAATACCCATGAGTTCTGGGACATCGAGGACAGTCCGTGCAACACGATAAGCTCCCAGTGATGGAGCTTTTACTACGATCCCATTTTACTGAACAGGATACGGGAACACAGGGAATTGTGAGACTTCCGCCTAAGGCTATGCATGTTAGTGAAAAGCAGAAGCAGAGCTGAAACAAATTCAAAGCCTGTGCCTTGGGCCACTCTGTCGGGCCTGGTGACGAGTTTGTGCTGAAGGAGTGGTGTGGCCCCAGCAAAGGCTGAAGAGCGCTTGTCGCCTCTGCCTTACTGAGCGTCTTCATCGTCACGAGAGGAACACATGGCAGGTAGGAGGCTGGTGGCGGGAGCACGGGAGACACACGGAAGACACCCAGACCCAGCCCACAGCCTGGCTCCTAGCCTGCCTACATCAACTGAACCCCAGACAACCTGCGGGCCTGTGAACATGAAAATACATGCTTATGGTTGCAGCCGCTGAGTTTGGGGGGTCCTCTGTCGTGCAACATAATTGGGCAAGAGCTGAATAACGCCCGATCTGTATTGAATGTTTTCTGGGACTTGCAATTTCCAAGATAAGCATCTAAAATGGTGCTTCTTAAACTGTGCCGTGCATATGATTAGCCTAGGGCCCTTATTAAAATGGAGGTCCTAACTCCGTTGTTCTGGATGGGGGCTGAGATTCTTATTTCCTAAGGAGATCCCAGGAGATACCGCAGCTGCTCTCCTGAACACGCTCTGGGTGCAAAGGCGAAGCAGTCATCCTGAGCCTCTGCTCTGTGTCTCTGAGCCACCGCTGTGCCTGGTGAACATCAGGGCAGCGGATGGGTGAGGGAAGACAGTCCCTGCCCTGCAATGAGCACTCTAGGTGGGTTTCTAATCCTGAGCCCTCTTGTCTAACGTCTAATGTCTAGCGTCTAGTGTAGCCAGGAGGTCAGCTCATGTTAACATTTCCTTCAGCCCGCTTCATGGGTTAGGGATTAGAATCTCCTAATGAGATCTCCCCTTTTTTACTTTTTGCCCTTTCTACTTCCTGGAATTTGAAGGTTCCCAGCAATAAAACTGGCTTCCAATTCATTTGGGGCTCATAACCAATACCAGATTTCCAAGTCACAATGTAATTGAGTCCCCAGGCAAGAGATAGGAAATCTATTTCTGGTTTTCTTAATTTCTAGTCAGGGAGGGCAGGGGGACAGGAAGATGAAGGGCGCAATGGACAGCAGCTTATGGAGGAAGCCGAGTCTTCTGCTGGGACATCTTTGCGACCTGTTTTTTAGTCCAGTACCTAACTCTTCTTTCTACCACCATCACCTGGAGATTTGAGCCCCATGAAATTTTTGTCCTTTGGGCATCCTGGAAAAATAGGAGAATTCTCTCCAAGGAGACAATATCTTCTCTTCCTCCTTCAACTTTTCATCAAGGGGTCTGAATTGCATGGGTCCACTTACATGGATTTTTCTTGATCTTATTGATAAATACAGTATGATGCTGTAAATCTATTTTCTCTTCCTTATGATCTTCTTAATAACATTTTCTTTTCTCTAGCTTACTTGACTGTAAGGATACAGTATATTGTATGTATAACATACAAAACGTATTAATCAACTGTTTATGTTAGCAGTAAGGCTTCTGGTCAACAGCAGGCTATTGGTAGTTAAGTATTTGGGGAGTCAAAAGTGAAACATGGATTTTCAACTGTGCAGAGTGGGGGGTGGGTGCCCCTAACCCCTGCATTGCTTAAGACTCAACTGCATATTGTAGATCACAATCTACAAATGTTTTAACTGTAGGAAGATCTCATCCTGAGACTCAACTTCCAAATATTCTGAAGTTTTACAGTGGCGTCCCTGGACGGTTATAGATCCTAAACATGGTATGTGAGTGCCTTAAAAAGATTGCCACAATTTCCTAATTAAGCTAAACATACACCTACCATGTGACCGAGCCACTCAGCTCCTAAGTATTCATGGGAGAAATGAAAGCATACGTTCATGCAAAGACTTATACCTGAATATTTATAGCATCTTTACTTTAATAGGCCCAGATTGGAAATAGCCTAAATGTGCTTTAGTGAATGAATGGATAAGCATATTGTATGCATACAGTGGAATACTAATTAGCAATAAAAAGGATCAAATGCTTTTGCATAAAACAACATGGATGAGTCTCAAAATCATTTTGGTAAGCAAAGAAGCTTGCTGTATTGTACATTCTGTATGATTCTACTTATATACAAATCTAGGAAATGTAAAAAACAATCACTGGTGACAGAAGGCAGCTCAGTGGCCTGGAGACTGCTGGAGAATGAGGGAGGACTCACAAAGGAGCATAAAGAAACTTGTGGAGATGACAGACTTATTTATCATCTTGATGGTTTCACAGGCATCAAAACTCATCGGATTGTGCACTTTAAATATGCAGGCTTCACTGTACATCTATTACACCTCAATAAAGCTGTATTTTAAAAAATAACAACACAGTCGCCATTCCCCCCCCCCCCATTCTCTCCCCATCCCTATCTCTGAGAGGTAGTTGGGAGCCAAGGTATGTTTTTCATTTGTTTCATTGGCACTGGCGTGAATATTCTATCTAGATGCAGGTGGGAGTAAGTTAACACCTGGGGGGCCTATGACATCATTTCCAGCTTCCCTGGATCCTTCATATAGGTTCTGGCCACATCTTGTTATTTTTGAAAACAGAGATGTGGTGTCCGGCGGGAAGTGGCCTATTGCCTTCACATTCTGCCTTCCTTGTTGCAGGTCACTTATATGAACATCTGGGGATTGGGGTGCCCCAAACTTGAAAACAGAAACTCTCCTATGCTTTTGACCCTGCAGCACTGTCCCTGCCAGGGGGTCAGGGGGCATCGCTCTCTTACAAAGGTCTATCAGTCACAGACAGGTCTCTATGCAAGATGACTCGGTTTACTCGAATGTGCATGGGTCAGGCCAACAGGAAGAAGGAGTAGTTAACCTCCTGTTTTTACTTCTACTCAGTTTACAGAAACAACTTTTCAGTGACGCATGCTGGTCGGTGCTTGGGGAGTTGATGAGTAGCTGTTTATTAAGCCACCTCGGCATCAGACTTTTTTAGGCATTAGAGGACGATCCCACACACCTTTGAGGACTTTGTATCGCCGCTCATCCTCCTACCTAAAATAGCAAACAATCGGGAAATCGGGCTCTCAGGAGAAAAAAGACCAGTTATCTCTTTAAACGCCAGCAGTCTGAGGGTTCGCCCAGTCCTGACCTTCGCCATTCCTACCATTTTGGAATTCCCCTCCTCCCCGCTGCTCTGGGACGGCATGGTGTAGCTTGATTCTGTTGCTGCCCACGGCACATAACTTTCCGAGACTAACAGGCTTCAGCTTTGTTAATGACAGCAAGAAGCAGCAGGTGCCTCACGGAAACTCTGCCCTGTACATTTCTTATGCCACCACTACCTAGAGAACCGGTCACCGTCCCCATGGCCCAATGCTTGAGTAGTGCTTCATTTAGTTTGGGTTCTCCCACGAGGAAACTCTGAAACAAAGAGCAAGTAGTGTATTTGGGAGATGACCCCAGGAAGCTTTGGTAGGGGAAGAGGAAAGAAGGCAGAGAAGGGAAGAAGCCATAAGGTTACATGATCAAGCCAGTGATCACAGCGGGCAGTGAGTGGAACACTGGGCACTAGCGTGTTGACTTTATTAGCATTGTATTCCATCTAACCTCTGGACTCATCAGCCACAGAAAAAAAGAAATTAAGTTTCATCTTTTATGTTCACAGCTTCTTATGAAGCTCCTATGGAAGTGGAGTACAGAAAAGATTTAAATAAAATGCAAAATAAGACCTGTTTCTTAATAGCACAATCCTTTGCTATTTCTTAAACTCACTGCATATCATCCCGGGCATTAAATTGACACCCCTATCCCATCCCCTAAAGAATCTTCCGTCTTTTAGGAAATGAGTAAGGGATAACCTTAGCTGTCACTGAAGAAAGAGGCTTCATCACCATCTCTTTTTTTATAAATCGAAAAATCCTGAGCCAAGGGTTGAAGAAGAAAGATGTTCTCAGAAAATGAGAGAGAAATAAGAGAACCACAGAAACTATTAAACGCTATAAAATAAGACCAATGTAGATAATTGAATCTGGAGAAGATAGAGCAACTATTAAAATAATAGTCTTCAAGTCCCGCATGAGATGCTTTTTTGAAAAGTGAGTGAATAGTGGTAAAAAAAAATAGCAAACATAAAATTAAGATGTAGCATAAAAGATTTAAAGGACACATCAGAGGGAAAATATTATAACACTGAAGGTTGTTAAAAGAAATACTTGTATGACATACAGAAGATTGTAGGATTTTTTCCTTTGGAGGCTTTAAAACCAAAATAGATTCTTCTTTACTGAATGGATAGTTCTCATGACTTCAAAGAGTATCCCCCAGACTCAAAGATCAATGCCTATTAGAACATGGCTGGGAAAGAATGAACGAAGGGGCTATACAAACAATAAAACTTTCTTCTGGTTTGTATAAAGGAAAATGAAATTAAGAAATAAAATTATAGTGTTTCAGTTCAAGGTGACAGGCCAAGCATTTTCATTTACTTCCTTTCCCTCTCTAAAGGGATGAAATAAAGGCAGATGAAATAAAAAAAATAAATAAATCCACAACAGAGGTGTAAAGCTGAAAGGGTTCACCTATGGAAGAAAGAATGATTTCTAGTTGACATGGAAGAGATGGTAACCAATTGAAAGTGAAACGCTACAGAGTTGATAAAGTGAAGAAAAATCTCTTTTAAAAGTGAGTTTCTTTAGAGGAATTCCTATAATAATATGAAGAATAGAGGCTATGTCAGTTGCCCTACTAGGTATTTACTCATAAGACATGAAAACATATGTTCACAGAAAGGTTTGTACAAGAATGTTAACATGGCTTTTTTTTTCTAATAATAGCCAAGAATTGGAAACAACCCAAATGTTTACCAATGGGGGGATAGATAAACAAATTGTGATACAGTTATGCAATGGACTGCCATGTGGCAATAAATTAGAGAAATCTACTGATATACACACCAACACAAATGAATCCTCAAATCATTATGTTGAGCAAAAGAAGCCAGACACATACACAAAAATGCACACAGTATGGTTCCATCTGTATGAAGATCTAGAACAGGCAAACTAATCTATGATGACAGGAGTCAGACACTGGTTGCCTCTGGCAGGAGTGAATTGCCTATAATGATTCACCAGAAGACTTTCTGGGATGAATTAGACGTTCTATATCATAATCTTGATGGTGGCTACATGGGCATATACAATTGTCAAAAATGGAACTCAACTTTTAAGACTCATTTACTTTATTGTATGTAAATTATATTCATTATTAAAAAAACTAAAAATGCTGAGAGAGAAAAAAGAGAGTGAAGAAGAAGAGAAGGGGAGGAGGGGAGAAGGAGAAGGGAAGAAGAGAAGAGAAGAGAAGAGAAGGAAAAGGAGAGAAGAGGCAAGGCTATAGAAGCTAGGAGAAAAAGGTGAGGACAGGAAACTGATTAAAGAGTGCATAAGCAAGAAATTACTCAAGAAGTATTCTTAAGATGAAGACAAACATGGAGCTTCAGATTAAAAGTGTCCACTGAGTGCTAACCAGAACTACTTAACTAAAGTCTTAAATCTAAACACAACATGATGACATTTCTGAACATTATGAATAAAGTGAAAAATCCTAAAAGCTTCTAGTTAAAAAAAAAAGTCATCTACAAAGACACAGCATCATGTTTTTGAGTGAAACATGAATAAAATTGGATTTTATCTTCAAAATTCTGAGGAAAAACAACATGGAACACAGCCAACTACCAAATTAACATTTAAGTATGATAACTAAATAAAGATATGTTAAAACATTTAGGATCTCAGCAAGTTTAGCCTTTGCTAAAACCTTTCTAAATTTTTGAGAACGTTTTCCAGCAAAATAAAAGATGAAAATATGAGATTTGAGTAGCAGCAACAGCAGATAAAGAAATAAGTAAATCTTACAGTTACATCTAGATAATTATTGGGAACATAGATGAAACTGCTAAGAAATTATTCCTAAGACAGTTATAATGAAAAAAAAAAAAGAAGGAAGAAAAAAGAAACAGAAAGAAAGAGGAATAATCGGGTACTAAATATTCATATAATGTGATTAAAAGTTGAGAGATACATAGAAAGAGAAAAGGCATGCCAGATTCTTATTTGGGGGGATTTAGATTATAAATACGGATTGATTTTCAGCACTGATAGAAAAGTGTAAGTTCAAATCTGTTAAAATGTTAAGAGTAACAGCAACAGAACATTTTCAAAACTTGAGGAAAAATGAACATAGTAAATAATATTTAAATACTTATTGAATATTCATGTGCTAATAAAGTACTTAACATGCATTCAGTGTTTTAATTTTCACAACAGCACTAGGAAATAGTTACATATCTAATTTCCAGAGGAGGAAATTAAGATATAGGCTAACTCTCTTGCCAAAGGTCACACAAAAAATTGGAAGATAAGAGGCAAAATGGGGGGGTGCCTGGGTGGCTCAGTGGGTTAAAGCCTCTGCCTTCGGCTTAGGTCGTGATATCAGGATCCTGGGATCAAGCCCCGCATCGGGCTCTCTGCTCAGCGGGGAGCCTGCTTCCCCTCTTCTCTCTCTCTGCCTACTTGTGATCTCTCTCTCTGGCAAATAAATAAATAAAATCTTAAAAAAAAAAAGAGGCAAATGGGAAAAATTATGGAAATTTGAGAATACTACATAAAATGGGAAAAATATCTTCAAATCTATCAGTAATCACAGTAAATATAAATGAGTTAAATTCATTTATGTATTACATGGAAAAAGAAAATTTAGCTATTGCTTATTAATAAGAGAGATACTTAAAAGACACTCAACAAATCCCAGGAGAAAAAAATAAAACAAGAGCTGCAACATTAATATCAAACAAAAAAGTATTCAAAACAAAAACCAATAACATGATAAATAAGGAATTTCATCTTGATAAAATATAACCACCAGAAAGGATATTCTATGTCCCAACATCATGGATTCTAAGCAAGTAAAGCAAAAATTAATGTGATTATGAGAAACAGACAAATCCACGACAGTACGATAAAAATGAAATTAATTTTCTTGAGGAATCAGCAGATAAGTAGACAATAAATAAATCAAGAGTTGGAGGGTTTTCACAATATAATTAACAATCTTAATCTGATAGGTCTTACAAAGAGATGTAAGATTGTACAGCATAAAAATATAAGTCATGAAATATTTGCAAAATATGCTTGTACTATGTACAAGCTTTATACTGAAAAAGTCTAATTTATCGGTATGTAAAAATATATGATATTCTGGGAAAACGTAATTTATCAAAATTGATTAAAGAAAAGTTACATTACTCGAATAGACTACTGACCATGGAGTAACATGGAATGTTAATCAGGGATCTCAGGCAAAGAGGTACCAAGGCCAGAAGAGTTTTATGAATGAATTCTAACCATCTCATAATCTTTTTTAAAGTGCTAAGGTGAAAAAAAATGAAGATTTTCAACTCATCCCATGGAACTCTAATGATCCCACTATTGAAATGGATACTTCTAGCTTTCATGCATACACCAAGAAAACTAAGCATATATTTCTATATCTTTCCTAGATTTCAGAACTAACAAATTGGAAACTATAACAATAAAAAATAGAACCCTATCACAATAGCAATCAAACCTAGGTGTGATAGGACAAGTGGCTATTCATTTGGACAAAAACCAGAGCCATATCTTTATCTTAAACCTTAAATCCACAGTAAATAATTAAATAAACCTTAAACCCACAAATAACAGCAAAGTAGACTGTAGTTCTAAATAACAACAGCACTGACAACAATAAAAACCGTAAAACTGTTAGAACAAAATCTGTTTAAAGATTTTGACAATCTTTATTTGAGGACCTCTTTCTTAAGGCAAGAAACCAAAAGTCATAAGGGAAATGATTCAGAGTTGCTTACATTTAAAACAGAAAGTTTTTGCATGGCCGAAGGCAGAAACAATATTAAACAATGAGTGCAAGATTGGTCTAAACATTCACAAAGCCTATGAGAGGAAAGGTCAATATGGTAGAGATTTTACAAAGATGGCCACAATAATTTTTCCCACCCCTGTATACATGCTCCTTTGCAATGTTACCTTGTTGGTCGTCCAGTTAAGAAGAGTCTATTTCCTATCCCCTAGACTCTGAACTGACCCAGTGATTTGTTTGGTCAGTACAATGTAGCTGAAGTTGTACAAGTTCATCAAGAGGTCTTGCAATTTCTGCTTTTACTCTCTTGCGGTTTTAAGTTCACCATGAAAAGCCATGCAGGCTAGCTTCCTTGAAGATGAAAGACCCAAGAGAGAGCCTAGGTGACAGCCAGCATCAACCAGCAGACATATGAGTGATGTCATCTTGGACTATCAAGCTCATGTCAAGGCAACACAGGGCTATAGCCACAGGTGTAATTCTAGGCAAGTTCAGCAGAAGAACTACCCAGCTGAGCCCAGAGCAAGTTGCTGACACACAAACTGATGAGCTAATAAAATGATGGTCATTTTTAGCCACTAAATATTGGTGTGGTTTGTTATGTAGTAATAGTTAAGTGGGACGGTCATCGGTAGTTTATAAAGAATTCCAGGGATAAGAGCAAATAGCTTGCCTGGAAAATGGGCAGCCAGGTCACAAAACAAGAAACACAATGGCTGTTGACCTGAATCAGAGCTAGGAGTCCTGCTGAGGAACTGGAAAAGGAACTTGGGCTCCACAATCCGCCTGCCTGGGTCTGAATCCTGGCTCTGCCCACCACAGCTGCGTGGCCTTGGGCAAGTTACTCAAATCTCTCCAGGCCTCAATTTCCTCATCTGTGAAATGGGTATGGAAAGACTGTCAATCCCACAGAATCATTGCAAGGAAACTTACTTTTATTAAGTACAAATAAATATTCCTTTTGCTTCTACTGCTGTAAATAGCTCAGGTGACCTCTTGCATCAGAAGCAGTGAGTACAAGAGGCTAAGTTGTTTTACTGAAGGAAGTAGAGGGATAAAGGAAGAAAGAGCTCTTAAAGATGGTAGTTAGGAGACAGAGAACAAAGACATTTAGTTACATTTCAGAGTTTGGTTTGCCGTAATGGTATTGTAAAAATAATCAATTTGATGGTTTATAATACTTGCTTCTATCTCACAGTCTTAATAAGCTCTAGCTTTATTATTTAAAATCGGTAGAAATTCATGGTTTTAAATCTGACTGAGATTTAGTAGGGAGGCAGCCATTTGAATTTCAAGTAAAAGAGGTATAATAATAATTAGTATTGCTGTGGATTCTATATTTTAGATGCTCTATCTTCCAGACTGCTTTCATTATATATAACTTTTTTCTACTATTATCAATTAAAGACATGAAAGAACTAATCTGAGTATCTGATAAACATGAGACACTCATTTCAACGAGGAGATAGAGTTCATTCGAAAGTGAAAAAAGTTAACGTTTCTGTGCATTTTTATGCAGCTGTTGTAGACAACTGGACAGTTTCTTATAAGATATTTTAAAATACTGAAAGCAGTATGAAGACCGACATTGTTTTCATGAGCCACATGAAATATAGCAAACTCAAAGCATTTTACTGCCACCTCATAACAGCGTACCTACAGTACCGGGACAGTCACAGAGCCAAAAAAAGTGTATCGTCTAGTATGTTGAAACTACCCCCCAAATCGCGTTAGATCATGTTTATATACATATGTGTGTGTATGTATATGTAATGTTATCAATGTATGTGTATATATATAAATATATATATTCATATTTAACACAGTAAGACTGTCAAGATGTGTTTGAAAATTTAAATTGTTAAAAGGCTTTCTCTGTCTTACAGCCAGCATGAAGACTTTGCTAAGAACTTAGAATACAAATATTCTTCAAAGATTTTTCACTACAAGGTAACAAAAACAAATTAAGCAGCTTCTAGCTGTGCACCCTTGGACAAGTTACCTAACATCAATGTTTTCATTTGAATGTGGGATAGCCATAGTGCCAGATTCACAAGACTTTTGTTGATATACGTCAAGTGCTAAGAACAGTGCCTGACACATAAAAGACACTTGAGAAATCTTAGCTATTATTGTTGTTATTCTTACTACTATTTTATTGGGTGTCCTTGATACGTCAAAACTACCAGATCTTAAATAAGGGAGTATCTCTTTTTAAAAGATCCCAAATACACTACAGGTTTGATAAATAAACCAACCATTGTGCATTTCTAACTGCAACCTCATATTTTAGAACATTTTAAGCAGTAAAAACAAAAAAATAATGTAGTATAAAGATTGGTTAACTTCCTGGTTACAAAGAATGAGTTTAGCAACTTAAAATATCACAGAACCAAAATAAAATAAAATTAAAATTAAATTAAATATCACAGAGCCAACAAACTTAAATGGAACTTCAGATGGGTTAAAAATGCCCAATAAACAGAAAGAATATAGTGTCTCCAGTTTTGTTTTTAAATGCACCTGCTAGTAGTGAATTCAGTTTCCGGGGCTGGAAACAACATACTAATAAATGGCTTTTGCAGACCTTCTCATTTGGTGGAACATATTCTCTTTCTCCATTTGAATTGTAATATCTTTGGAGAGCCAAAGAAATAACTTTAGTCAGGAAGAATATAAAACTTTTACAATAACAAATTACAAAAGAGAATAAAGTTATGAACCAAACTGTTAAACTCATCATTCTGCCTGGATAAGCACATCGAGTAGACAGAATAACCAAACTCTATTACAAGATAAACTGAAACTGGGGGATTAGCCGCTCCTTGGGACCAAGATATTCCTAGGAGCATTCCTCCTTCTAGATCCCCCATTTCTTTTGCCCTCTTGGGGAAGTTCTTCAGCCAAAGGCCCTTTTGAGAATTTAATCCACTTCCCCTTTGCAACTTCCCCCAGCTGCTTCTCTCATTACCTTACTGTTCAGGCAGAGAAGGCCAATCCCAGGTTATTCTAATGATAGCAAACACCTCATAAAGAAATCTGCCAAATTTACTTTTCCATAGAACATCATTTTTATAGCTTTTCATGAGCCCACGAGGAAAGAAAGCATCATGTATAAAATATGACTTCCGGAAATCTTGAAGATATTAAGAATGATGCCTACAGTGTTAGACTGGTGGGTGTACCATAGTCTACAGAATGGGAGTCTCTTCTCTTAAGTTTCCCCAAAGGAATCCTATCAGTCTGTCATTGCACCTGTTGGCCCACAGGAGTTGACATTTTCAGAAATGTCCCAAATTTAAAAGAACTGCAAGCTCTGGGGTGTATACTTTTCACTCCTGGTTTGGCATTTGTGTGCGAGGATCATCTTGCTTTAGTCTATGACACCTCCGCAGAGAGAAAACTTGGTATAATGAATCACGAGTTTGGAATGTATGAACGTTGGCAAGTTTCCTAATCTCTCGGTGCCTCAGTTTTTGCATCTGTAAAGGGGGGATATTAACGGTATAGAACTTCATTAAATCAATGAAATTCTGTAAAGCACTTAACGCAGTGGCACATAGTAAGCACTATGGAACTATTTAAGTGAATTCTTCTCTCTTTAACAATAGAAGTCTTCACAAAAATGACACAAAATGTAAAAAAAAGAAAAAAGCGATTAGCTGGGGCAGTAATTGTAAAGCCCCTTGGGAACAATGA
The DNA here is from genome assembly GCA_028534135.1 of Potos flavus. Lineage (NCBI taxonomy): Eukaryota > Metazoa > Chordata > Mammalia > Carnivora > Procyonidae > Potos > Potos flavus. Next base: position 88,227,484 of record CM052885.1, read on the forward strand.
ATAATACTTATCTGGACACTGCAGAGTAAAGAGTTTGAGAGAGGCTGGTTTGAGGAAGAGATTTTAGGAGCCAGAAAATTCCCACTGCTTCCTGGGAAAATCTTTTCTGACTTCTACCCATGCTCCAAGTTGACAGTTGTTAACACCCTTAGACTCAAGGAAAAGCGTCTTCCAAGACAGTGGCAGGAAATCCCTACCTGAGCAATCCTTCAGTCGCAAGCGATAATTGACCTTGTGTCTGAAGCCGGCTAACTCCTCCCTAAAGGCGACCCCCCCACACACACCCCCGCCCCGCCTTGGGGCTGAACGGATCGTCAGAATCCCGTTCCTAAAGCGACCCTCAACAGGAGCAGAACGCTGGAAGCCTTTACTATACGTTTAAAAGCCCCAGGTGACCCGGGCCCCAAGCACGACAGGTGGCTTGACTCCGCGCCCTCCGAAAGGCTGGGGAGATACACGGGAGGCACGTGGACCGCGTGGGCAGACAGAGGGTGTCTGGCCATTTTCCTCGGGAAATTATTTCCTGATCTTTGGCGTTACTTTCCCAACGGGCGGACTCACTGAGGTTCTTCCTCTCAAACCCAAGTTGAGGATATTACCCATATTAAGTATTAATATAAGATATTAAGCGTCTCCAACCCTATCGTTCCCCTCTTCCCCGGAGTAACATTACTGAGTAACATTACTCAGCCTCTAAAGGGCAACCAGAGACTGGCAGCACCCCAAAGCCAACACATACACACTCCACACTTCCTCCGCGCATCCCAAGCCTCGCACCCCCAGGTACCAGACCTGTTACAGACCTGAAGGAGAGCGTCTGCTAGACCTCAACGCAGGGTTCAGCCTCCAGGCACGTACCCCTGCTCTGCCTCTGCCTAAGACAGGTTGCCCCCGCCAGGCTGCTGCCCAAACAGTTGCTCTTTGGTGGGTCGGGGGGCCCGCCTCCTCGCTTGCAGCGGGTGCTAGCTCAGCACCCCGCCACCCGGGGCCCCGCAGCCACGCGCGCCCCTCACTGGCGGCGCACTCACCTGCAGCTGGGTCCGGCTGGCGTTGCCCGCGGCCGCGTCGGGCCCGTCGGCGGCTCCGGAACCGCGCAGCACCGTGATGTGCAGCGTGAGCAGCAGCAGCCCCAGTAGCAGCAGCAGCTCCGCCGCCAGGCGCACCATCCTCTTGAGGCGCGCGGCTTTAGGACCCGGCGCGGCGGGCGGCGGCGGCGGCGCCGGGGGAGGAGGAGTTGGAGCCCGGGAGCCCGGCAGCGCGGCTCCCGCCTCGGCCCCTATCGGGGCCCCGCTCCCCGGGCCCGCGGGGCTGGCACTGGGCTCAGCGGGGCGCGCCGGGCCGGGGGAGCAGGAGCCGCCGCCGCCGCCGCCGCCGCCGCCGCCGCACCACGGCGGAGCCACGGCGGGGCCGGGGGCGTCCAAGCCGGCTGCGGAGCAAACCCCGGCGCTCCCCGGCGGCGGCGGCGGCGGGGACGGGGGGCAGCCCGGGACCTGGGCCGGGCCGGGGACCACCCTGCGGGCAGGGGGCAGCGGGGGCGGCGGCGGGGCGGGCGCAGCCGAGCCCCCGAGCGCACATGGGCGCCCCAGATGTGGCCGCGGCGCCGCAGCTGGAGCGGGAGCGGCCGCCAGAGGAGCGCGGGGAGGAGGAGGAGGAGGAGAAGGAGGAGGAGGAGAATGAGGAGGAGGGCTTCAGTCGCGGCCCGGAGTTACCTCCACGCTTGGCTCCCCCGCCCTTGCCGCCTGGAGCCACTCACCCGACGAGCCACCTCCCCTCCTCCCCGCGCTCCTTCGGGCCGCGGGTTGCGCAGCCCAGCCACCGAGTCCTAGGGTGAGCCGGCTCCAGATGGGGGCCCCGGGTGCACAGGGGCTGTCACTGTTTAGAGGTGACCCGAGCGCCCCTCCGGGGTCGGCGTCCGCCTGCCGGGCTGCGCCAAGTGCGCGCACTGCTGCCGAGGTGGCTGTAGCGGGCGAGGGCAGACCTTGTGCGTACTGAGGCTCGGGGCTGTGGGTGGGTGGGGTGCCTGGGCGAGTTTAGAAACCTTTATTGACAAAGTGGAGTTGGGAGTTGTGATGGTGGAGAACCGAGAGGGCGCAGGACAAGCCAGGTGTCTGTCTGCCACTGGGCGCCCCTTGCCGAAGCTGCCGTGCGTGTGTACGAGGGGAATGATAAAGTGTCGTTGCAGAAGGCCTTGACACTTGCTCCTGGACGGTGGGCCGCAACTCCCTGAGCAGCGCTGCTCACGCGCCCACGGCGCCAGGTAGAGCCTGGGAACTGAGGCGAGTCGGATTCGCTAGGTGTGGGTCAGGTCTACCGCGCAGGTGGCGCGGCGGGAAGCTTCTGGAGCCGGGAGCCGCGCGCGCAGGACGTAGGTGGGGCACTAGGGGGTCAATCTCAGCTCAGGCGGTCGCGGGTCGAGGGGCTCATCCCGGAGGCGCTGCTCCCGGAGGGGACCTAGGGGCTGCCGTGTTACAGCTGCCGCTCCTGGGCCACCGCCTCATGTCCGTGCTGCAGCCTCCGGCTCCCGCGCGCCGCTCATGCCTTGCCGGGGGCCTTGGGCGAGTGGAAGGGCTCCGGGGTCGAGCAGAGGGTCGAGTCCTAGCCTCGGATGCGAGAGCGAAGAAGGGTCCGGTGGTAGGCTCGGATAACCGCAGTGGCAGCGCGCGTTTCCCTCCCTTTCGGTCCTGCTCTGGCTCCCGCCTTCCGGAGTGGCTCAGAGTTGCGAGCGCGTTGCACGGCTGGGGTCTTTTATACTGGGCTTCCTCCGCCTCCTACTGGGTTTCCTCATTCCCTCTTTCCCTGTGCCCGCCCAGCCGGTCCCTCCCAGCGTGCAGAGCCCTCAGCCTAGGCGTTCGCACACGTCCCTTTCGCAAATTTCCAAGCCTACCTCGCCTCTGGGGTTCCGGTGCCCTGGGGCTGATCCTCCCGATTCTCCTTAGATGACCAAAATTAAATAAACTTTTTTCCCTTGCACACTCCCAGCCCCGTTTCTGCCCTTTTCTCCGTCCTACAAACTGAAGATTCTAAAGTCAACTACCTTCCGACTTCATATCTTTACGCAAGGCACGTCAGCCGAGTCTTACCCAAATTAAGACAAGAAACCCTTCATCAGTCTGAAAGTTCCTCAGGTCACCGTGACATTTTGCAGAATTTAAATAGCAGTGGTTAAGATAGGGTGTAATGGTTGCGTTTTAATTTGTGTCCGGGGAAGGAAGGGCTAGGCTTGTTGCCGCTTTGGAGATGCTGTGAGCATTTTCAAAATTCTACCCAGCCCTAGCATTTTATTAATAAATTGGCTGCTGTTTATAAAGCACTCGGTATCTTTTCCTTTTCAGTAATTTGGGGAGGAGTTGCAGGGGGAGAAAGGGGAGATGTTTGGAGGGAGTGCTTGCTTTGGATTTTTAGGCAGCCAGTCCTGTCAGGCATCTCATTGCAATCTCCAGGCTCTGAAATGTCAAGTAATTGTCAACCAGAGCGCGGGGGGAGAATTTGAAACAATAGACCGTCCGCAGTTCAGATGGGAGATCAAAGAGGGGATCCCAGCAGTTTTCAGACCGCACAAGGATACTCCTGTGTGTTTTCTAATTAGAGTCACTTGGAAAGGGGAGGACTGCAGGAGAATCAGCACAATGATGAAATACATAAATTAAGATGGCAAACTAGAATCCTGAAGGCAGAGAGAGTTTAAGCCTGGCTCTAAGCCCCAGTTGTGCCAGATTATACGATGTGGGCGCACAGGGACAAATGACTTTCCTATTGCCTGAGGCAGGCTGATCTAAATTAGAATCCAGGCGCCGCTGTGTCCTGTATTTCCATCACACACAGTCCCCACGTGTGAGCCTCAATTGCTTCTCCTCTCATCTAAAATTAACATTTTTGGATCCTAAGGAAAAATAACTTTTAAAAAAAATTCTGGAAAGAAATCCTTGCAGTGAGTGTAAATTCTTGTAAATTTGTAAAGGGCGAGTTGGAGATCAAAGTCTTTGTGAAATGTTGTAAAAATTGTAAATTGAATTTTGGGGACAGAAGTCTTTATAAAATGTTGAACAAATGTATGAATGAATCCTATTAAAATCCTTTCACGCTGTGAGATCCAAATTCCAGGTGAGTTTATGTTCTAGTAAGTGCACATAACCAGTATTGATAAAAGTCCATACTCTGTGACTAAAGTTGCCAAACCAGGCTGCTTTTTAGGGGTTAGGGAAAACTGGATTATAATTTTTGTGGAAAAGGAATTATAAATTTAATAGCCGAAACAAATTTGGTTGCAAGCACATTTATGGAATTGGACCAATTGCAAATGAAAGTTTTAAAAAACCCTACCTGCTTTTTCAGAGTTCTCAGGGGAATTTATTCATACCTTGTTGTTGTTATTATTATGACTATTACAATAGATTTTATTTATTAGAGAGAGAGCACAAGAGTACCAGTCGGGGGAGGGGCAGATGGAAAGGGAGAGAGAATCTGAAGCAGGCTGTGCTGAACAAGAGCCCAACTCGGGGCCTCATCTCATAACCCTGAGATCATGACCTGAGCCAAAATCAGGAGTTGGCTACTTAACCGACTGAGACACCTCATACCTTTATTATTGATCTACTTTGCCCTAGTAGAATGTGTCTGTTTGCATATCTGCCTTCTCACCAGACTTGGATCACCATCTGTGGTAGAACATTCCAGAGTACATGTACCCTTCCCACTTCCAACATACAGTTTTCTTTCTGGGTTCACAGAGAACATGTTCAAGCAACATTAGGTCTAGGTGGGCTGTGAAGAGCTCTGGTACTTCCAGGTCTGGCCCTAAAACGTCTATACACACTCTAGCTCTCCTTTCTACATAAAAAAAGACTCTGAGGTGGAAGGAGGCCAAATCTCTGAGTTACTGTGCAAAAGAGAGGTATGGGACCAAGGGTGTCTGCATTGAACTGTGCACAATGAGAAATAAAACTTTGTTGTTCAAAGCCATTGTAACTTAGGGCTGTTTACTATAGCAGCTTGTATTAGCTGCAAGACAGGGACATCTGTCTCCCCATCACTATATTTCAAGACCTGAGCATAGTGCTTTGCATGGAGTAGTTACTCCACCAGGGTTCACTTAATGACTATAATAAATGTGGTCTTTATATAGACCTTACTTAATAAGTTCACTCTCCTTAAAGTATTCCTACTATAGGTGGCTGACTATAAATATGAACTCTTCTTCTTTTGATTATACTATTCTCTCATAGATTTTATCTTGTGTTCTTGGTCAGTTTCTTTTGCGGACAAGCTTATTTGACTGGAATATTTGGAGAAAATAAGAGAAATCAACAATAAGCCAGAACACCTTGCAAATATTGTTGAAGGGAATCTTGTAGTCTGTTATGACAGGATTTTATTGTTGTCACTTTTTTTTCTTACTAAAAACTGTTGCGAGACAGCACAGACTAGTTTTAGTAATCTTAGAAAAATGTTTTTATTATGGAAACATTTAAATATATACAAAAGTAAAAAGAATAATACAATGAATCCTCGCATACCCATAACCCCACTTCAACAAAACTCATGGCCGATCTTATTTCGTCTTATATTCTCATGTACTTTCTCCCTCTCAGATTATTCTGAAGCAAATCCATGACATCATATCATTTCATTTGTACATTATTTCTTTCAGTTTGTATCTCAGAAAGGTAAGGGCTCAATTAAAAGGAAATGAAACACATGCATACTGAGAGAAGTCAACCCAGAGACTTTCTGGCTGTAAGAATGATTCGCATTTAGGGATTGCAGTGGAAGCTGTTAGGTGTTCACCAAAATTGGTTCTTCTTCTCAGCCATACCAGTAGACTACATTTCCCAGTATCCTCTGGATTTAGGTTCAGTCACATGACTGAATTCTGGCCAATAGAATGTGGAAGTGATGTGTGCCTCTTCCATGTCTAGCCCATAAAAGTCTCCTATGCATGATCCTTTCTCTTTTTCCTTGCCTTCTGGCTGAATGTGTCTGCCCAGGATGACCTTAGAATAATGATCAGCCCGGATCCCTGGAGCAGAGCCCTTACCCCACCCTTAACTGTGCCCAGAACACCCTGGCTGGGCTTTTATGTGACTGAAAAATAAACTTGAAAAAAATGTGTTAAACCACTAAAATTTGGGCATTTGTTACAGGAGTTTTTACTACCTTCACTAATAAAGGGGGAGGGAGGGCAAATCTTTCCTTTCGTGGGCCAGATAGCAAACTTTTTTGTCTGTGGGCTATACGGTTTCTGTTGCAACTACTGAAACCTCTTCTTGTAGTAGGAGAGCAGCCAAAGAAAATCCATGAACAAATGTGTGTGGCTGTGTTTTTGTGAAACTTTGCGTACACAACAGACAGCTGGACCACATGACTTAGTTTGCCAATCCCTGTTCCGAGAAATTGGCACATCTTACCACCTCCTCTCAGGTGCCGTAGATGAAGGAATCATAGCAAAGTGGGGGCAGATGGATTCCACTAACCAGCCGTGGAACCTCTTGGGCAAATTATTATACTTCCCTGAGTCTCAGTTTCCCTCATCTGTAAATTGGAGCTAAGAATGGCTGCTCTAGGGCTATTGTGAAGTTCAACTCTTACTTCCACAGCAGGGCAAGGTGAGTAGTTCCAGGTCTTTCTCTCTCCTAGATGAAGGGCATCATATTGTGTCCATGAGGGCAGAGAGCTTCTCTGTGTCACTCACCTCCAAAGTTACATCATAGATGCTCCATAAATATTTGTTCAATGGATGCAACTTTTAGAAAACTGCTGAAACTTGTAGCTGAAAGGCTTTGAGGTAAACTCTAAGCCCTCAAGGAAACAAACAAAAAGCCCAAAGTGTTGTTCCATTAGAGTCCTTTGAACTATGAAGGGGTCACAGCACTCAAAAGTGAGAAAATCACCACCCTCGGAGGCTCAGAGAGACCCCTGGGGCCTCCACCCCCTGAAGCAACAGCTAGGCTCATGGGACACCTGGACCTCTGGCGACGTTCTGCTTCCTGATGCTCCAACACACACACGCAAAACGTGTGAAGACTGAGGGGATGCTCGTGATGCTCTCCGCTTCACCCTAAAAGCCCCTAAATATACAAAGAACCTCAGATCACTGAGTGCATGACCTTTTGAGGAAGCCCAGAAACTGTATTCCCGGTTGAGGGCTGTCTTTCCCAGGCATGAGCTAGAGCGGTGGGGAGATTGGATTGGCTTTTTAAAAAAGTTTATAATGGTTCTTCCTTATGTGGCGGGGTCGGTCCTTTACTGCATTTCTAGTGTGATATTAAAGTAGGAGGTCCTGCCTTCCCATTGACGTCTTCTGTGAAATAGTGAGCCCTTGTAGCTCTCATCTGTATTTTAAAAAGACCCCTTTATTGCCTTTGCTTTGCTATAATTATTTCTGTGCAAATTCTGGGAGGCAAAATAAAATCTCAGGGACATGCTATACCTGGAAGAGAAAAGGGCTTCCTTATTATAAGGATATACATATATTTAACTTCTGACAATTTCTGGGCAGGAAGTGAGCGAATTATTCGTTCAGAGTTGAACCTCAGAGAGTCTGGGTGTTGGAAGGGGAGCTTAGAATTCAGCATCTAGCTTCCTTTTCTAGATGAGGAAACTGAGGTCCAGAGAATTAAATAGATATTGTCAATACTGCAAAGGGACTTGGAGGCAGTATTAAATTTCCTGGCCCTAAGACCAATGTTCTGTTTTACAAAGGAAACTTTTAAAAATGAAAGTATGACATACACATAGATGAGAGTACATATCCTAAGTGTATAGCTCAGTGGAATTTTTACTACCCAGATCAAGAAGCAGTGTATTACCAGCACCCCAGAGGACAGTTACCCAAATGTTACCAGTGTTCTGACTTATATCATCATATGTTTGAATTGCCTTTAAAACATTAATACAAATTGAATTTTACAGTATATTTTCTTCGGGACCTGGCTCCTTGTGCTATCTTCTATCCCTCTCCTCAACTTTTTATTTTGAAAAATTTCAAACATCTAGAAAAGTTACATGTGTAATTGAATGAACACCAGACATCCATGTGGTAAATTGCACAAATGATCAGTTTTTCCTTCACTGTATCCAGGCCCTTCACAACAGGACTTTGTAGCTTCTCCCATCACAATGTGGAGACATCTTCTTTCCACCATGCTGGCCTTGTGGTTGGCTTTGACTAACGAAATGCAGCAACTGGGGGCGGGGGGAGGGGCAGGGGTTGTGCTGGGTCTGTGGTTGGTCCTCAAGAAGACTCATGTGCTTCCTCTCTCTCTGTGTCTGTCTTGGAACTTTGTCACTGCCATGTGAAAAAGCCAGGATTAGGCTGCTGGAGGCAAAGAGACAGGGTCCTAGTAACCCCAACCAACACCCAGCCTGTCCCCAGAAGCAGGGCCACCTAAACGACCTGTCATTGACCACACACACATGTAAGGGGACCCAATGGAGATGACAGGAAGCATGCAGTTGAGCCCAGCCTAAATAGAATAATGAGCTAAATAAATAGTTGCTGTTGTGTGGGGTTTGTCAAATAGAAAAAGCTGTCTGACATAATCCTTTGCCCCAAATATGTCAGCATATATCTCGTAAAAATGAAGAGATTCTGCTACATCATCACAGTATAATTTTGCTCAGGACATTTACCACTGATAAAATCGTCTTATCTAATTTACAACATTTTCTTACTGTCCCTACAATATCATTTATAGTTCTTTTTTTTTAATGTCCAGGATTCCGATGAGAATTGCTCACTGCATTTCATTGCCATTGTCATGTCTCTTTAAGTCTGTCTTGAACAGTCCCCAGCCCCCTTTTCGTTTGGTCTTTCGGGTCATTAATACATTTAAAGAGCCTAGGCCAATTGACTTTGCCAAATGACTTTCAGTTTATACTTGTCTGATTGGTTCTCCAAGATTAATTTCAGATTATGCACTTTGGGCAGGAAAACTACCTGGCTGGTGTGTTCTTAGTACATTACACTACCAGCCCCATGAAGCCCATTTGCCCAGTTGTTTGGGAATCTCTTTCAAGATGTAAAGATTTCAAAACATTTTTGTGAGGTTAAGTGAGAAGAATTCCTGACTGAGGATATGTTAGTGGGTTCTATTTTTTTATGCGGAAAGAGAAAAAACACAAGTTTATCTGATTTCCCAGGAACCTATGCCATTTTGTTCTAAGTTGTTTGTCAGCCTTGTCCAGTCCCCACAGGGCAGTGGGCTGTGACCATATTAGGGAGTGACTTTCCTATATGAATCAGTTATTTTTTTGTTTGGGCTAATCAAAAGTCATTATCAATTCATTCTTATTCGTTTCGCCCCGATCTTTTTTTTTTTTGGGGGGGGGGGTAGCAAGCCAGACCTGGTGTAAGACAAAAAAGAGAACTACATTTGTTATTAATCACAACTGACTTCAGTGATTTAAAAATAATAAATACATTAACTTTGTGTCTCATTTTTTTTTTTTTTCAAATGCAAGGAATCTAAATATACCTAGAGGGGTTAAAAAGAGCTCAATCATATGAAGAAAAAAGCCAACAGGCTAGAAATATCCTCTCTTTTTTTAACAACTGAATAGTTTTGGAAATAATCTTTCAATAGTCCCCGGTGGAGTTGTACCTGAAAGAAAGCTAAAACCGGTAAATTTGGAATTAGAGAGGAATAAGACAGCCATTCCTCAGCAAAGAAAGAGCAAACTGACAGCTTTCAGATGCCACATCAGAGATGTCTCCACACCAAACAGCTTTAAGACCAACTGCTTCTCACATCTTTACTAATAAACACAAGATCTCATCACCAAGGCTTATGGCAAGGATTTCACAATGTTTGGGGGCGTAGTGCCTCATTTGTGAGCCAGATGTGTCTAAACTGAAATCTGAAGATTCTCATTTGGTAAACTCTAAACAGGATGATGAAAGTTAGATGAGAAATAGCCCCTTGGAAGAATAAGCATGAAAGAGCTTGTTTATATATTTTTGGAGCTCAAATTTGGGATGGCTGTTATTTTACAAAGGTCTGGATTTTCCTTTATTTACCTGGTGTCTAACTTAGTTCTGAAACTGGGTTGTTTTATCCATAAGTGATGAACAGAAAGTAGTGTTTTGGAATAAAGATTTTATTTGTTGGGGATGTGAAAACCAAATAATACTTTAAAGGGATGTTTTGATTACTGACAAAGCCTGAAGGATAAACTGTTCACACACTTTTGTGTGTGTGTGTATCTGAGTAAACAATATGCAATGGTGACATCTGGCACAACAATATTGAAAAATTTCCTATACATGTATTAGTCAGGCCAAGTAACGTCAGCTGCTATAACAAACACTCCCCTCCCCAAAGCTCAGTGACTTAACACAGTAAAAGTGATTGCTTGCTTGAATCACAACACTTTGGTATTAAAGAGCAGCCTTCCTTTGAGTAAGGGAGCCAGACTCCTTCTATTTAGTGGCTATGCATTTTCTATAACCTTTATCCAGTGATAAAGGAAGAGAAAAAATATATATGGAGCATTGCTCAGGAAGCCATTGGCCAGAGCTCAGTCATGGCCCTACCCAACTGCAACATAGCTGGGAAACATAGAACTCCTAGTTTAAAAGGAAAATAAAATGGGTATGTTGAGTGTTTAGTGCTGTTTCCACATAGAATTATCTCTGCCAAAATACCACTTGTTTTCAGTAGTATGTAAACAAAAGCTTATGGTGTCACAGAGAAGCTAGAAAGAGCAGGTATCAACACATTTTTCTATAAAGGGCTGGATAGTAAACATTTTTCAGCTTTGTGGGACAAGAAGAAAAATTAAGGACAGTACATATATACTTTTATAGCCATTTAAAGTATACATGTTTAAAAATGTAAAAACCATTCTTAGTTTAGGGACCATACAAAAAAAAGACAGTGGACCAGCCTGGCTGTAATTTGCTGACTCCTGGACTAGAGAGATTTTAAAAGGAAACATTTGGAGCTGAAGGATTTTCTGTTTCTCAGATTCCTTTCTTAACTGATTTTAACTTTGGTTGAGACTTTTCAGATGATTTCTTGTGCCAAATTACATGAGAATATAGGCTTAATTGAAGTCATGAAGATCTTGCTAAATAAAACAACATTTATATTCTTAGGAGGTAACATTTAAAATAAAAAATATTTACTATAAATTGAATAATAAATAAGATTCATCCGGTACTTCTGTTGTATCAATGAAACCCTAAGATATTGCCTTCTCCTTGCTGTTCTTTCTCTTTTTGTGTTAGAATGGTTGCTCTTCCTGGTTATTGTACAACTGGATACTAATATTAATGAGAAACTGGATTCATGGGATAGTCTAGGCAGAATCACATAGGAGGTTGTTGGCTTGGCCTGACCATATCAATACCAACTTATTAGCAGGTGTGGTGGGATAAGATTTTATACATCATTTAGGTTAAGTAAATATGATAAATTTTTTAAAAACATTGCAAAAATGTAATATAAGATTTGTAATCTAAGGTTTTACTAATGAGTAGAAAATTTGTTACTTTTAATTTTTTATTAAGCATTTTTGTAATTAAAAGAGTAATACATTTTCACTGTTGAAAATGTGGAAAATTATAAAAAAGGAAAATCGATTATATATATTTCTATCACCTGAAGATCACTGTTTGCCTTCCGATATAGTTCTTTCCTGTTTATACAAACACATACACACACCAAACACACACATACATATGTACATGCAAATGTACATAGCCTATATACCTATTTAGATGTTTTTATTTAGTTTGGGGACATAATTGAAATCATATTTCATATGGCCATTAAAACTCATCTAAAAGAAAACTTTTAATGACTGCAGTGTATTATCTTGTATGAATCTATCAGAATGTACTTAGCCAGCCTCGATTCTTGGATACTTATGTTGCAGAAATATCACTTAAAATATCACTAAGAGAGATACATGCAGCAAAATCACAGAAAAACATGTGTGTGAGAATATTCATAGCAGCTTTATTCCTCATAGTCCACAGCTGGAAAAAATCCAAATGTCTATCAGTTTTAGAATGGGTAAATAGTATTTGAAATAGGCATATAATGGAAGATTAATCATCAATGGAAAAGAGCTGATGGCTGGCTGCCGTATGTAACAATACAGATGATTTTCACAGACATAATGTTTAGTGGAAAAATAGATACCAAAGAGCACATTCTCTATGATTCCATTTATATGACATTCAAGAAGAGGTACAACTAATCCAAGGGTCTGGGAGGTCAGAATAGCGCCTTGAGCGGGGTCAAGATGGGGATGGGGCATGAGGAGAGCTCCAGCATACTGGAAGTGGTCTATATTTGGTCTGGTAATTATATACTACGTTAATACGTAAAAATTACTTGAGCTGTATGCTTCATATTTGTGTACTTCATAAGTTACCCTGATAAGTAAAAATAAGAATAGAAATACTCTGTGATACAGCTTTGAAGAGGCTTTGACTACATTTCTTATAAATTCCTCAGTATAATCTTATATGTTCTAAAAAATGCTATTTGAACTAAAGAGCATATTATTTTGTGAAAACCCAGGATCTCTTTTTCTGTTATAGTACTCTCATAAGCTAGATAAAGGACAGCACTTTTCAGATAATGCTAGTAGTGTTCAAATTTGCTAAAGGGTAATGATAAATCAGTTGGCAGAAGCAGGACTAGAACACTTCTTTAGACTTTAATCCAGCACTGAATATAAGAAATCTGAATTCAGTGGGGCACCTGGGTGGCTCAGTGGGTTAAAGCCTCTGCCTTCAGCTCAGGTCATGATCTCAGGGTCCTGGGATTGAGCCCCGCATCGCATCGGGCTCTCTGCTCAGCAGGGAGCCTGCTTCCCCCTTTCTCTCTGCCTGCCTCTCTGCCTACTTATGATCTCTCTTTCTCTGTCAAATAAATAAATAAGATCTTTAAAAAAAAAAAAAGAAAGAAATCTGAATTCAGGAGCACCTTGCTGACTCAGTTGGAAGAGCATGCGGCTCTTGATCTCAGGATCATGAGTTCAAGCCCCACACTGGGTGCAGAGATGACTAAAAAATAAATGAATAAACTTAAAAAAAAAGAAATCTAAATTCAAAAGTCAGTATAATTAAAGATGTTGCTCCATGAACTGTGTTTTACAAAAGGATTCATAATAGGATTCTTTGTCTTGTAAAATTCAGTATAATCCATTAAGGATATAACTAATAAACAATTGTTTTATGTTTTCAAGGATGTTTCTAGTTTATAGAGTAAGAAAATATGCATCCTAGAGTATAATAACTTTATATATGAATACTCTGCATATTAGTCAGGTTTCTGCTATGATAGTGTTACTTAACAAAAACACCAACATTTCAGTGGATTGCAGTAACAAATATTTTTATTTACATTGGCAAATCTGCAGGTCGGCTGTGGTTTCACTGATCTTGGTTGGTCCAGGATGGAGTATGGATTTTGAGTCAGGTCTGTCTTTCTTTCTTCTCTTTCTTCTTTCTTGTTTCTTTCTTTCTTTCTTTCTTTCTTTCTTTCTTTCTTTCTTTCTTTCTTTCTTTCTTTCTTTCTTTCTTTCTTTCTTTTTCTTTCTTTCTTTCCTTCCTTCCTTCCTTCCTTCCTTCCTTCCTTCCTTCCTTCCTTCCTTCCTTCCTTCCTTCTTTCCTCCCTCCCTCCCTTCCTTCCTTCTTTCCTTCCTTCCTTCCTTCCTTTCCTTATCTTATTTACTTGACACAGACAGAGAGCACAAGCAGGGGGAGCGGGAGTGGGAGAGGAGAAGCAGGCTCCCCACCGAGCAGGGAGCCCAACGTGGGGCTCAATCCCAGGACCCTGGGATCATGACCTGAGATGAAGACAGAGGCTGAACCAACTGAGCCACCCAGGAGCCCCTTGAGTCAGTTTCAAGTCTGTTCCCCACGCCTGCATTCCAGGACTCAAGCCAAAGGAACAACAGAGAGTCCTGGCCCAGCCACATAAGTACATTTAAACCCTCAGCTTTACGTCACATCCACTTACATTCCATTAGCTAAGGCACCATGGCCAAGCCCAACATCAGGCACTGGGGAGGGGAAAAGACTGGGGTGAGTACTCTCCATCTGTATCAGTAAATACTGATGCATTGCCAACAACCTCCAAACTCAGTGCCTTAAAAGAACAATTTATTATTTCTCATCAGTCAATGAATTGGTTGAGGTGGTTTAGCTAAGCCTGGTGGCTCTCATGCATCGGTGGGCTGAGGATTGGTCCCTCCACAGTCGCCTGCGCAAGGGCAATACAACTCTCTTCTATGTGGTATTTCATACTCCAGCCAGCCTACTGGAATTTGTTCTTTTAATGGTGACAGGATCCAAGAGAGAATGGAAGATTCCAAGGCTCTTGAGCTAGCCTTTGGAACTTGTATAGCATCATTTCTACTGCATTCTATTATCTACAGCAAGTCACAAGATGGTACAGATTCAGAGAGTGAGCAGATAGACTCCAATGCCTGATGAGAAGAGCTGCAAAGGCACATTGTGCGGTGCTCTTTTCTCTAACAGAGATGCCACATAAGGGGGAAAAAACCCCACACTGACTTGCTTCTCTTGAGATCCTACTGGGTGTTGACCAAACCCATGAAGACATCACCAGGTGATGGATTTTTTCCCACGAAGAACTTAGTCAGGCTCCCAGAGACCTTGAGGAAGCTGTTTACCAGCGCCTTATGAGAGGAGAGGAAGGGGACACGTTATACTTGGTCTAATTTGACTCTCTATAAGTTCAGGGTTCATCATTCAATTAACTGTAGTAAGGAACTACATGATCAGAGGAACTGATACCAGACTGAATTTGGGTAATGAATAAGATTATGCAAATAGGGTGTGAATTTTATTCTCATCCCCTCCTTCTTTTCTCCCCAGGATCTCTCACTCCTCCTGTGGATGTCTTTGTGGGGACCTGTGATGGGCTCTATTCTTTTCTCCAGTTCTTCAGTGGAGTGTGTTTTCCTGCCCCATTGATATGAGGCTTAAACATGTGATTTGCTTTGATTTGGGACCTGTGGGTAGAAGCAATGGGTTGTCAGTTCTGAAGCTAGGTCTTACAAGACACCGTTTCTTCTCACGCTTTTTGCTTCTATCCTGGGACAGCTACAGTTCTAAGGAAGATGCAAGATGTGTGGAGCACACCTGGACCCAGTCTGCAGCCTCGGCCAAGGCCAACAGGGCCCAAATGAGGTCATCCAACCTCACCTCCTCTGCAGGCAGGTGAATAAATGATTATCATTTTAAGCTACTGAGTTTTAG
Source organism: Potos flavus (assembly GCA_028534135.1). NCBI lineage: Eukaryota > Metazoa > Chordata > Mammalia > Carnivora > Procyonidae > Potos > Potos flavus. The sequence goes on from CM052885.1 coordinate 88,242,725, forward strand.
GGTGACTGTGACTTTAGGGTGACTTGCAGCATTATCGTGGAATTAGTTAACTGATTCCTAAAATTCCCAGGGAAATGAGCTGAATCATCTATGACTGAGGTTCACATTTATCCACACAAAACTTGAACAAATTCCCTATAAAACCGTATAGTTGGAAGACATATCCTACATTTGTAATTCATTCATATCCTACATTTGTAATTTGCCGCATCTACATAACTCCTCCCCTATTATGAACCCAATCTTTCTTTGACTTAATTTCAAATCAGTCATTTAGGTCAACATTTCCACCTACCCATATCCAAGTAATAATATCCATGAAATCAAAAGTCTGGTGTGTTGTTGTATTTTTCCCATCTATCTCTGTATCTCTATCTGTGTATCTGTAGGCACATACGTACTATGGTAGTGATCATTCTATGTGCGCATCACCAAGCCTCATTTGCTATTTCCCTGGGCACATAGAAAGATTACCTTTCCAAGTTAGGTGGGACCATGTGACCACATTCTGGCCAAGACTGGTTAGATCAAGAATGGTCAGAATCATGGGGCGCCTGGGTGGGTTAAAATGAGTTAACTCAGTGGGTTAAAGCCTCTGCCTTTGGCTCAGGTCATGATCTCAGGGTCCTGGGATTGAGCCCCGCATCGCATCGGGCTCTCTGTTCAGCAGGGAGCCTGCTTCCCCCTCTCTCTCTGCCTGCCTCTCTGCCTACTTGTGATCTCTCTCTCTGTCAAATAAATAAATAAAATCTTAAAAAAAAAAAAAAGAATGGTCAGAATCAGTGGTAATGATTTACTCATTTCTAGACCTGGTTCCTGGAATCTTCTATACCATCTATCCTCCTCTCTCTTTCCTTGTCTACTGGCTAGAGGCAAAGAACACAGTTTAGGACTCCAGGTTCCTTGAAAGTGGCAGAGGCAGTTGAGGGAAGGAACCTTGATTTTTAAATTATCTTATAGATCAGAGGCCTATCCCTACCCCCCTTCACCCTCCCTGCCACCCCCACCAGCCACCACTGGGCTGTCCATGAATGAAAAATCAATGCTTACTGTGTTAAGCTACTGAGAATTCAAGACATATTGGTTTTAGCAGTCAGAGTTACCTGTCTGATAAAAAATACATCACCCTTAAAATTAGACTATATCTATCCATTTATTACCTAAGCTTACCTCTGTACCACCTGTGATCCATATGCCATACTTTGGAAACATGGCTATGATCCATCTCCCCATTTTATCATCAAAGAAACAGCCCCAGAGAGGGAAGGTGCCACCCAGGTGTGCTCAGTGAGTTATAGCAGGAGCTGGGGCTCAAACCCAAGATGTCCAAGTCCCAGACTGGCCGTAGTTCAGGAATGCTGGTCATCTATTTAGTCCCCCCAGGATTACACAATAGTTTGTTGTCCACACTGCCTCCATCGCCTGTTGCCTTGGCAACACTGACAGATGGCAAGGACTTCCATCTTTGCTCCCCGGTGACTCTGCCTGAGACTCTTCTCTGGCCACAGGGGTGCGTCCTGCCTGCACGCCATGATGAGTGCCCTGGGCTGCTCTCCACCAGGGAGGACACAGGAGGTGGTGGGCAAATAGTCCCATTTCCTTCCTGGGAGGCCTGTCCTACACAGTCCCTCAGCAGGGCTTTAGAGGGACTGAGCTCCTCCTTACCCACCTACACCCCCTCTCTTTGCTTCTTCCCTTTTCCTCTCATTTCCTCCCCCCACGAGACACGGCAGAGGCATTGAGGGAAGACATCTCTGGGGAGGTGGCCTCCGACAGAGGCCTGAATGTCAGGAGGGAACATGCTAGAACAGAGTCTCAGGCGAAAGAGTCACCACTTAAAACATCCCTGGAGGTGGGAGAGGGCTAGACACGTCCAAGGCATAGAAATGAAGCTTGCATGGCTGCGGCAAGGGGGTAAAGGATATGTGTATCTGGGTGGGGTGGGGGCAGTGGGGACAGCTCTTAGAGAGGTAGTCATGGGCCAGCAAAGGGTCTTAAGCAGAGGAGCCATTTAACCAGATTTGTTCCTGGAGTTCAATAACAGACCTTCCCAAGAAAATGCGGTGACTAAGGCACTGGTGCTTTTTGGCAAGAGACGGCATAGGTGCTCAATGAGGTTCACCTGTGAGCTCCGTCTTGGCGGGGACGCCAGGCCTGGTGGAGTCCGGTGTCTCTGTGCATGGTGACCAACACCTGCCCTCTGCCTTCTGTTTTCACTGCGATCTATTCTGTCTATTCCTCCTTCCAGTCGGAAAGAGGAGGTAGAGGTGGCCCTGGGTGGGGGCGTGAAGGTAACCCCACTGCTTTCTAAACTGACGTCTTGGGCCCTAGTTTGTCTTAAGCCCTTAAACTGCCAGCTACCTCATGCTAAATTCAGAGTGGAATTAATTCAATTGGGAAGAAAATACGAGGCACGATTAAATAGGCATTTCCCCCCCGCACTTTGCCCCACGAGGAATAAACATCTTTTTGTACCACGGCCCATTAAAATTATTAAAGGAGGCTCCAGCAATATTTCCATGCCCAGGGGAAGAATTCTATTACAACGGTGGGCAAACTGGGCCCTTGAAAACTCCAACAAGGGATCCTGGAAATGGCGGGGTAGATTGTGAGCTACTGATGTAAAGTAATTGACTAAAAATGGCCCAAAATGGCAGAACAACTCAGCGCGCCGAGGGGAGTCTCTGTCACCCCACTTCCCTCAAAAGTGGGGAAGTCTGTTGTGAAAGCAATTAGGTTGTTTGAGACTTGGAACTGAGGCGTCTCAAAATTAAAATAAAACTACAGAAATCCAAAACCAATCAGCACTCAAAAGACTGATTAGGTCTGTTTTTAAATGTATAGATGCTTGAATAATATTATTTGAGTTATTATATTCATGAGGATTCTGAGAAGTCTTACGGCGTTATTAAGTTTTATGCGAAAGAAATGATTTTGCAAAGCTGTTTTTGGTGTGAGCCAATGTGACAAGCACTTGGATAAACAGTTTTTTTTTCCTCCGAGAAGCACATGTACAGTGATTTTAAAATGGATTTAAAGAGTTGGGTCAGAAATTGTTTTAAAAGGTGAATTTACCCTTGCAGGTTTTACATTTCTTAGTCCGAAGGCCCCAGCCCCCAGCCCCACTCTGAAGTTTAAAAAGATGATTTGATCACAAATTACTTTCTTTCTTTGTTTTCCATCTAACGGAGCTCGTGTTTTTTTTATAGGCATATAAACTATTTTTATAATTTAAATCTCTACGAACCAGGGCATGAAGAGAACTAGTCAATGGCTGTAAAAATGTATGATAAGTCACTACTAATTAAAAATGCAAGTATTGACCATGTTAACTGAGTCAAGTAATTTTTTTTTAACACTATCATTTAACTTAATTCTCTTTTTTATCCATATAGGCTCATCGTATTAAAATAGGCCGTTATCTCAAGTGCACTGAGTCGGTTAAAAATACAAAAAACACTTCCAGTACCTGAACAAAATTTGAAAGTTTGATCTGTGGACATAAAGGTGAGTATTTGCAAATGAGAAAGATATATATTCACGTGGATCTTCATGAGATTGCTGAAGGAGAGGTTTGACTTCATTTTTCCATCTTTAACTTTAGAGAGAGGGTTCAAATCATTACGTTATCAATCTGCCCACTCTCTGTGCTCCAATATTTCTCAAAAAACAGGGATAATAACAGGAGCTACTTGTAGGGGTGATGCAGGTATTAATTCAGTTAATAAAGAATCTAGAACAGTGACTGGCACACGGTAACTTTCCTACATGATACCTCTCTCCCCTTGCCTCTAGCACCCAGTTATTGAGCATGTAGCTAACATTTAGCAACTACTTACTAATGAATAGTCTGGTAAGGGAGACCTTTTCTAGAATTGAAATGAGAGGACAGATATTCTCATTAGCTCAGGGAGGCCAGTGAGGCTCATCGAATTCCCATCATGAGCACATATCCTGTGCTACAAGGAACCATCAGTGGTGTGCTGGAGAAAGGCAGACAGGCTTGTAAGAGCTGAATGTTAAATTTCCGGGAATTTTGTGAGCTACTTTTAAACATGACCATTATTAAGAATTAAATGACCTAAATGTGCAAGTAAATAAATTATACTAAAAGCAAAGTAATACTCAAAACTTAACATTTCCTCATAATTTTCCATTTTACGATGACCTCTGCTCTTGAATTTATTCATATCTGTTGTAGCTATGCAGTGGGAAAACCATATAATGCTGTGTTTTTACACATCTCCTCCCGACTCTGTGTTCAGTGATGGGACTTAATGTTCATAGATTAATATCAGCCGTGGAGTGAATATTTATACCATAGAAACCAGCAAATGTTACAAATCAGGGATCCCCCACTCCTCGAGTCCCCCCACCCTCCACCCCAAGCTGCTAACTATTTATCAGCACACCTCTGACTGCGCTTGGCCTGGAGGGGGGGATGGGGTTGGGGGAGGCAAAGATTAGGAGGGATGGGTATCTTCAAAAGGTTTATCATTTAACAAAACACAATTTTTTATTGCTTCATCCCCAATTTTTCTTCATGTTTAAGTTTTCATTGGTCATTATGTCAGAGTGAAAATTCGCATTTTCCTCTTCTCATTTTCTTTCTTTGCACATAAACATTTAGATCCGTAACTTCTGGTAACATAGGAGTAGCAGTTTATGCTACTGCTGGCTCTCTACCCCCAAAATACATTTGGAGTTCACCAAGCTGTCACCCCCCAGAGCCAGCCATTCAGCCAGGCCTCCTTCAGGCCCCAAGGCCCCTCCAACAGCCTTGACCTTCTCATTGTCACTCTTGTCTTTCAATCCCTTTTTCCACATAGTAGTAGGGAGGATTTTTTTTTTTTTCAGAATACATTAACTTTACATTTTCCCACTCTTTAAAAAAAATCACTTTATTGGGGGTATGATTGACATACAAAAAGCTGTCCATATTTAATGTATACAACTTGATGAGTTTGGAGATAACTATACATTTGTGAATCCATTAGCATAATCTATGCCATTAACATATCCATCACCTCCAGAAGTTTTCTCCTGTTCTCTTCATTATTGTTATGATTATTATCATTTTTGTATAAGAACGCTTTTGAGATCTAGGCTTTTAGCAAATTTTAAAGTCTATGATACAATATTACTAACTATAGGCACTATGTAATATAGTAGATCTCTAGGACTTAGTCATAGGAATAACCTTTGAAACATGCTAGTCAGGTCATGTCACTCCCATCTGAGAACCTATCCGGGGTTGGGCTTTGCACTTAGGATGAGATGCAAATTCCTTGCCACAGCCCATGAGAATCTACAAGATCTGGTCTTTGCCTGCTTGCCTCACTTGTCTTCTCATTGTTTCTCTGACAGTGCCTGGAACACGTCCATTTTTTTCTGTGTCTGAGTCTTTGCACAATGGCTCTGCTGTCTGGACCATCCCTGCCACGTCCTTGTTCCCCAAAACCTAGCTGCTTTTTTGTCCTTCAGATCTGAGCTGAAATGTCACCTCCTCAGAGAGGTATTCTTTGGTCATACTATATAAAATAGATCACTCTTTTGATATTTGTCTTCACCATGGGTCTGTATCTCTTTCATTTGTTGCATTTTTCAGCATTTGTAAATGTGTACTATTTGTTTACTTGCTCATCTTTTGGCTGGTTCCCCAACAAGACAGGGAGCTTCAAGAGCTCAGGGCCTGGGTCTGTCTTGTTTCATCAGAGCGTGCCCAAAGCCTAGCACAGTGTCAGATACAGAGCAGGCACTCAGTTACATTTAATGAATGAAAGATGCACAAAGATAATCTTTGAGCGGGCACTCAGTTACATTTAATGAATGAAATATGCATGAAGATAATCTTTAAGCCCGGAGTTAACATTTTGCTACAGCTACCAGTTTCAAATGAAAATAGCACTCACAGGGCGCCTGGGTGGCTCAGTCGGTTAAGAGTCTGCCTTTGGCTCAGGTCATGATCCTGGCGTCTGGGGATCAAGCCCCGTGTTGGGCTTCCTGCTTAGTGGGGAGTCTGCTTCTCCCTCTCCCTCTCCCTCTACCCCTCCCCCTGACTTGTTCTCTCTCTCTCACTCTCAAATAAATTAAAAAAAAAAAAGAAAGAAAATGGCACTCATTTTGCTTTTTTCTCTTTTGGTAGGATAACAAAAATTTGTTTCTTAACACTCTCTTGTATTTCTTCCCACTTTTCTGCCTTTACTGGTCTGTTTTTTTATTTTTTATTTTTGCCTGGCATAAAGGCAAATTGTTGTCCCTCTGTCACCTGTTGTCCGTGAGGTCTCATCTCAAAGGTCACTTCCCCATGAGCTTTCCTCTGCTCTTCCAAGATGGATATACCCTTTATTCAACCTTCCTCCTCCTCTCTTGTGCCTTCCTAAAGGCTCTTACCTTTCCGAATGTGACTGTAAAGGAGACTATAAACTTTTCCAGAGCTCATACAAGTCCATATCCCCGAGGAACCTAACGGCATGCTTTATAGATAACCCTGTCCTCAGTAAAAGTTGCTCAATTAGTTTATGATGAAAAACTGAAAAAAAAAAAAAAAAGAGTTAATTACCCAAATGTTTCCAAATGTCCAGATGTTTAACTTCATGTAGGAAAAAAGAAAACTTTGAATGACTGATTAAACGTCTTCCTTTTCATCTTTGTGGTTTAGAATTGTTTAAACGCAATCCCATGGTTTGTTTCTTATCAGCTTAACCATGTTCTCTCCCTTGCTCAAACAGTGCAAATTTGCCTTTGCCTAGTGCTTCCTCTTTAGAAAAAAAAAGTCTTTAAAAACTTGGCGTTTCCTCTTTAAGGAAAGGCTGAGAAACACAAAAATACTAATATTGAATAATAAATATCATGAGGTGAAATTCCTTTGTGCGTTTTGTAGGAAGAGCCAAGGCAGACCTGCTCAAAGGCCTGGCAGTCTCTCTAGGCTGGGATCAAAGGGCAGGTGACCTAGATTCCAGCCTGATGTTTGCAGCATAATGTGTTTGCAGCTCTGCCTCCAAATTCCAAAGCAGGTCACAGTGAAATGGGTGGGGTTGATGATGGCTCCATTTTCTGAACTTAAAAGGCTTAAGAAAGTAACGTGCCACTCATTTGCAACGTTAATGAAGATCTTGTTTTTACTGTGACCTTGTCCGGATATATCTTATAACCTAGCTACACAAATGGGGGCTGTGGACTTTCCGGGGTGATGGCAATGATCTCTATGTTGATAGGGGTGTGGATTACCCAGGAGCACTTCTGTTAGAATTCAGAGAACCAAGCATTTAAGGCTTGTGTGTTTCCCCCTATAGATATCAGACCACAATTTTATTTATTTATTTATTTTTAAAGATTTTATTTATTTATTTGACAGAGAGAGAGATCACAAGTAGGCAGACAGGCAGGCAGAGAGAGGGGGAAGCAGGCTCCCTGCTGAGCAGAGAGCCTGATGCGGGGCTCGATCCCAGGACCCTGAGATCATGACCTGAGCCGAAGGCAGAGGCTTTAACCCACTGAGCCACCCACGTGACCCCAGACCACAATTTTAAAAGGAAAAAATAAAATATAAGACATGGGCATTGAAAAATAATCCAAGTAGTACAGAATTGGATAAAGAAAAAGATTCACAATAAAAAAAAAATGACTTAGGCAATTATGACACAATGTGGTCCATGGCCAGCAGCATCCTTCAGCATCACCTGAGACTTGTTTAGAAGTGAAGACCCTCAGGCCTCACCAGGACCCTCAGTCAAGGCCCACAGTTTAGCCAGGTGGCCTAGGCGAGTTGTCTCCAGTTAAAGCTTGGGAAGCCCTGCCTTGAAAAAAAACTGGTGTGTGGGGGGGGCACAGTTATCTTCTCCCCATTGAGGTCCCTTTTACCATCTATGGGGTACTGTTAGCTGGTTACTTTGATTAAAATCTAGCCATTTCTTACTTTCCTCCATTTTGCAAAGTCTCCCCTTTCTTTTCCCCCACCCCCACCTGCCTGTGCCCAGCATTAGAGGCTGTCATCCCAATTTTGTTGTTCCTAGTCATGCAGCGATTAGATGAGCTGAGCTTAGTGGAAACCACTTAACTTCCCGCATGTCTGTTTATGCTTCTTTTACAAAAGACATAATGGCACTGGACTACCCAGAGCTTAAATTAATTAATGTTTATAGAGCACTTCAAGCCTTGGGGATAAAAGCCTCTTTGAAAGTGTGTGTAATTATTATTATGGCTAATGAAGCTGGCTGCTAGCCCCTCCCCCTCACTGGGGGGTGGGGAGATGCCCTGGGTAACAAAATCCAGAGAAGGTGGAAATTTAACTCAAATGTCACTTTCCTTCTTTGCTTACTCTATTGGTATTTTCAGGGCCTCTTTCTTTCTTTTCTTTCTTTCTTTCTTTCTTTCTTTCTTTCTTTCTTTCTTTCTTTCTTTCTTTCTTTCTTTCTTTCTTTCTTTCTTTCTTTCCTTACTACATATTGCATTGTGTGTAGATGAATTAAGTCAAATGGGTTTATGGTAAAATAAGCAAAACACATTCTAAATACAGTGCTTTTCTCTGGCCTCATACACTGCACTCTTCTTGTTCCCTTGGTTGGGACCTGAGATCCAAAAAGCCTCAGAGCGAGAGAAGTTTTTTACTAGAAGGTGACTTAGAGTTTATAGTGATGGTTCTCATGATGCTGAGGTTTATTATTTAGTCTTGGGGTTGACCAACTTCTAGGAACATAAAATTTAGTGCTAATTGCTATAATACAAAGACATTCTCCATAGGTGTCTGCTCTAGGAAAATGACAGTATAAAGTACAGATGCATCTCCAAATGGTAAATGCAGAGCTGACAGTGTTCCAAGGGAGATTTGTTTACCCAATGCAGATTATTGCACAAAGGACATTTGGCACTGACCATCTTAACTTACTCTTCATTCATTTCTATGGTGTAAGTCTCAGATTGTCTCTGTTGGCTTGATTTCAGAGATTATGAAGGAAGTAAATGCAAAAAGTCAATAAAGTTGCCCCAGTGCCGTTTGGGACCTTATTTTACAATGATCTATTATTTGAGTTTTGGGAAATCAACTCACATGTACATGTACTAGGAGAAACTTTATACTTTACCTATTTGGAATCATGTTGAAGAGAGAAACTCTAGTATGAAATGATCTTTTAAGGATAAATTCACATGTTAACTGGGTTTTATCACAACTAGATAAAGCTACCCAAGTAAGAGTTCTTGCATCCGGCCTCAGGACTGGTCTGTGCAGGAGTGAAGTCAACACTGTTGCTTGAAGGAGTTGATCCATAGCAGGGGCCACCCTTGGAAGAGGAAGAATCATTGAAACTGAAGTGTAAGCAAAGGCTTGACTTACAAATGTCTAGATACGGGCGCCTTCTTGGCAGCTTCTTCAGGACAGGCTCCCCCCCCTCACTTCCTTTGTAGTCTCCGCACCCCCCCCCCCAACAAAAGGTTTAATACCCTGATTGGGAGATGGTGGGCAACTATTCACTGAAAACTTGAGTCCGAAAAAAAAAATACCAAAAAAACAAAAAAACAAAAAACACTTGAGTCTGAGTCCTAGAGGAAAATACACCAAATCGGTTAGGAACATAAATATCAAATTCACTTAGGGGACAGCAGTCAATTAAGAGGCATTCCTGGGAATCTCCTTTGCCCTACAACACTAAAAGTGGCTCCTGCCTTCAAGAGGCTTGTGAGATACCTATAGAGACAAGCTAAACAGATTCATATTTGTCTCTTCCTCTGGAGGAGCTTTATGAGGGCAGGACCCAGGTCTGTTTTACTCACTGTTTTGGTTTTGGTGCATAGTAGAAGAGCAATACATGTGTGGGTGTGTTTTTAAAGATTTATTTATTTATTTGAGAGAGAGAGAGAAGAGGGAGGGGCAGAGGGAGAGGGAGAGAATCTCAAGCAAATTGCACTGAGCACGGAGCCCTACCATAGGCTCTGTCTCAAGATCCTGAGATCATTACCCGAGCCAAAATCAAGAGTAGGAGGCTCGCCGAATGGGCCACCCAGACGCTCCCCAATAGATGATTTTTAAATGCATGGAAGGAGAAGGATGGAAGAAAGGAAGGATGGAAGGTAGGAAAGAAGCGAAATAAACTACGCATGTTGTTTGTTATTCAAATAGAAGTCAATTACTCTGTTCAAGTTTCAGGGAGGAAGAAGGCATTGAACAGGGATCCAAAGGCAGTAAGGGCTTGGAGAAACAAGTGGGAAAAAGAAGATGTTCCACTGGAGGGAAAGAATGAGAAAAAGGATGAAAATGAGTATGTTTGTGGCTTGAGGTGAGAATTAATAGTTAAAAAAAAGATGAATGGAGATAGTGGATACAGCTTATAAGCATTTAGGTATAAGGTAGAGAGACAGAGTTGCCCTTTATCAGGTCATGTCCCCATAATAATTAAAATTTATTAAAACTAAAAAATTTAGTTAATAATCTAAGCATTTCCAAATAACTGAACATTTGTGATATCTGGAGAGTATTGAAATATGAATTAGGTTCACATTTTCCAGGCTTTTGACAAAGACCAGTAGAGAATCCCAGAAAGGCTTTGTTATTTATATATTTATGCTGATGATAAGTTTTTAAATTTTTTTGAAATAATTTATGTTTTAGGAAAGGCATAATTATAATAGTATATGTATGAAAATGAAGCCCTTCTCTTTTTCTCATGGAAACAAAATTATTTCTCAGGGGGTGTATCCAAAATCAGGAAACAGAACAGAAAGGGGTTAAAAATTTGTTTAAAATTTTTCTAAATAATTGGCCAGGATACAACTTGAACCCTAGGCTCTCTGGACAAGAGTTGAAAATGATATACTTATTCCGTTCTTTGAATATAGAGTTTTCTATTCTAAAATAATAAGGGGGGGAAAGTCCAATTTTTCATATAACTTGCAGAGCACCATGATTGCTTAAGCCCCAACTCTTGACATTTTATACAGGATTGAGCCAATTCAGAGAGTGAAGTGTAAGTACATTTTGACTTGGTCTGGACAGTCTTTGAGTGTTCAGACAGGCAAATCTAAGAATAATAGTAATAAGGGGAATGTGAACTTTCCCATTCATCTTAATGGGGTTGTCAAGTATGAAGTTTAATTATATCACTGTTAGCCATTTGATGGCAGTTATGAGACTCAGAGGCCAACAATTAGTGGTGACTTCTAGCCCAATGAAGTACCTCCAGTTTCTTGATTGTTGTAATGATTGTTCGCTAAGCAGAAGGTCAGTTACAGTCTTTTTGATCCCAGTCGATCGCCTTAGTTACGGAGTCATTAGATGCCTAATAATTGGCAAATCCTCTGGTCAGCCAAATCTGTCTTGGGTGTGTTGGTCATTCTTACCAGATGAACCAAATTGTCTTTCATTTCTGATTAAGATTTCCTAAAGAAAACCACAAAATATAATTAAGAAATGGCCAGGGAGTGAGTTCTGTTTCTTTTGCGTGACTGCCCCTGCTCTCCTTCTAGGGGGATCTAGTCCTGCTCACTAACCTGGTGAATACTCAGTGTGGTTGAGTTGCAATTGGCAGGGGGAACCCACAGGGAAACAGAGCTCATGGTGCGCTCATTCCTTTATTCTTCCATCTATACATTTCGTAAAGTATGTTTTCAACTATACTATGCCAGACACTGGTTTAGAGTAAGCTTGGCCAACAAGATCCTTGGGGCTTACAGTACACTAGTAAACACTTTGGAATTGACTTGTGTAATTCCAGTACATGGTAAATACCTTAGAATTTACTTTAAGCGTGATAAAGTGCTGTGATGACAAGAAAGCAGGGTGCTGCGGGTCGTGTGGGCGTTCCTCTAGATCAGCACCGAACAATAGAAATACCATGTAAGCCAAAATATGAGCCACAGATGTCATTTTAAATTTTCCTATAATCACATTAAGAAAAATTTTAAAAAGCATAATTTTAATTATGTTTTTTAACTCAATATATCCAAAATAAAATTTCAACATGTAAGCAATATAAAAATGATTAAGATGTTTTACATCCTTTTTTTCCCATGCCAAGTCTTTGAACTTTAGTGTATATTTTACATATAGAGTACCTCTGAAACGTTCAACATCCACATATGGCTAGTAACTACTATATTGGACAGCGTGACACAGTTTGAGATAGTGGATAGAGAAGGACTTTCCACCACTCTAATAGCGAGAAATAACTCCATACTGAGATATGCATTTCACACACAGGGACCGCTAAGTGCAAAGGCGCTGAGGCAGGTTAAGTTTTTAACCAAGTTTGATTTCAACTGTAAAATTAGAAAACAACTATAACTTGACATTCAATTTATAATACTCGTATGTAGCCCTGCTATATGGTCAAAACCAAATTATCCTTTCGAAATGCTCGTATAATCCAACAGGCCATCATTTCTTATGAGCTTAAATGAAATGACCAGTTCGGCTCAGTTTAACAGCTTGGTTGTAAGAGAAATGAAGGGTAAAACAAAACTTTTTAAAAAGATAATGGCTAAGTGAAGGCATCTTGAACATATTTTTTTTTTCTTTTGTCTTCAAACATGCAAATTCATCACAGTCTAGTGTGTATTTTATTGATAAATATACTAATTGTAGATTCTAGGTTCTATAGTGTTATCTATCTTCAAGACAGGACTTTGTGAAAAATACATCTGTGTACCATTGCTTGTGTTTTATCTTTCTTTAGAGGCAGGCCGTGTTTGACCCCTCCGTTAGCCCAGCTACATAATGAATTAATTAGAAACAAAGGTTTGCTATACATAGAAAATGAAAACTCACACAGAAATCACCTAAAAAGAATCACTGAATGTATTTTAAAATAAAATGTCTGTAATACGTTTTTCATGTCAATAAGGATTCTCATATTTGCCTATTAGTTTGATGTGTGTCTTCATTTGAATTCCTCCAGAACCGACCCTAAGAGAAGGATATGAATGTAAGAACTTTATCTGCAGGGCAATTCAGGATCAGGGGTAGTCAAGGGGAATGAGACGGGGAGAGAAGGAAGCCAATACAAGGTGCATTCAGAAGCCAGTCACCATGGTGGACTACTGGAGCGTACTCAAGCAACACTGCTCTGAGATTCGTGTAGAACATGCTCCAGAATTATTTCCCTTCAGGGATAATACATTTATTTCCCAACTCTGTCTCCAGGGTTGGGGGAGAAAGATATTAAATCCTTTAGCACTTATGACCTGACTCCCAAACTCTCAGAGAGGGCTCCAGTGCCCAGAGAAAAACCTCAGCAAAGGGATGAGTGTGTCAGCAATTGGAAGCTGGGAAAGGCCAAGTGAATCTGGTAGATCACGGACGGTGGCCGCCCCATGTGTGTAATGGAAATTCATCCAGAAGTTTACCTTCAGCACTTAGTAATTTAAGTGTACCTTACATCACCCAGCACTTTACAGTTTTCAGAGGACCTTCATTTACGTGATCTGACTCAGTCCTCACAGGGACCCCGAAGGATGGGTTGGGCAGAGTTTACTACTCATATGTCAGAGAGGATGGATTCATGGGACCTCTGCTCCCAGATGGTTAAGGAGGAATGCTAGGATCTGGCTTTTGTGGAAATTATGTTGCCTCCCCAGCACCCTCATCCATTGTCTCTTTCCCCTATGTAACTATGCACTTGGCACTTGGCATGAGATTGACCCCATCCCCACCTATAGGAATGGGCCTCGGTTGGCCAATCAGATCTTTGTGTCCTTACCAATAAGGTGATTGGTGCAGTTCAGTCAGAGCAGAGTGAATAACTGTACTAAACTAAATAGTTGGGATAAGAGAAAGATATATTTTTATCTCTTTTTTATTTTACACATGTATGAGACAATAGGTAGCCCTGTAGTGGTTGGCAGCCATCATGAAAGCGTGAGAAGACCCAGCCTTGGGAGGAAGCCAATGTCACTGATGGCAGAAAAAAACAGATGAAGAAAACACACACACACAAAACCCCCCAAAACAAAAACAGGGTCCTTGGTGACATTGCTGACCCACTGGATAAAATCCCTTTTATTGTTTATGAAAACCATCTGGGGTAGAATTCTCAAACACTTGCAGTTGAGGACATTTTATCTGACTCCCGACTTGGTGCTTACACCAAATGCTCCACGTCCTCCGAGAATGAAATAACTTCTAGAGGGATTTTATATGTCATCTCTATGACATGTTCACATAAATTCTATCTTATCATTTGAAGTGTGTGTCAAAATCCATGGGGGCATACAAACAGTTCCCGTTATAGCTTGGAGACCAGCTCTATGTTGGGAAGGGAAGCAAAAGTGTTAAGTAGACAAAGAAGAAAGACCTGTTTCAATTTTAAGTGGACTTGTGGCTAATATAGAGAATATTCTATGAATACTTTTTTTTGAGAAATCATAAGTTTAGACAACAAAGGAAGAATAGGTAAAACTAATGATATCTGGAAAATCAGATTGTCTCTTTTTGGGGGGGATATGCAACTGTAGCCACTATAAGGGGTTTGTCTACTTTCTTCTCCCTCAACTACCTCACTTATATAGATTAGAAAAGTGAAATATTCATTTTCTTCGCTCTATCTTGTTGCAGCTATGGATGGCTAAGGGATATAGTTCCAGTCAATAAGATTCAAACAGGTCGCCTTCTGGGGGAATTTCAGGGAAAGAATTTGTTTTGCTGATAAAATGGGACATATAATACCATTATACCTCCTTATTTCCTTGTCTTGAATGATGATGTGAAGCCCCCAACTATTGTGACCATTTTGAGGTAAGGAGGAGGCAGGTGGAATGAAAAGACAGAAATAATCTGACTGGCCCTGCTAAGCAGTGGAACTCATGCTCCAAACAGATGTCTCTGACCTTTCCTAACTGGTATATGCAACCACCTTAACAACTTTTTGAATATTTAAGGTTATTTTAGATTTTTGCTTTATGTAGGGGTTTTTTTTTTTTAGGTTTTGATGGTTGTAACTTAATTCAGGAGATATTCATATGTCAAACATGTTAGTGACTGAGTCTTTTTAAAAAAAATTTATTTAATAAAGGAAATACTCACTTGCTCTGGTAAAGCAGGAGGAGCCTCTATTATGGTATCAGATAGTTTTGGGAGCATATCTAGGTTCTTCCCCCTAACCACCTCTTTGATTTTTCATTTACTTGGGCAATTTGTCTCCTAATTGATTTGTTTAGACCTTTCATATTTAGGTGGTTATTTTTTTTTTGTCTTTTTTAGAGTGGTTATTGATATAATTAGATTATAATTAATCTGCTTGTCCCTCTCCCTCTTCCTCTGCACCTTCCCCAGCTCGTGCTTTTTTTTTCTCTCTCTCAAATAAATAAATAAAATCTTTAAAAAAGAAGTGAATCTAAGTTCATCTTCAAATAACATTATAACACTTTGTGTGAAGTTTAGGTACGTTTTGGGAAAATATTCCCAACTCATCTCTCCTACCCCTTGTGAAATTAATGTCCTTTTTCACTTACCCATATGTTATATTCACTCCAATATGTTATTATTATTTTGTAAGTTATCATATTAGCTAAGAATAATAAGAATAAAATAATTTGTTTTAACTCTGCTTGTTCTTTCTCTGACACTTTTTTGTTCTTTATGTACATCAAAGTTTCTGACCTATATTATTTTTCTTCTGCCTGAAGAACTTTTATCTTCTTGCAGAACATGTTTACTTGTGATGAATTCCCTCAGTTTCTGTTTGTCAGAGAAAGTCTTTATTTCTCTTTCAGCCTTTTAAAAAGATTTTACTGTTAAGTCATCTCTACACCCACCGTGGGGCTTGAACTCACAACCCTAAGATCAAGAGTTGCACGCTTCACTGACTGAGCCAGCCAGGTGCCCCGCTCTTTCAATTTTGAAGGATTATTTCATTGGATACAGAATTCTAGGTTGATGGCTTTTTCTTTAACACTTCAAATATTTCACTTCATTCTCCTTTTACTGGTGGTTTCTGATGATAAGTCCACTGCAATCCTTTTTCTTGTTCTTTAGGGAAGGTGTTATTTCCCTGTGGCTTCTTTCAAGATTTTCTTTTCGTCTTTTTCTGCAGTTTGAATATGATATGCCTAGGGTTTCTGGTTTTTGTTTGTTTGTTTGCTTTTGTATTTATCCTTTTAGGGTTCCCTGAGCCTCCCGTATCTACGATGTTTTAGTACCCATCAGTAGTTTTGGAAAGGTCTCAGCCATTATTGCTTCAAACATTTCTTTTGCTTCATCATTTCTTTCTTCTTCTGGTACTCCAATTACTTGTATGTTACACCTTTCAAAAGTGACCTATAGTTCTTGGATCTTCTGCTCTGGGAAGTTTCTATAGCTTGAAGATAGCTTAAATCTGTCTTTCAGCTCACTTTCTCTCCTCCATCATGTCAAATCTACTGATGAGCCCATCAAAGGTATTCTTCATTTGAATTACAGTATAAATTTTTAACATCCCCTTTTGATTCTTTCTTAGAGTTTTTATCTCTCTGCTTATGTTAAACATCTGTTTTTGCATGTTGTCCACACTCTCCATTAGTCCACTGATATATTAATTATAGTTATCTTAAATTCCTTGTCTTATAATTCAAACATCAGTTTCATATCTGAGTCAGGTCCTGATGGTTGCTTTGTGTCTTCAGACTATATATATTTTTTCTTTTGTATGTTGTATGTTGTATTAGGTAATAAGCAGTGGGGTAAATAGCCCTTTAGTGTGAGGATTTATGTTGGTCTGGTTAGGAGTATGACTTTGTTTAAGGCTTGCTGTAGCTATGGGGGCAGGAATTTAGAATTCCTCTGGTGTCCTTGTTTTTGTCTTGACTTTGGACTTCCCTAAGTATTCCTTATCCAAGAGAGTCTGGTCAGCAGTTTTAGCTATGGTCCCCTGTTGTTATACTGGAGTCCTCTTAGTATTATGATAAGATGTTGGGAAGGGAGTATGCTTTATATGCTTTCAATTAAATCTCAGTATTTTAGAAAGCCCATGTCTTTGGGCTGTGACCTTCACAAGTGGTTCACTAGTGGTTTATAGTTATTTTCTCCTCTGCTCCCTACTTCCTTCCCTGACTGCAATGTTCCCAATCTGTTTCCTTGGAACCTTGTCCCATGTTGACTATGGTTCCCAGTCCCTTCCTCATTAGATGAAACAAGAAGGCTAGAGTGGACTGGACTGAGAGACATGCCCCTTCCCCAGGTGAGATAAGGCTCTGGCAATGTTTTTTTCCTTGGAGAGTATGTCTTTGTTATGGAAATGTTCCAAACATATTTTTATAAGGATTACTCCCCTCCTGGCCAGTGGCCTCTTCACTGTGAGAACCTGATGGATTTCCTGAAGGTAAACCCCATGAGAATATGCTCCCCACCCCCCTTCCAAGTCCAAGGCCCTAAGGAGTTTCTTACACTCATGCTAGCTCACAATTAGCTTTCAGAAATTCACCAGAATTACCTTGGAGTGTCCCTATACTTTATGGCTTTAGCAGCTTCTGTTCCAGGTAAGCAGATCATGACTGTCACTTTCGGATGGCTCAGTCTCTCCAGATTTCCGAGCAGTTTTTTGCACACCTCAGTTTTCTGATGAGTCCAAGAAAGTAACTGATTTTCAGTTTGTTTAGTCGCTTCTTGCTGTAAGGATGGGAGTGACACTTTCAAGCTCTTTACATGTCAGAGCTGAACCCAGTGTCCCCTTACCTCCCCTTTGGGTTTCTCTTTCCTTACTTATAAAAATGAGTACATTGATAGCTACCTTGCAATGCTATTGCCATTATTTTATGAGGCAATAATCTGTGAAAAAGTAATCTAATACTCATTGCAGGTGGTCAATGAAATGTCATTCTATATTTACATTTTAGAGGGAATTCCATTATAAAGAAGGGAAGTAGATTTGAATTTGATACACTTACCTTGCATGAGATGAAGTAGATGTTCTCAAAACAAAAATTAATAGAGAGAAAATGGTTTAAATAATGTGAATAGTTCTTCTTGTCAATCCATAGTAAATGTACGTCAATTAGCAGAAAGGAGCAGTAAAAAGCTGGAGAGTGGGGCTGAGGAGGAGAAGGAATAAAAACTTCTAAACAGGAGGAACAATGGATGGGAAGTGCCTGGGGCAGGAAGCAGCTAAGAACATTTAAGAAATGTGGGAGTGGAGGGGTGCCCGAGTGGTGTTGTCAGTTAAATGTCTGACTCTTGGTTTCAGCTCAGGTCCTGATCTGAGGATCAGGATCATGAGATCGAGCCCCACAGAAGGCTCCAAGCACAGCACAGAGTCTGCTTGAGATTCTCTCTCCCTTGTGTCCCTCCCACTCGTGCTCTCTCTCTCTAAAATAAATAAATAAATCTTTAAAAAAAGAGACATATGAGAGTGGAGCTGAAGGGGAAGAGAGGTAGAGATAATGCTGGAGGGGAGGCCTAGTGATCACTGCAGACTGGTTGGACTCTGTTTTAAGAGCACTGGATTAGTTTCTCCAAAACTCGGTTTCTATCATTCACATATTTAATAGGCAGAAAATTGGAAATGGTGTCTTACTATGGATTTATTTTGTATTTCTTTCTATTATTATCTGAAGTCAATATTCTTCTTTATGTATTTATGTGAAATCTCATGTCTTTTATTTTTTTTAATTTATTTTCAATTCTTATTGGTCCTTATTACTGTTAAAATATTATAAAATATATTATTATTATTTTTAAGATTTTATTTATTTGACAGAGAGAGATACACACAGCGAGAGAGGGAACACAAGCAGGGGGAGTGGGAGAGGGAGAAGCAGGCTTCCCACAGAGTAGGGAGTCCGATGACGGGCTCGATCTCAGGACCCTGGGATCATGACCTGAGCAGAAGGCAGACGCTCAATGACTGAGCCACCCAGGTGCCCCAAAATGTATTATTTTTTAAGTATTTCATATTCGAAGGAAAATAATCTCCCCAAACTTTTGTTTTTCTTTCATTTTTGTTCTTACCATCTTAAAACGTATGGCTCTTCCCATCTGTTAGTGTGATAACTCAGTGGCTTATAATGATAACCATTTATTTCTCCCTTATATGTCTGTGAATTGGCTGAAATTCAGCTGATCTAGACTGGGCACTGTCTCCATAGCTGGTGTTTTTGTTTTTGTTTTTGTTTGTTTTTTTGCAGAATGATCCTATAGATCTATCAATGTTTGGTTTCTTGGAGTAGGTTACAACAATGCTATAGTTGACTGGGCAAGTTCTTGTGACTCCATTGACCACAGGCCTCAAGGTTAGATGTTTGTAGGTGAAAGGGAAAGGTGTCTTTTTGCTTGGGTTTACCCCACAGCAGACCCGGGAATAAGGATTTGGGTGCCAGTAGTTAGTTTATTTGGGAGGTGATTCCAGAAGCATAATGAGAGAGTGGGGGAAGGGAAACAAGAAAGAAAAAATAGCCAGTGAATTGTTCTCGATGAGCAGGTTACCACCATGGGCAGCTGGAGCTCTAGCTTGCTGAGGACCCTTTGAGAAACTACTTAGAATATACCTTCAGATTTTCCCCCCCAACTTCAAAGAGGTTGAAGTGACCACCTGCCAACTTCCATCATTCACTAGGGAGGGTTGCGCCTGGGATAGCAACTTCTGCTTTCTGTGGACAGGGGCTACTAAGTACAGAGAAAACCCTTAGGAAGAGGGTTGCAAGTATTATGGTAGGAACTTGTCAGTGTGCAGGAAAATGTCCACCAGCCTGCAGGTAACCTCCAGGGTGGGCCAAGAGGACATAGGCAGAACATCTGCCAAAAGAAGATACTGGAATGCAGAAGCCTGAGGATGTCATGCCCCTTTCTATTAATTACTAGTGTGAACTCAGCTGGCCTTTAGTAAACACTTGTTATATTTAACCAGCCCATTAGGTTCATTTACCAGAATGTGAACACCTTGTATGTAGGGACAGAGTGGTTGTCTTTCTTTCCCAACATCTAGTTCAGAGCCTGAAACACCATTACTCAACAAATGATGGTGTAGGGAGGCCGTTTAGGAGAGTAGAGAGAGCTTCGTCTTCGGGGCTGGACAGACTATGCAGGCTCTCATGGCTTGGTGATTTATGTCATTGTATTCTAAGGGGCAAGTTACTTGCTTCTCTTATTCTATTTCCTCATTTTCAACACTAAAATAATGATACTGGACTCAAATATTATTGCAAGAAGCAAACGAGTTAACAAATGTTCAAGAGCTTCTCTAGAATTTCTATATTGAGGGAACTTAGAGCAGATAGTAGAGGGAAGGGAAAACAGGGCTAGGTACTTTGCAGAAGATTGAGAATATATCATCAGTTGGGCAAGAAATCCATCTGAACACCTGCTTGGTGCTGTCATAATATTTGTCAGGTCCTTAGACAAGGGCTTAGCAGGTTACAGGCATTTAACCAAATGAAGGTGTTACTATCAGGCTATTATGCACAAGATTATCCTGGTTTGGAAATGTTGTGCTGAGAGTATATTGATAGTGTTCGTATCTTGTGGTACATAACTGTTATTGCAATATAATGATGTGACTCCTGAAGTGGAAGCTTATATAGTTCAAGGCAGAGGGTACCCTTGAAATCATTACTTTTTCCTTAGATTTCTCTCGTGTGAGTATCGTGTGAGTATCTCGTGTGAGTCCATGTGAGTGACTGTCAATCTCAGGAATCAAGATTCAGAATAGAATGAGGAACCCAACCCAAAGCTGGGATGAGTGATGAGAAGGTCAGGGTCTATACCCTGAACATTGAGAATGGCCAATCTTGTCCCCATAGAGAATAAACTCTGTAGCATAGGGAGACTTGGTGGATGGTGGTGTCGTGGAAATTAACAAATTCATCCTATACAACAGGATGGGGTCCAGCTCTGTCAGTGTGCTGCTAGGTAGTGGGCGGGTATCTTGAAAAACTTGTAATAGGCTCCTCAGAGTAGGTGACTCTGGGGGATAAGGGACATGGTGGTTAGACATTGACTCTGAGTGATGAATCCCATATCTGAGATCCGGGTTTCAGTCTGCATGGATCCTAAGAGACCTCTCCACTTTCTTGTCTCTGAATACAGAGCCATAAACCTGTAAGCAGCCTTGACTAGTATCTTTAGGGCCTGGCACCCCGTCAACAGGGACTTCAAATCAAGACAGGAAAAAAAAAAGAAGAATTGTTAATTTAAGAGAGTAATGTTCTGAGCTATTCTAGTATATTGGTATTTTTCCTCTAAATTCAGTTTGTTTTATTTTCTAATTGTAGAAGATCATACTTCCCCCCTCCCCCCAACACACTCATAATCTTTATCCAGGGAAAACGGGGTATAGTCTTCCAGATCTTTTCTTATGCATTATATAAACATGTTTCAAATCTTTAATTAGTTTTATAACAATATTTATACTTCCAATATCAATAGATACATTTTTTCAGTATCATTTAACCTTGAGTTCATTAAACTTAAATAAATCTTAAAATAAAAATCTTTAAAAAATGAGGCATTGAAATTTAATAAATCTCCTATTTATGGACAGTTATGTTATTTCCAGCATTTAGATGTTATAAACAATACTTTGATTCTTATTGCTAGATCTTTGTGATATACTTAATTTGTTCTTAAGCTTTCATATATACATGAAATATATATATAATTACTACCTTTTTAATCTCTTCATCTCCCTGGATCACATTCTGAAAAATTTTCTTGCTTACAGTTTACTAATTCTCTCTTAAGTTTTGTCTATTTAGCCCTACTATTGAGATATTATTTTCAATTATTGTATTTTGACATTCCTAAAAGTTCCATTTTCCAAATCTGTCCCCTCCTTCTGATATTTTCTGTTCATTTTTCAAAAATGTCTTTCTTTAATCATTTAAACATGATTTTTTTTTTTTTTTTACGAAATTTACCGTCCTTCTTTCTGATAACAACTTCTAGTGCTCTTGTTCATAGTGGATAATTTCCCCATGAGTTTTGCAGTTTTGGGCCATGAGCTCATCTTCTGTGGGACCTTATTGGGAATCCTGGTGTAAGAATATGTCCCTTGAGAGAGATTTTCTGGTAGCTTCTGCCAGGCACACAACGGGTATTATAAACTCAGAACATGTTTTATGTTAAGTTACAGACATGAGAATTCTAGTATAAATCTGAATGCCAAATCCATGAAGTCAGACCTATGGTTATGAATTCTCAAAGTAGACCATTTCTTTTCCTCCATCTAGATCCTAGACAGAAAAACTTCATTGTCGTCTCTCTCTGCCTTTGGGTGCATTGTTCTAGCTCAACTTCTCACCTCTCACTGGTCAGAGTCCTTATCTGTGTTCCCTACATGGTGTTTAAAACACAAGCCTCGAAGTTATGAGACCAGAAAACGCCCATAGAACTTCTAGAGTTTTAGTTCAGCTGTTACAGTTTGAGATTCCAGGTTCCTCTTCATTATTTTTATGCCAAGCGACTTCCCTAACTTTCCTGCAAGGCTCAGCTCTGCGTCTAAAAGGATCTTACATTTTCTCTAGTATTTTCACTTTGCAGAGAGAGAGTTTCTGGTTGTTTAGACTGAAATGTTACCAGAAACTAAAGGTCTTCAGTATTTCTGCAGTATAAATTCTCAGAGGAAGAATTTCAAATTTAAGAGGCACGCACATTTTTCATGTATCTCATACAGTAACATTTGATAAATAATACACAATGTGGAAAGCAGTTTGACATTGGAATATCTTATAACTCAAGAGCGCAATGATGATCATGGGACGGCTTTGAAATAAGTTCTTAGCTCTTTGGCTAATTCTATCTGTCACCTTATTTCTCTTTCATGTTACGCATCTTTTTATCAAAACTCTATTTTTTTTCAAGAAGCAAAAAAAGCAAGTGGCAACGTATGAAGCTCACTCTTAGATTTTTATTTCTGATACTTTTCCCCTTTAATAGAACATTTGTCTCATCATGAACTTCGGAAATATAAATCCAAAATGCCTGAACAGGAATGCTCATAGAATTCTGATGAAGAGAAGTTTTCTGAAAGCATGTCCCCAGATTCTTACTTCTGCAAGGTGAGGACCGACTATATATAAATTCTATGTTCACATCACTTACATCTGTATATAAGGTTAGATGGTTAAAACAGAGGAAGATACTACATAGGGAAGGGGCAGGAATGAATTAGTGCACAAGCTGTTATTTTTAGTGGCTACCTCTCCTAGTCCTTAAACTGTCACTGAAGAGTAGCTTTGAACAAGCTACAAACCCCTGAAAGGTCATAACCCAGGAGAGGAGAGACTCCAGGAACGTGCACTAGGAAAGAGGCAGATGGATAAACAAGCCATAAAGGGCGCCATATTTTCTCTTTTCCAGCATTCACTGAAGAGTTGACCTCAGGCTATTACCCTGTGAAAGTGGAATTTTAAGAGTCAACTCCAAACAAACCTGTACTAATCCCTGGGTGGCTGGCTTTCCCCATCGCTAATGAAACTCAGGAGGGTCCCGAAGGGAGGTGTGACAATTTGAGAGGCAGAGTGAAGATCACAGAAGTGAGAAACCTATCACCTCGTTTTCCCCATCCTGAGGCGCATATGGGCCAGACTCAGCGTGCCCGAAGTTCTCGTGGCCTGGACAGAGGTTTCACTGCCTGAGAGCTGCACGGGGATGGACACCCATCTCTGCGACACCCTCTCCTCTAGCTCGCTCAGCTCAGCCTTCTTGAAGGTGCCTTAGCTGAGGAGGGCATTCAGATGCGACAGTCCCTGCCCATGTCATTTCTGAGGAACCAGACGAATGCATTCACATGGAGGTGATGAGAACGAGAAATGGTGTAAATGACTGCTCTGACCCGCAGGCTGACTGTGGGGTCATGACTCTGGCCTCCATCACAGGAGTAGGGTTAGCGCTTGTAAGTTCTCATCTCTCTGACAGAGGTAAATAGGATGGTGTTGGAGCAGCTGGGTCTCTAGGAGGTGGGGAAGAGACCTGGATCTCTAGGAACTGAGATACCAGGGTTATCTGCCTCGAATCTTCTTCTTCTCGATCTCTGGATACTCCCTTGGGTGGTGGAATCAGGCTTCGCCACACTCCTCAGAATGTGTCGGAAGAGTCAGAGTTAAGTCACTCATCAGACAGGGATAAGAGGTGGGCTTCCTCCGCACTCATTTTTCCTTTCCCACTTGTGGAAATCTAGAGCCTCAACCACACATGAAATGATTATCTATGAAATGACTAGGTCTTAAGACTTTGTGGAGCCACAGGTGGGAAAATAACCTGGGTCCCGGAAACACTGTGTGGAAGAGTGTGCTTGCCAACCCCAGACATTAATTTTGACTTGTATCTATATTAGCAAAAAAATAGCTCATCACCTCATGTTAGGAAAGTTTAATGTACTATAACTAATAAATTATCATTCTGAGACTCCTTTGCATGATACTCCTAGATAAATTCTGCTCTGTTCTGGACGTCTTCCTCTAGTTTGGATGTATTTATTTTTGAGGATTAGTGGAATAATTTTTTAAAGAAAGATTTAAGGATTAAAGTTTATTTGAGGAAATAAACTTTCTGGAACTTTTACGCAAAAAAAAAAAAAAAGCCCTCTCTTTTGGCCTCTCTTAGTTAGGTAGATTTTTTTAGATATAGAATTTTAGATTTAAAGCTATTTTCCCTCTGAATCTGAAGGCATTGCTTCATTGTCTTTTTGCGTCCAGTAATGCTAATGAGACTTTATAATAGATAAAGTGTCAGTGGATACAAACAGCACATGGGCAAAAGACCAATATAAATAGCCAATCCACACACAAACAAGAATGAATTACTAGTAAATGGGAATCAGACATTAATGAGAACCCATTTTCTTCCATCAGACTGACAAATTATAAAAATGGTAATACTCAGCATGGGCACAGATTGGAAAAATGAGTACTTGTATACACTGCTGATGAGTCTGAAACTGGAACAAAATTTCTGGAGGACACATTTTTTTTAATTTTATTTTTATTTTTTGAGAAAAAGCGTGTGCACTGGGGGTGGCGCGTGGGATGGAGAGAGGAGTAGGAGAGAGAGAATCCCAAACAGGCTTCACTCCCAGCACAGAGCCTGATGCAGGGCTGATCCCATGACCCAGAGATCATGACCTGAGCCAAAATCAAGAGTGGGATACCCAACTGACTGAGCCACCCAGGCCCCCTGGAGGACAGATTTATAATACTCAAAATAAAATCATTACTTTTACCTTTGTAGGAGATAATTTTTTTTTTTCTAGCTGGATACATTTTAGTTCTTCTCTTTTATCTTTGGGGTAGCAAAGTGTCATAAAGATGTGTTTAGGTGTGGGGTGCCTGGGTGGCTCAGTGGGTTAAAGCCTTTGCCTTCAACTCAGGTCATGATCTCAGGGTCCTGGGATGAGCCCCGCATCGGGCTCTCTGCTCGGCAGGGAGCCTGCTTCCCTCTCTCCCTCTGCCTGCCTCTCTGCCTACTTGTGATCTCTCTCTCTGTCAAGTAAATAAATAAAATCTTTAAGAAAAATAAAAAGATGTGTTTAGGTGAAAAGCTATTTTTATTTATCAGCTCAGCACTTATTGGGCCATTTCCACCTTCTGTTTTGTTTCAGCCTCAGGGAAATAGTTCTTTTATTTCTTTGAATTTTTTTCCCCTGCCTTCAGTTTGCCTGATTTTTTCTTTTTCAAGTTATTATTAGATGGATATTGGTCCTCCCATATGGATCTATTATAGATTTTAAATTTTCTCTCATGTCTTTTTTTGTCCTTTGCTTTGTATCCTTTTTTTCTCTTAAATTTTCTTTTTTTTTTTGGTGGGGGGAGGGGGAAGCCTGGGTGGCTCAGTTGGTTAAGCATCTGTCTTCGGCTCAGGTCATGATCCCAGGATCCTGGGATCAAGCCCCTCATTGGGATCCCTGCTCCACGGGGAGTCTGCTTCTCCCTCTCCCACTACCCCTGCTTGTGTTCCCTCTCTAGCTGTGTCTCTCTCTGTCAAATAAAAAAATAAAAACTTTTAGAAAAGTATATGAAATTGGTATGGACATTATTAAGATAGTCACATGACTTAACTATAATTATTTACAAAATAGACACATTATGGGAAAATCATGTCTTGTTGGCAAAAAAAAAGATTATTTTTCTTTTTAAAAACACTCCTAGACTGATTGGCTGCATCAGTCTGGTAAAAAAAATTTCATTCAAAAGAACCCAAGATCTTTTTCCATGATCTCACATTGCTACCCATTCATTTTTCACACACGGAGACTTGTTCCTGCTGGGGCTCACGGTCAAATTGTAGGCTACATTGATCTCATCACAGTGAAGCCATTACACTTATTTTGGTCTTCCTTACACATTTGCTCCATGCATGGTTAAAATCTGGGAAAAACATACTCATGGGCTGGCGAAACAAAGAAGCAGCAATTTCCTTGCCTTATTCCTTGGCCGGTGATGAAGTAGAGAGCATGATGTGGTGATTGGAGCCAGACCTAACCCTGGCCATGGGCATTGCAGCCGACTCAAACCTAATTAAGAAAGATCCTGAATAAACTTGGGTGAGAGCCAAAATCACTAGCCTCTTCAACCAATATTTTTGATATAAAAATTAGCATCTGGGCTGAGTAAAAGGGAGCACTGTTTCATGCTACAGAAAAAAAAAAAAAAATCCCCTCTAACCTGACCTCCTGATTTTGGCTTTTTGACTGATTTGTATCTGTGATAATTTTCAGAGCAGTTGACTTACAAATGTCAAGTTTTATCCTAAGCCCTGTCACAGGAATCAGCCATTTCCAAACAGGTAAGTTGGTCTCACTTGTTCTCTTATTCCTGTTTGAGTTACCCTGCTGATATATAAGGTTTAGCTGAAATAACTTTGTAAGAAATTTGACTGGAAAGGAATACAGCATTCTCAGAAAAATAAAACCAGGCACTTTTGGAGCTTTGGAAGTCCTCTTTACACACTGCTAATCCCCTGACAACTTCAACACAAGTTGAAGATGAGTCCACTCTTAATCTCTATGAAGGTCTCCAAAGGATAATGTATGTGGGAGTTCTTAGTAGAGTGTCTGGAGCAGGATAAGTGCCCAAAAATGATTGACTTGCTATCTTTCAAGACACTACATAACTGCTTTAGAAATAATTCCTAGTCTTGATCCAGGAAATTTGCAGGCAGGGTATGAGACAGAGAATGAAAAGATTAATATTTGACTCATGTCCATGCCTCTGTTATCCTAAAGACTACTTTTAATGAGATTGAGACAAATTAAGGGACAGTTGAAGACATATCTACCTTTTAGAGAGATTCAGTGAAATATTCCCTAATAAAATCATAAGACTTCTGGGGGTTGCTTTTAAGTAAACTGTGGGGTGGGGGGAATAAATGAAAAAGACTAGCCGTGGACAGATAATGTTCAAACATGAACAGGTGATGAATAGGTGATAGGTGATAGGTGCACACGGATTTATTATGCTATTCTCTCCCTCTTACTCTATGTTTACAATTTTCCATTTTAAAACATTTTTAAGGGAGATGGATTAGAAATAATTATTTTTAAGTGGATGGACTGCTGTCAGTTCATAGCCGAGTCCCTCCCCAAGAAGTGCCTTTGGCTGAATGGAATTGTCTTGGCCAAGGTAATGCCCTTCCCCACACCTTTACCTTGGTAACCTGTATCTCATGATTAGCTGATGGCAGAAAGGACATAGGAGCCTGACTCCCTTGCTTCACTTTGAGATAATTCTAAAGAGCCATCTCTGTTGCATAGCTCCCAATGGGAGTGACTAAGGCTTTTCTATGATGAAATCATAGTTAGGCTTCTTCCTTTTCCAATCCTGTCTCTTTGCTCCAACCTACCTGTTTTTCCATTGTATGTGGTCTCAGTGGTGTGTTGATAAAGGTTTAACAGATGGCTCTCCAGATCCCGAGTTTGTAGTGTTTGCTAATATCCATGGTGTAAATACTCTCAGCATAGCCAATTTCAAGCTACCAAGGTGATGTCACCGAAGGAGGAGTTGGGAACAGATGAGCACAATTGGTTCTTGTGACAGAGTTCAAGCCAGTGCCAGTCACCCTTGCCCATTTCCCTTAATGAAATTCTTTTATTATTATTATTATTATTTTTAAAAATACTTTATTTATTTATTTGACAGAGAGAGAGACAGTGAGCGAGGGAACACAAGCAGGGAAGTGGGAGAGAGGGAAGCAGGCTCTCCACCGAACAGGGAGCCCGATGCAGGGCTCGATCCCAGGACCTTGGGATCATGACCCAAGCCGAAGGCAGCTGCATAAGTGCTTAACTGACTGAGCCACCCAGGCGCCCTTCCTTAATGAAATTCTTAAGTGCAAATCTCTATCGAGTCTCTATTTAGGGTAATCCAAACTAACACAGAATCATCAATCATTTTTTATATTGTCTGTTTTGGTGATTTGTCTGTTAAAGAAACTGATATTTCACAGGCAGAATGAAATGAAATTGGTCACCTCAAATGTTTCAGTGAAACACACACACACACAATACTGTAAGACAATGTCCCATAATAATTGCTTAGAAACATTTAAAATACACATATTGCATGGAGCACTGGGTGTGGTACATGAACAATGAATCTTGTAACACTGAAAAAATAAAATAAAAGTATTTGGAAAAATAAAATAACATAAAAAAAAATACTGACACCTTTTAATTTCCAAAAACTACACAGCTGCATAAAGTGTTCTGAGAAAACAGACTTCAAATATGTTGTTTATACGGAGACCAGGAAAAATGGCCAAGAAATCACCAGAGAAGTTCAAACTATAATTGTTATTATTGCCATAAATCCAAGTACATGAAAGTTAAGGTTTCCTCATCAAAAATTTTAAGTCAGAGTAAGCCATTTATAATATTTGCTATCTCTGAAGAAAATACAGAGGAGCATTGCTTGTGTGAAGAACTGTTAAGACTTTCACCCTATTCGAGAGCTGTTGTTGGAATAAGTAAATAATCAGAGGCAGATTATTCTTAATATCCAATTTTGTAGAAAGAGAAGGTACCTGGAACGTAGGAAGAAAATGTCCCATTGAGGAGAAAAGTCTGCAATAATTCACTTTACTTCAGTAGTATAAGCACCCTTGATTATCAACAGAGAATGAGGACAAAATTTCTGTTATGTTACTAGAGACAACTGATCTATGAAAACAAAAGCTCCAACAATGGCTCTCAAATTAGGACATGGATTAGAAGCCCCCGAGGAGGCTGTCTAAATGTAAAATCCTAGGCACCACAGCTATGCTGACTCAGTGGAAGTCTAGCTGTGGGCCCAGGGACTTGCATTTTAATAAGCTTCTAGTAAATTCTGAAGCCCACGGGGTCGGTCAAACCAAAACAGCAAAAGGCAATGTAGCCAAATATCTACGATAACACAGTTCCATAATGGGACTGGGGACCTGTCTACGCCATTTCCCTATTAAGCAAATATATCCCCCCCCCCCCTACAAATATCAGTCTGGATCCTTTATCTTGTTTCACTGAAGGCCACTTTTAAAACATCTCCCATCTATCTATCAACCAATCAGATTCTCACCTCTGTACCTTTATACTCTTGCTTGCTCTGTAAAGGAAGGGTAAAGTGTATGTGCGCGCGTGTGCACACACGTGTGCATGCAAGGGGAGGGTTGGGGAACATAACAGTTTTCTTAGAAAAGTCTCTCAACAAAACCAACTGAAGGGACATTTTGGGCTGTGGTATATTTATTGAGACTCAATAATCCCTATCAATTTAAAATTGTGGTTTTATTAACCTAGCAGTAGATGTTTTCTTACAAAAATTAAAAATTCTCATGATCACCCTCTTAACCAACCTCATTCTATATGTGACATATACTCTTATATTACCAGCCCTATGGGATCTGGGTCCCTCCTAATGGTCTCAAGAAGCATTGCATTTGGTTTATAGTTGTTCTCATAAGTGTTTCCCTCTGACAGAGATAGTTTTTCATTTTTTTCTTTAAATCTTGCACATGAGAATGTAATAAATTGTCCTAAGACTCTGGGATCTTGATGAAGCAGGAGTAATGCCCCTTTTGCTCCCCAGGCCAGGTGGATAAATAATTATTTTCCTATCATGAGTTAGACTCGGGATCCTCCATAAAAGTCATAAAGATAGATGAATATACCTGCTCACAAAGACACCCCTCTAAAGGCTTAAAACTCAAAGGGTGGTTGTGAAGGTGTGTATAAAGATCATGGACATCTAGAAAGGAAGGGAAGGTTTATTGCTTGCTGTACCTCAGTAAGATCCTCTTCGTCTACTGTTCCTTTTATAGGACCGAAGATATTTTATGCATTTTGGACAATTAACTAGAATCAATTTCATTTAAATGCCCATTTTCAAGAGAAAAGCCCTTTTTGGGGACATGGATACCACATATATTTTCTTTGCGTAAGTAATGGTGCACCAATGTATTGGGAAGAATTAGAATTTAGTTATCAGAATTAGTCACCGAAGGGGGAAACTGCATTGTGAGAACTCATTTCCTCTCCTCTTCCATTGATAGTGATCCTTACAAATGTGTGTGAGAAACCTTATCGTTGTGATCCACTTTTAAACTGATATACCTAGTGGGGGTTATACCCTCCCCATAAACAGCTTTCCACGCTGTTCACCTTTATCCTTGAATCAGTTGTGAGCACCAGGCGTGTCGCTCCGTCCAATACCAGTGCGCCTGGCTGGGTTTCTGTCTCAGGGGACAGCATGAAAGCTTGGGTCCTTCTGTGTCACAAGTCCAGCCTCTCTTGAAGTGATTTGTTTATACTGTCATTTGATGGAGTGGAATGTTCTGTAACTCATCCGAACTAGTACAGAAGCTTTGCTAAAAGGTCACCACCGCTCTTTAGAGTTTCCAAATCTGGGAACCATCTGGGAGCTTGTTAAAGATAAGGTTTTCCACTGGCTTTTTCCATACCAACTAGAACCAATTAGCAAAAAGGTACTATTCCAGATAAGTTTGTGTTCACATTTAGAAAGAGAGAAAGACAGACAGTCAGAAAGAGGAAGAGAGAGACAGAGAGAACTCAAGGAAATTACAGTTCTTTGCTCAATAGTGTGTACGCCCATTTTATACCAAGATCGGATTTCGAGCACCCGCAGACAGTAAGGACTATTTAATAGGCCTGAACGGGGGTGTCAGTCTTGAAAAAGTTGAATAGAATTTGCTTTTTAATGTCGTTTTTGAATCAATACATTCAAGTATAGTCTTGCAAGCCAGCTCTAAAGGAAACTGCATCTCACCATTTACTCAAAATTTAGTAAGAAAATGACAACTCATGCCTTAAAATAATAAGGGTTATGTATGCAAGCTGAACATTCACTCCACATGGCACCAACAACCTTCCAGTTGTTATAACATTACAGTTTGAGTCTAGGCCTACAATTGGCTTGTGTTTGCTTTCTGCCCCCTTCCTTATGAAACAAAAGTCTTGAGTTTTCCAAACCTCACAAGCTCAGCTGTAAAACTGTAGGAGACCAGCAAGAGGAAAAGGAAAGTTTCCTTCAAAGACATCTGGAGTCACTGCTGGCCAGTCCTTCTCTTTCCCTCCAAACATTAACTATGGCTTTTGACACTCGTCCTTGGAAAAAGTCCAAATGTGGCAAATGGTAGAAGCAACATTTCTTTACCCTCCTGGCTGGAGCTCCCCATGATATGGAAGAGTTCTGGCTGGGGCATGCATGGGTGAAACAAGGAGGTCAGCTACTGCCCACCACCCTTGCTCACGTCTGCAGATGAAATAAGTACACGCATAGTGAGATCCACCAAATTAAAAATCAAAACCCTCTCATTTGGTTGGAATGCCTGAAAGAGTCTGGACCAAAGCGTCTGTACAGTAGCAGCTAAAACACAGGCTCATTGCCATTAAAAATGTTCTAGGAAGTGTGTGTGTGTGTGTGTGTGTGTGTGTGTGTGTGTGTGTGTGTGTGTATTTGTAGCAGGATACTGAGAAAGGAGAAAATTTAAAATCTGGATCCATATTTTTGTCTCTGCAGTCCCGAGCTGGAGATATTAAGAACATAACATTTCCTTCGGTTCAATTAAGCTGGTTTGGAAACCAAAATTGTCCTTAGAAGAGGGGGAGAAATCCATTTATATTCCTTTTGAGGCAAAAAGGGGGGGGGTTTCTGGCAAAGTCTTTAGGTGCAATTTAGGACCAGGAAACTTAATCGTCCAGTTCAAAGCTTGTCTCGTCATAGAGTTCGGGGCGCACTGACTTTCTGTGCCGAGAATACTTCAGTTGTAGGAGATCACCCATTTCATCCAGGTTTTCCAAAACCTGCCAAGAAATTGCCTTCCATCAGTTATTGTTTAAACCCCAAAGCCCCGCAGAGATACAATTTTCTATTGCCAACTTCCTTGATTTTAAAAAAAAGGAGAGGATCCAAATCGTGAAGGTGTGGCTTATAAACCAGCCCTAGAGGAATGTTAGATGCTAATTCATTTTATTTCATATTTATATTTAATTCATTCATAATTAAATTCATATTCATATTTAATAGTCTACCCCACATTATGAATATTTAACTTATTTTTGGGGTGTGAGGAGAGGAATAAAAGCATTTGACCCATGCTTACCCTTTCAGGCTTTATTTTAAAGTTTAATGACTTATATTTAAACTTGTGGAAGAAAGAAGTAAGGTTGCAGATTATATTTGGGTTTATGTCCTCGTGACACAGCAAATCAACCTGGCCGGGGGCAAAATGGAACATTGCACGGGCTGGTTAGTGTCCTCTTCTCCCTCCCATACTGCCCAATCTTCAGCTTTTAAACACTCATCTCTATGTTCCAGGGAATCATAGGACTTAAAATCACAAGGGGCCGAGAACTAATCTGTTTCAGTTCTCTCCATTCAGGCAGATAAATGTATCCCCAATTTTCCAAAGAAACAACTGAAATGGGGAATAGACAAAATGTAATTTTCCCATCTGGTATATCACTGATCTTATGGTACTGGGCATGCCTTTTTAACCTTGTTAGGCCTGTCTTGACTTGTCAAATGAGGACAATATGAGGATCTAATGCTTTTTTTTTCTTTTTTTTTTAAGATTTTATTTATTTGTCAGAGAGAGAGAGAGAGCACAAGCAGGGGGAGTGGCAGGCAGAGTCGGCAGAGCAAGCAGATAGGCAGAGGGAGAAGCAGGCTCCCCGCTAAGCAAGGAGCCCTATGAGGGACTTGATCCCAGGACCCTGGGATCATGACCTGAGCCGAAGGCAGATGCTTAACTGACTGAGCCATCCAGGGGTCCCTGAGGATCTAATGCTTTGAAAAAGGTGAAGATGTTTGTTAATTCTGGAATGAATGACTAGTGGGACTTAGGGGCTTTCCTCTTTGGGAAGTCTTTCAAACTGGCATCAAGTTTGATATCCATTGACATATGAAGAGTCATTTCTTTCTGGGTGGTAGGATTATGGGTGGTTAAAATGTTCTTTTTACTTCAACGTACTTCCTAAATTTTTACATCAAATCTAAGCACTAAGACAAAGTAACAAAAATCATATTTGAAATGATATCAAACCAGGATAGTGTCTATTGCTCTTGGCTGAAGGTGGGGATGGAGTAGCTCAGAGTGGGGCATCTCAATGCTTGGGGGAGATGAGAGACAACTCATGGGAGGTGTGGGAGAACATACGATTTCTAGTCTTTTTTTTTTTTAAGATTTCATTTATTTATTTGACAGAGAGATCACAAGTAGGCAGAGGGAGAGGGGGAAGCCGGTTCCCCACTAAGCAGAGAGCCCGATGCAGGGCTCGATCTCAAGACCCTGAGATCATGACCAGAGCCGAAGGCAGAGGCTTAACCCACTGAGCCATGCAGGTGCCCCGATTTCTAGTTATTTTAATCTCAGTCTTTTTAACTTCCATTTTCATATCTGCTATAAAATGTACATAATATCTTGGCAGTGCATATACAACTTATAAATGGATTTATGTTGAAGCCCACTGATCAGATGATCCAGAGCACACCTGTACTCAAAAAAGGCAGGCATGAATTATAGAAGAAGCATCTTAGTAAGAGGGAGCTGGGAAGGGCTTATTCCCACATTTGGACTTATGCTCGAGATGACTCTAAGGAAACAGGGACCAGTCCAGGTTGATGTTCTGAGCGGGAGAAGTTCAGCGATTGGCTTTATGCAGAATTCTCATCGGGCAGGTGGGATGACTAAGGTGAGGTCATTGGTAAAGGAGCAGCCGTCACTCATGTTAGAAGGACATTCTAAGCCATTTTGTATATATAGAGTGGCCTCATCTCTGCCTTATTCCAAACATGGTCATAGAAGGGAATTGTCTAGTATATGTATTTTCTGTGAGTGTTATGTTCAGTTAGCTACTTCAATGTCTTGGCTGTTCAAGGGTCATTTTTCACTTTCCCATATGTGCATATTAAGGAATATGCTCACAATTTTTTATTGATAGAGGTGCCTTATTTCAAAAGTTTAGAGGCATCTGTTTAAATGATGTCTCAGTGCTCCTTCCAAATTAGGTATTCGATAAGAATTAAGAACTTTTGAAGAGAATCCTGAGGTCTGGTATCTCCAGAATTGGGTGTCCATGAATACCTCAATGCTGTTGGGGTCACAAAAATTACTAACTCCCCACTGCTGTCCATCCCCTCTTGTCTCTGGGTGCATGCTCCCAGGTCATGTCCTTTCCTCTCCCATGCCTACTGCCTCTCTCTTGTTACTTTTTCCCTCTCTTAATGGGTAAACATGCCCAAGTCTTTCAAGGGCTTTTATAAACCTATTTTTCTTTCTTTTGCAGTCAAGCTTCTTGAAATATCTTCTTATATTTCTATTTAAAAGAAACAATTTGTTAAAATTAATTACTAGAAATATATACTCATTTTGGAGAACCTGGACGACATAGAAACTATAAGGAACAATGACAACAAAGTTCTGCCATCATCTCAAAACCTAGAGTTAGCTCAATTATTAGTGTGTCATGCAAGAAATTGTTATTATGCATGCACTTTGTAGTGGACACTATTTTAAGTCCTACGAATGCAATGGCGAAGCAGAAAGACATGGGCACGGTGTGTGTATAATTTATTATTTGAATTCAAAGTATTCACTTTTTTATTCTTTGTAGAACTATCTCCTAGTGTATGTATATATACACACATACTACATATACATGTGCATATAACAATCCATAATACATGCTATATGTGCATGTATATTACATATATACACATAATTCATTCCCATCTTCATATAGAATAACTCACTCATATATAATGAATGACTTCATATAATCCCATATATAATTCCCACCTTCATGTTCCACAGTTGTCTATATTTCTTTTCCAAGATGAATTTATTCTGTCTGGTATCACTAGTTGCTTATTTCTAGTATCTCCTCTTAGGGTTTTTGCCCCAGGGTTTTGCACAATAGTAGACACTCAATGTGTTTGCTTAATTTTTTTACACTAGGAGACAGTTCCACCAACCCCAAGCTGATTGAGATGGCTTAGTTGTCTGCTCTCAATCATTCACATAAAGATCAAAACCAAAAGACAGTGAAATGTAGTTTTGAAATCATTAAAACCCAGCGTAGGTCTGGATGATATGATGGACCTGTCTTTGTTACTTCTTTGCCAACATGTTGCTTAGTTGGGTCATATTTTCTTATGATGGGCTTGGGAGCTCTGAAAAGTGTCAGGTTGCAGGTGATTAATACTGAAATAGCACATCAGATTAGCTTTTGCATTTGGATCAAGTAATAGCATAACATGTGGCTACTCAGTCAGTCTTTTTTATGAAATCAAACACTGCTTTGAGTCAAGTCTCCACTAAACTCATTTTTCTTTCCTATCCCCTGAGTTGATCACACTGTTGGGCATTGTTGGCATACCCTTGTTTTTTTGGAGCGAGTTTTATGAGTGTTGTTTTCTAAACCACCAAGAGAAACCCAGGGGACCCCAAGCTAGTTCAATAAAAGAACCTGCTCACAATGCAAAGTACCAGTACTGGAGGTTCTGTTGGCCTGTGGTGTACTCACCGTGTCTAGCATCTCCCGGGTATGTACTGCTGAAACACAAAACCGAGCCCGAGCTTCTGCGAGGGGCGTAGCTGGAAATCCAACGACCACCACCCCAATTTTTCTATTTAATAAATGCCTTGCAAAAGCCCTATGGAAAAGGTAAAAGAGAAGGTTAGCTGAGAGATGACAAAATTATGTGGCAGGAAAAGGAATGTGGCTAATCGACTTTTCTTATA
Source organism: Potos flavus (assembly GCA_028534135.1). Classification (NCBI taxonomy): domain Eukaryota; kingdom Metazoa; phylum Chordata; class Mammalia; order Carnivora; family Procyonidae; genus Potos; species Potos flavus. Next base: position 88,278,852 of record CM052885.1, read on the forward strand.
ATAATAAACAGAAGATGATTGAAATTACTAAACTTCTGTTACGTGTAATTGACAAGGAAATGGGGGCAGTTCCTTAATGGCACCCATAGCTGAGGGTTCATACAATGGGGCCTGGCACACTCATTAGAACATTGGAGGGGGGTGGTGGGTTGGGTGAGCCTGGTGGTGGGTATTGAGGAGGGCACATATTGCAATGGAGCACTGGCTGTGGTACATGAACAATGAATCTTGGAACACTGAAAAAATAAAATAAAATTAATTGGAAAAAAGTAAAAAAAAAAAAGTAAAAAAGAAAATCCATTCGGTTAGTGTCTGCCTTTAGGTTGAAGAGTTTAATCTGTTTATATTTAGTGTAATTACTGATAAGGTAAGAGTTATGTCTTTAATTTTGCTATTTTGTGATATTTCTTATGTCCTTTCTGTTATTCTATTTCTCAGTTATTGCCATTTTGTGTTAAATAAATATTTTCTAGTGTGTCATTATTAAAAAAAAAATTGTGAGTACTGAGTCTTTGACATTGAGCAGAAAATGCTGATGTACACGACCCTGGTTTAACGAGTCAGCACTGATAAACAAATCCTTCGTCTGCAGGGTTCCTAGGAACAAAAACCCAACAGGTAACACAGTGCAACTGCATAAAGAAAAAATGTATAGTAAGTGCAAACTTGTATGTTTTGAAAACTTAATACCAATAATAGAGTATGAAAATTTCAAGATGCCTATACTTAGTGATTATAAGTTGAGAATCAGGATCTGAGGGTCTGCAAGGAGCTAATCCTGAGCTGTATTCTCACTCCAGAGCCAGACTCCCCTGCACCCCCCCCCCCCCCCACTAAACCAGAGATGGAAAACAGTAAGTGTCTCCTTACTTGTTTTTTATGGTGTGGATAAATCCCCACTCCAGTATGTTTAAGGATGATAAACCCATTGACTGGGTTAAAGGGGGAATGGGATAAGAGGGATGCAGGGAAAGAAATGTGTACACACAGAGAGAGGCCAGCCGGTGGATGCAGCCTGTAGTATGCAGGTCATAACTGCAAAGCTTTCTGACACAGGGTGTAACCTTTCTCTGTGGTGATTCCTTCCCTTTATCTTCTTCTAGACTCTTTTTCAGAGCTAATTTCAGGAATGATCCTGGAATATCGAGCTCTCAAAAGTCTGTAGATTTTTTGTGCTAAGAGCCAAGGTCAGACAAAAAGGCATGTGCCCCTAAGTGAATCTTGTTCCACTTTGGGCTCTGTTGCTCTCTGTAGGAAACCTTACTTACTAAATGTCTCTGCCCACAAGCAAGGTAAATGCCTCAGATCTGTTCTTAGTATTAAGAGGCTTCTGGTGTCCTTTTTTAGGCTGGAAGATGACAGCATCAAGGAAACCTTCCAGTCCTAACTCACGAAGAATTCTTGAACCAGACGTGGAGAGCTAGCCTGTTCGTTTATTCATTCCTCTTACCATGGAGCTGTCTGCCTTTTTGGTCGCCTTGCGCAGAATGCATATTATCAACCAAGTGGTGGAGATTGCATGAGCTACGGAACACACAGCCTCTCTGGCCCCGTGGCCCAGGCAAGAGTCACCTTTGATTTGGACAGGGAAGATTAACAAGGAGATGAAGCTTTCTGAGAAAGCTTGAAAAACAGAGGCTGTTCTTTTTCTTGTTCACCCTGTGGAAGGCTGCCCATGGAATGACACAGGATGAGAGCTCATAATTATCTGAGAAACAAGGCAAGTGCTTTTATTGCTAGAATACAAGCCACCTGACCCATGATCTCAGGCTAGTTTTCGGGACTCCCCAAAGACCATTTTCACTGTCTGTATGTTTCTCTTTGTACCAGAGGAAGTGAGTTTTGCCAAAGAATGTAGAGCAAAATATAGGACTGTTGATTCATTAGGCTAATCTGAGGTCTCCCCTGAGCACTTTCAGCCTTAAAATTTACACTATTAATACTGGCCTCCTTCGGTTAATGTGTCTCATATCCCCGAACATTTTATATAATGAGCCTCTGGGTTTGTACTCCCCAAAACAAATGAAAGCCTGCAGTGTGAGCTGAAAGAAGCTAGACTATGTGGATAATAATAATAAAAGGTTTGCAATGCATTATGGGCATCATCATTGTACCCCGTATCCTATCATCCTGAAAGTGTATGATGAGGCCCATGGAAGGAGAATGTAAACTCTCTATCAGAGACTAAATATAATATATTCTTGATTATTCAAGTGAATGTTTTATGGGTGAAATCACATGATACTGAATGTCGCAGAAGATTCCAGTGGTCGAGTCGCAACAAAACTTTGCTCAAAAAGATCCCTGGCTGGAGATTATATTTTCATTCTGCAGTAGATGGACATGTAGAGAAATCACAGTGCTTCAATAAAATCAAAGGGTTGAGAATAAGCAAATGAAAGAAGTGCTCATACACTGGCTTATACAATTAACTCCTTGTCTCCAAAGCTTTTCTCTGTACAAACTTTCTGTTGAAGTCTCTTTCTGAGAAGAAAACAAGGCAAGGGGGCAAGGAAGCTCTCAGCAGCAACTCCTGCCAACAAGAGATGACATTACCTTTGGTCACTGACCTAGTTTAAATTTCCTTAGACAATTCAAGCAATTAGAGTGTTTTTTTTCCCCCATTTGTAGGGATTGAGGCCTTTTGATTCATCAAAGATGACATTGAGAGTTAAACTCATACTGTGTGTTTGCTTTAATGAGATCTGCATTTCCCCCCCTGTGGACGAAAGCTTCAGAGGCCGTGCTTTACACTGAGAAGAGCTCTGGTTTAGGAGGCAAGTGCAACTGGCTTTGAATTCTGGGCTCTACTGCATACAACCTGAGTGATCCTTAGTAAACAGTTTCACTTTTGTGGGTCTTGGTGTCCTTGTTTACAAACTAGGGCCAAGCATCCACCTTTGGTGGGTGATGATCGCTGGATCTGACAGTCTTACTTAGCATAGAATCAGCATTCAGCCACATCCGCTCCTCCTTAGATACCATCTTCATTGGAAGGCATTAGATGGTTTGACATATTACCCAGCCTCCAACATGGCATATTTGATTCACACAATAGTAGGATCTCTACCTACTATTTTCCTGGAACTTCTATTTTTATTAAAATTAAATAATTAAAATTATTAATTTAAATAATTAAAATTATTTTGGAGAGCCATGCAACCATGGTGATTCAATCTTGCACTCAGTTGAAACTAATAATAATCATGGTACTAGTAGAAGTCCTAGTAGTAGTAATAATAACCACCACTGATGTAGTGCTGATAGGATACCAAGTCCTATATTAAGTACCTTATATACGTTAACAATTAATACTACTAATAATAACAGCTCACACCTAGTAGCTCCTACATAAGAGACAACAGGCTGTATGCCGACAGACCTCATCTTGTTTAACTGAAATAACTATGAAATAGGTACTATTACATCTTATCTTAAAAATGAGAAAACTTGGGCTTTAGAAAGTTGGGCAACTTGTCCAAGATCCCCCAGTTAGCAAGAGGCAGAGTCAAATTCTTCTTCATTCCAAACTCCTCACTACACCAAAGAGCACAGTTCTTACACATAACACCCTCTGCTTTCATTTTTTCACATTAGCTGTTGTCCAGTTAGGACTCCCAGCATTTAAAGGAGCAGAAGTACTCCCTCTCTATTTCTGTTATTGCAAAGTTAAATTCCCGAATTTAAATGCATTTGTTTTAACTCTTCACGGACTCTTCTTATGGCATGGATTCATATTAAGATTCTAGTTCCAGGGACGCCCGGGTGGCTCAGTTGGTTGAGCGGCTGCCTTCGGCTCAGGTCATGATCTCAGGGTCCTGGGATCGAGTCCCATATTGGGCTCCTTGCTCAGCAGGGAGCCTGCTTCTCCCTCTGTCGCTCTGCCTACCTCTCCCTCTGCTTGTGCTCTCTCTCTTTGACAAATAAATAAATAAATAATCCAAAAAAAAAAAAAAGGATTCTAGTTCTGGCCTCCACCATCAAAGTCAGAACTGTCCGCACACTCCCCACGACCACCCTCCAGCATTGTGCACTTTAGACTGTCAAAAATAAGACAAATTTATTATCGATATCTTCATTTGAGCTAATGATAACATATTAGATAGACATGGGCTAAGCGTGGAATCTTTCTTCCAGAACATACTATTTTTCTAACCATTCTGAATAAATGTAGGCTTTCTTTCGTGCCTCCCAAATTCGGATGGTTTAGGATCATGTGCTACTTTGAATCCCTGTTGCCATCCCTCCCTGCCGTAAGTACCAAGCAGTATCCTGTGGGACGTTTCTGTAGCTCACTATCCTCTTGACCACTCCATACACAGTTAGCCTGACCCAGTTCTGTGAACAAAGGGCCCACTGGTGGTAATGGTGTGGCCCGCAAAAGAACTCACATGTGTGTTTTAACTGCTTGTTATTTTGCTGTGGTGAAATGCTACAAGAGTGTACGCTGAAGAATTAATCAGTCCTATCCACGATGAGTTCTCAACTAATAACCCCAGAATCTCTTCTCTACATTTAAAATACTCTACCAGTCTATTCACCCTTCGAGAGTCAAGCAGAAATTTCCAACAATGGGGTTATGTTGCAGGAGAGTTAGGACCTCTAGAATCTCATAGATTTATATTGACTATTACTTTCCACCATGCACATGGTCAGACACCGAAATAAACATTTTGTATTTAGAAAGGACTTTAATTAACTTCCTTTTAATAACAGAGGTAGTTAGTCTGTGGCAGGTTGGAGAATGGCTCATGTATCAAACTATCTATGACATACTGAGGAAAAGTCATTTTTTCTTTTTATGCAGTTGTTCTCACGCTCAATTTTGGAGTTGCAATCAATGAGAAACAACTCCACATAAGTTTATAGGAGAGGCATTAAAATTTGGTGTTAAGAGTGTGAGCCTAAGTTTGGGTTTGCCTCTTGATAGTCTCTTGATTTTATTACTGCTCAACTTGTAGGACTTTGCGCAAACTATTTAATTGTTCTCAGCCTCAGTTTTCCCCACACTTGAAATAAGGCTGCCTTCTTCTGAGGATGGGCATGAAAGGTCAGTGGAGAAAGCACGGAGTCTGGTAATGTTGTTTTCAAATGTTGGGAGATATGGTCTCCAAAAGTTCTCCCTGAAAGAGCCTGTGGGGCAGAAGTAGGCACAGGATCATCCTTAATTTACAGTTGAAGCCTATGGGGTGACACCCAAATTCACAGGGCTTGACAGTGGTGGACACTTGATTCTCTTCTTACAAGACCTGTGAAAAGGCCCAGCTGATGGGCTGGCGGGTGGCTTCCAAGAAGCTGTGCAAGTGAATTCTGAACTCGGCACCCCATTCCAACCATGTAAGCATTGCCTATGCTGAAAGAGCCTTGTAGAGTCAGAAGCACTGTCTTAGATCACCTTGGGGCTTCGGGGTTATTCTGAGAGCCCGTTGAATACTCACGCTACTTTAGCAGGCATGTAAAGGAGCAGGGGGATGACAGGAGACTCCTCATTGCCATAGATAATGAATCCCATTTCATTCAGTCTCTGTCTGAAGTATCTTGTGTTTTTTGCAAGTTGCCGTACTCTCTGCAACCCTGAAAGGAGACAGGCATGAAATCCATCAATTCCCACCAGGAAGAGAGAAGCAAAGGTCAGATTGACTTGGCAAGCATTCCTAAGTCTTTCTGCAGGCCTGCATCATTAGCTGTGAGGGGGTCAAATGGGGGAGGGATATCTCTTGGGGAGCAGGTGTGGGCACTGATGCCTGAGAGCTGTCCTGAGTCTGGAAGTCAGGATCCAGTGGGGAATGGTACTGTTAGGTCCTACTAGCAACTAAAGGCAGGTTCTAGCCTGTGGGATGGGGTAGGAAGAGAGTGTGTCTAGCAAGAAGGAAGGAGATGAGCTATCATTTACTAGGTACCTACGGTGTATGGACTCTGTGCTAAGTGCTTTATTTTATTTATTTATTTATTTATTATTTTTTAAATTTTTATTTTTATTATTTTTAAAATTAACATATAATGTATTATTTGTTTCAGGGGTGTGCTAAGTGCTTTAAAGACATTAACTCAGGGGAAGGGAATGTGACAAGAAGGGACACACACTCAGACACAGACACACAGACACAGACACACACCACACCTGTTGTTGGTAGAAGCTTTTCAGCCAAGCTGAGCTGGCCTTTTAAGTTGCTTCTCATCCAAGTCTCTAATCGAAGAGCACTTCACCTAACTTGAACTTGATGTGGTAGCACATCCCTGGACAAAGATAGGTCCTGCTGAGACCAGAACTGTTTTGTGAGGCATTTGGTAGTGGTAGAGTAATAGAGGGAAAGGAGTAGAGGGAAAGGAAGAAGGGGACCTCTGTTTTCCCCAAGCACGAAAAATGACAGCATGGGCTCCAAATAGAAGGTCAAGAAAGGTAACATGTGTCCATTTCCAGGTTATTGGTGCTTCAGCTCAAAAGCTTAGCCTCTGTCCTCCATGTATGTCCCAGGGGGGAGGTTACACATATGAGATGGCAAAGGGAATTAAAGAGTGGAAAGAGTTCTGAAGACATCTGTCTACTCCATTACTGTCTCCCGTGAGGCAAGTGAGCAAACCAGCCAAATCCAGAGTGTGTGTGCTTGGTACAGAAGACTGAACAGAATTGGATGTTTAAGTCCCCTAGAAATCAGTCCAACACTTGCATCTAATGCAAAGTGGCTGTTGAGCAGGAACAGCTGCTAGAGCTGACCTCCATTACGATTGGTTGGGTTTCTATTCAAACTGATCAGAGTCCTTGCTTTACTGGTTTTTCAATATTCTGAACATCACTCCTGGGTATCTGCAACTCTGCAGATGGAAAATGGGCTAACATGTCAGTAAACGTGTCAATCACAGTTCTCTAGTTCCTTCTTGGAGAAATGGCCCCAGATTGTGTCTTGACAGAGGGTTGAGCAGTGGACATTTCCTGCTCAACATCCTTCTTCCAGGGGCCCATGATGTTCAAGTAGAGTTGGCCCTGACTTTCCTCTTTGCTACAGGGTTATCATCATATGACCAAGGCCTAGCCAATTGGAATACTCCATCCCCTTAATTATTGGTTCAATGATGAAACATAACCTGGGCCTATCAGAGTCTTTCCAATCTGTTGAAGAAGTGTATGAGTGAGGTCATCTGAAGCTACATGTTTGTCATCATATGGAGGAAACCTGCTTAAGAATGATATTGACTCAGAAAGCCAAGATATAAGACAGTAAGAGTCCTAATGGCATCATTGTAACCCTCGGTCCTAGCCATGTCTAAGTGAGTCTGTCCTTTGGGCTGTCCCAATACATTCTTTTCTTTAAGCTATTCTGAGTTGCATTTATACAACCTATAACCGAATGTGTTCTGAGTGGCCACTTTTTTGGATGAGGCTATCTCTAAAGGACAATGATAATATCAATCACAATAGTACTTATAGCTCACAAATACATAATGTCACATAAAGTGCTTGACGATTAATAATTTATTTAGTCCTCACAACAACTGTATTGAACTAGATGCTATAATCTCATGTTACACATGAAAAGAAGCCAAGTGACTCACCCAAGTTCACATAGTTGATAGGTAGCAGAGTCAGAATTTGAACCCAGGTAATCGAGTTCTAGAATTTGTGCTGTTAACCTCTATATTATGCCCAAGAGTAGCAATGGATGATGTCTGTCCAGGTAATGAATGATAGCCAACTCTTCACTATAAGCTCCATAAAATGTATCTCTTCCAGCTGTTAGGATCATTGTTATACCAAATTTTTCTAGTAGATGCAGTTCAGATGTTGAGGACTGAGCAAACTTTCAATAGCCTCATCTTGTGAGAAAAGGAGTAAGACATCGAAGACTAGAATCTGAGGCCTGCCACAGGGGAGGACTAGTGAACTCCTTTCACTTTGGTTGAGGGACCTGATGGGCTGAAAAGTAAGGGTGAACCAGAAGTAGACAGGTCCCCAAAGGGCACATTCTTTATCCAATCATCTGACATTTTTCACTGGGCTCTATCACTCCCCAAATACTTCAGCTCTTCCTCTGAGAGTTTTTCTTTGCTTACCAGGCCCAAATCTACTTGACTTCTATGGCATCTTAAGTGTGTTAACAGTATTTGCAAAAGACAGAAATTTAGTTGAGGGGAACACCAACCAAGAAGGAGGATGTTGAATGATCCAGTTGTCTCTGCTTCTTTCTGTTACTACACTTCACTCAAACCCAGTTCTCAAGGAAGACTCCTCTCTGAGTCTGCCAGCAGGTTATGATGGAGAAAGCATCTGGGTTTCCCTTCAGGAAAGCTGACCTCTCAATTCTACCATGCTGGCCACAGCCAATGGATGCACGACCCTCTTGACTGAAGGCCAGTCCACCTGGGTGTTGGCCAGAGAGCCATGAATTGGTCTATCATGGGACTTCAAGAAAGAGATCATAAATATGAATTAAACCAGTAAGATCCTCTTGCTGGTAGAGGGAGAATGTGAAAAATTTAGAGAAAACTGACAACTGGTATTAAGACTAAAAATTGAGGGACATAGAGAGAAAAGCTTATTATCAGAATCTATAAGACAGAGGAAGCTACTGGTCAGCAGCAGTGATGATAAACCATAAAGAAGAGAAGTGGGCAGTGCGAGGTTAGTCAGTAGCAACTGGAAGATAAGAAATAGAAACAGGGAAGAGCATTTAGTCTAGTGGGCGGACAGATATGACACGTAAAAATGGATGGAAAATTGCAACTCTAATGAGTGCTGTAAAGAATACTATGTGGTATTATGAGAACCCATATTAGAGAGAATTGAATCAAATCTGAGGGAGTCAATACATGATTAGTGAGTTGAGATTGGAAGGGCAGACAGATGTTAACAGGCAAAAAACCAGAGGGGAGCATTTCAGGTATAGCAAACAGGTAATGGTCCAGTGCTTTGTGGCAACAAAGAGTGGTTGAGAACCAGGTAAGGTGTGGTTAAGCGTGGGGCAAGATGAGGCTGGAGTGATGGGTAGATTTTCTTAAAAAAAAAAAAAAAAAAAAGGAGGACAGGTTGAAGAATCCAACATTTAGTGGCTGGGAAGAGAATGAACTTAAAAGGGAGACAAACAGAGCAATCAATCAGTGAGGGAGAAGACAAATCAAGAGATGAAATAGTGTTTACTGAATTTATCAACATGGCATTCATTGGTAACCTTTACTTTGGGGTCCCTAGTTGGGACTTTGGTTTTCAAGAAACAGGTAGCTGCAAATATGGTTTACTTTAATTCATATATGCTTTTATTTTCCCACCCACCTCCTTCAAAAAGGAAAAGGTAAGCCCTCAACCCCAAAATTCCAGATTTATATAAATGTTGCTGCATAGACAAACCTCCTTGGTGCTTAAAAATGAATTGCTTTGTAACACGTCAAAGTGATCCTTGGAAACTTGTATGTGTACAGAAAGCAACTTCTTTGAAAGCCAGAACTAGAAATGAGGAGGAGAATATTTGTCTTCACTTAAAAGAAAATTTCATCTATACGACGAAACTGAGTATTTAGGGGAGGTGAGAGTATAAGGAGTAGGGGGAGATTGTGGAAGAAGAAGGAAAAGGAAAAGAGGGCTGGAGTAAGACTTGTTTTAAAGAAGGTGATTCAAATGAAGTCACAGATATACATCCCAGCCACTAAAATGTATTCCATATGTCCTGTCGCCTTGTACATTTAGTTCTTTTGTTGATCGTTAGCTGCACAATGAATAGATGACTTCATCAGGCTGGGTCTGATGATTCCTAAATGATCCCCCTCAAAGACTAGAAGGATTTCCTGGCCTGGAAGTGCACGAATGACTTAAATTGCTTTTCCCAATGGCATTATCTTTGTGCTTGCCCATAATGACTCATCTATCATTGGGCTGCCCAGCTACTTAATTGGCCCCGTCTGTCCCCTTTGCCTTGATTAACCCAAGTAACTGGATCATCAGCTAATGTCATCATTTTACTGCTTCTAGATCCTTTGGAGAGTTGACCAAATAGATCAGAATATGGATCCCAGGGGTAGCTGACTCTAAAGAATTGCCTTGTTTTTTCTATCTTTGAATCATTTAGTACAGCATGGCTGACAAGCCATTATGATACGCTTCGTGGTCACCATGTTTTCTCATATAGATCACTATTAATGCCTTTGAGGTCCTTTGCGTCGGCCAAGATACAGCTCCTTTCAATTACTCTATTGCTCACTCTTTAAAATTAGAAACATTCTACTCTTATAGGGCCTGGGGGCAGAGAGGAATTTATACACATAACATGCTACTCATCTACACAGGATATGGGTGATTTTATTAATTGTGGTGTGCTTTGAGATCCTTGCTTGAAGAGTGCTTTGTAAGAGTAGGAGGAATTTTTAGCACTTGTCTTTTTGTACAGGGATGGCCGAGCGAGGGCGGCGTGGAGATTGGGCGTTGCAGCCACATTCCCTTCCTAACACTCAAAGTCTCTAATTCAACCATTTCTGGTTCTTCTTTCACACATCATATAGAAGAAAGGGACAGTCTCTGCTCAGATAATTAAGTAAATGAGCTGATCTCTTATGTAGGGTTCCGGAGAGTTTATACGACTGTTTATTTTGCTATATTCTGAGTTCTCTGTAAAAAGAAGAGGCTTTGGAGTTAAATGGACTAAAAAGAAAAAAACCCCGAACTCCATCTGGACAATATATGGCCTTAAATCTTCAGTTTTGCCTGTAAAATACAGATAAATAAGCTCATCACCCAGAAAGTTTGGTGGAAATAAAGGGTTTAATGTAGAAACACGCTTCATGCTGTGCCGGGCATGCGGTAGGTATTTAGAAGTCTAATTACCTTTTTTTTCCATAGGGCAGTAGTTCCTAGCAACTTCAATGGCCTTCAGAATCATCTGGAGAGCCTGGCAAAGTCCCATGCCCCGATCGCACCCCACATGAACTGAATCAGTATTAAGTCGATATAAATCAGGACGGGACAAGGCATGAATTTTGGTTTCTACAAGGTATAGCCATGGAGACTCGGATGTCTCAGAAACCATTGCCAGTTGAAGCCCACAGCCATGCATGTCTATGTTAAGTGCCTGTGTCCTGGCTATGACTTATTTCTCAGTTGGATGTGGGAAATAAAAGATGGGCATATGTCCTGGCCTCTTGTTTGGCACGATTACCTCCCAGCAGTTAATCGGTGCTTGGGTGCTTAGACAGTACGTTTTGTGGGGGTGACCTGCTCCCCTGACAGCACTCTGCTCCGACTTGAGATCACCCCAACTGTCAGCCCCCCCCACTTCAGGAGGCTGGATAAAAACCCCGCTGACCTGTACGTTGCTGTCCTACCCATTCAGATTTCTAGCTCTGCCAACTTAAGAGATGGGCTAGGTTACCGGAGGCCACAAATACTTTAACCTTCTCTCCAATGCTGTTAAAACAAAAACAGCTGGGGCACGGGAAGGAAAACAAATAAAACACAAAGCATCCCACTACAAAGCTTTGCAGTCCCCTAATAAAAACAATCGTCTGTGGCGTTTCCAAAAATATGCTTGGGAGAACTCAACCTCCAGAGGGCCAGAAGGCATTGCAGACGGTAGAGACTCCCGGAATGACCTGTCAAAGCCGAAGAAGGAAAATTTGTTGTCTGCAAAACCATCGGCATGCAAAAAACAGACAGGCATTTCCCTCTGAAGGACTAAGTGGGAGAGGCGGATTTCATGAGCTTGTGAGCCAACCCAGGTGCCACTCTCTATTTTCTGCAGATTTTGCAACCTCACTTGGTAACAGAGGAAACATGAACGTGCCCAGATGCCACGGAGTGACTTATTTTATTATTTCCCAGGCTTAAAAATGCACATGAAGAAATATGTGCTGCTATCCCTCCCTAAATTAGCACACCGCCAAGACAGTCGGGATACAGACTAGACAACCTCAAACAGGCTCTGAGGCAGCATTGCTTGGAAAATGTTGTCCTTTTTTTTTAAGAGATGGGAAGAGCCTTCCCATAAAACACCTCTTACAATGTAAGGTGCATAAACAATGAATCTTGGAACACTGAAAAAAAATAAAATAAAATTAAGATGTGAAAAAAAAAAGTGAACTAAAAAATAATCCATTAAAAATAAGTTTTACCAAAAAAAAAAAAGAAGTCGATCTTTCTAAGAAATCACGTTGATATTAAAAAATACCTAAATGGTCTAAGAACTCCTCATCTCCTTGCCTCTTGCCCCTTCTTTGTCCATTCACTCATGGCTCCTCCCCCGGGCATGGTGGGGGCAGCGGGGGTTGGTGGTGGTGGTGGTGGTGGTGAGACCGGGGAGGGACCTTGGAGTAAAGTGTCAATGTGACAGCAGGAACCCAGCGGTCTGTTATTTTAAGCTCTGGACCCCAGACAGGACATTTTGTTTGCAACACACTTAGGGGCAGAGTGATCTCAGCAAAGATCAAGAGGCTACATAGCAGCAAGAATCATAAGAATCACATTAGCAGTGACAAGCTTCCCAGTGGGATGGAGAAAACTGTTTGGAGTGGTTTGCTGACAGGAACACACATTTTTATCAGGCACTGAAGCTCTCCCTTTTGATGTCTGGATTCCAAGGTTACAGCATGTTTTATAGTCACATACACATGTTCCAGGGACTCTTCAGGCCACTTAGTCATACCCCCGGGGAATGCACGCAGGAACTGGGGAGGCTGGACATCCAGAGTGGACAGCTGTCTGCACAGCCTGATTTCAGGGGCCCCGGGAGGCCACCACTGCCTCCACCTCCCTACCCCTGGCTCACACACAGGAGTTTCATCCACAAGGAGAGGTGTGAATGGACAGGTCTTGTGTATCTATTATGCTTTGGGGCCCTCTTCACAGATACAGAAACTGAGGCTGGGAGATTATTGATGCATTACCCAGCTGACCTGGAAATGGACCGTACCTCTTGGGCTAATCAAAGTCTGCTCTTTGGAGAGAAGCTGGTAAACTCATTTCTGATGAGGTGTGAATTCCATGATTCATGGATTCACACGTTTCACAAACGAAAAGCACTCACTATGTTCAGGAGCTGGACCAGCTGGGAAGGTGAAGTAGAAGATGAGAACATTCTGAGGCTGTTTGGAAAGAAATGATCTAATGGAAGACAGGGCAAATAGCAAACAATATACAATTGAGCGGAAGAGCCTTCAGAAAGATCGAGACAGGGTTGGCAGGCTTTTCACGTAGTAGTGCTTCCTGAATACTTACAGAATAAATGATAAGATTTAATGGCAATTTGCATTTAAATAGAGAGCAGTGTCTGAGCAAGTCACGAATTGTGGAATTTTACATTCAATGGGGTATTTGGGAGGCTAGGGGCCTTCTGGGACTTTGTAAATCAGTGATTCTTAAGCAGAGGAACACACCAGCATCTTCTGGGAATATTTCTTTTTCTAGAATACACACAATAAAGCACCCCCCACCTCCGCCCTGAGATTATGCTCCAGAAAGACTCCTGGGGTAACTGTGTTGTGCTCCAGTTAAGAATCATTGCTTGAAGGCATAACTTCTCTTGTAGGTGCTGATTCTACAAAGATACTAAGGCTGATCCTAACCGAAGACACCAGAAAGCAATTTCGTTTAAGAATATTTTGTACTCCATCAAAAGATCTGTATGTAAGGTTCCACCTGCCCTTTCCTTTTTTTTTTTTTTATGAAGATGAGCAAGTGACTCATCATCTCTGAGCCTTCATTTACTGATCTATGAAATAGAGAGGACAGCAATAATTGCCCCACCTACTGGAATGCTCCTTGGAAGAAAGGCTTTGGGATTTTGGAGCAAAAGGCTAGAGGTGGTAAGTTAACATTGTGTGCATCTAAGTTCGGAGGTGGGTGGGGACACACCTGGGAAATGGGTAACTCATTTGCCACAACGTTGGCGTCACAGCCATGAGAAAGATCAGTGGAGTCAGACCACTAAGAGCTCTGAAGGGCACCCTAGGATTTGGAAGGTTTTGGTGGGAAATAGGGAGCCATGGCAGCATCATGAGCAAGACATGCCATGTTCTGAGAGAGTTTAGGAAGAGGAAGCTCATGGTGCATAGCACATGGTTTAGGATGAGGGAAAAACTGGAGTTGGCAAGACAAGTAGGAAGCCAGAGTAGCAGCAAACGTCTGAAGCAGGGACGCCTGGGTGGCTCAGTCAGTTAAGTGCCACCTTTGCCTCAGGTCATGATCCTAAGGTCCTGGGATCAAGTCCCACATGAGGATCCTTACTCGCCGGGGAGCCAGCTTCTTCTGCCTGCTTCTCTCCCTGCTTGTGTGCTGTCTCTCTCTCTCTCTCTCTGACAAATAAAGTCTTCAAACAAAACAAAACAAAACACGTCTGAAGCAGGTAAGGAACTGTGCATCAGCAGCTGTTCGGATCTGTGGCAGGAATGCAAAGGAGGCAGCAAAAGACAGGTCCTGGGCTGAGCAACTGGGTTCATGGGGTCCCCTGAAAGATCTCTGAGAAACGATGCAAGTCAACGTGGCCACCAGGAAGTCCCATCGAGGCAGCTATCTACATGATTCCAACTTCTGGCTTTCAAAGTATCCACTGAGGGTGCACAGGAGAAGCCCCAGAGAGGGGGTGTGGGGAGAAATTGAGGGAAGGCTCAGCAGAATGCTGATCAGACTGCCCTGCCCCCACTACTACAATGACATCAAGGCCAAGTACTCAAAAAACGTGAGCCCAATTTCCTGGGTCCAAAATCAGCTTTACTATCTGGGGCAAGGTACTTCATCTTGCTGTAACTCAGGCTCTTCACCTATAAAACAGGACTAATAACAATGTAATAATAATAATATCCGTTATATTCTGTTCCGCATATTAAATGTTAAGCACTTAGATGAGTGTCTGGCACACGATAAGCCCCATATGAGTATTGTAAAATTTAAAAACTATTTATATCTTATAAAGTGGACTTCCGGGGCGCCTGGGTGGCTCAGTGGGTTGAAGCCTCTGCCTTCAGCTCAGGTCACGCTCTCAGGTCCTGGGATCGAGCCCCGTATCGGGCTCTCTGCTCAGCAGGGAGCCTGCTTCCCCCTCTCTCTCTGCCTGCCTCTTTGCCTACTTGTGATCTCTCTCTCTCTGTCAAATAAATAAATAAAATCTTTAAAAAAAAAAAAGTGGACTTCCCTATGTATTTCACTTGAAAAAAAAATTCTGTAGTTCAAAAATATTGAAAACTATTCATTTGAACCAAAGACCAGACCGACTGACTTGGATTTGCCCTGTAAGGCTGCGCCCCTGAGCTCAGTGGAGGTTACCTGTGGCACCTGCACCCAATCTGGCTGTTCCTGGGCCCTTCTCAGTTTTTTGTTTGTTGGTGGGTTTTTTTTTTTTTTTTTTTGTGGGATGTGTTTGGTGTCTGGGACATGTCCTCCAATCGCTTCTTATCCACCAGAATCAAGTGTTCACTGGGACAATTTTCAGTTTCAGTATTCAAGTTGAAGAATTTAACTATTTACAGTCCTCCTATTTTAGAAGAGTAAAAGAAATTTTAGGGACATTAATCCATATTTAAGACCTGATCAGGTGAGCCCTAAGAAGGGGCTGGGCTCTCCTTGAAGAAGGAGATTCAAGAAGAGAGAGGGGGGTTTGAGGCAAAGGAGATCCTCCATTGCTGGCTTTGAGGCAGGGGGGCTGCATGTAAGCAGTTCCAGCAGTGTCCTGGGAGCAGAGAGGGGCCCGCTCACAGCTGGCAAGGAAATGGGGACCTCACCCTTTGCACCCCCAAAACTGGATTCTGCCACAAACACGTGAGCTTGGGAGAGGAGACTGAACTCCAGAAGAGAGGCCAGCCACAGACACCATGACTTGGCCTTCAGCAGAGAATCAACGACGCCCAGACTCCTGACCCAAGGAGACCGTGAGATAATAAATGATGTTATTTTAAGCTGCTAAATTTGTGGTAATTTGTTATGCAGAAATAGAAAACTAATACTTTCATTCTCTCTAGCCCAGAGCACACGCTGGGCTTCTCCAGGCACGAATCCACCTGCTTAATCCTCGCCAGCTGTGGCTGGTAGGGTAGCTGGTTTCTCCACAACCTGCCCAGACAAGAGTGGGGCTGGGGCAAGGCACCCATGGCATTTGGGGTTTTTTGCTGCTTAGCCGAACATGAACCAGTGACGGGAAAAACACAGATCCATGTGAAACAGTGTCACCCTCCGTGACACTACAGCTGGAATCGAGTTCTTTCCTTCTCTAGCTGTACTGAGCCAACATGGAATCCCACACGTGTTCCTTCATGGACTCCCCCATCTCGGCATCCATCCACACAGAGGGGACAAAAGCCAAGAGGAAGCTTCTGGAGGGGCTCATGGTGTAAAAGGATATCTTGTGCCCAGGGCGGGTGGAAGGAAATGGCCACACTAACCTTTTGCCCCAGTGCCATCTAAAAGACAAACATCCTCTTTACCCTCCTGCTGGGGAAATTTTGTCAGGCCTTAAAGCAAGTGCAGAATTTACAGAGCTGCCCTAAACCTCCACCCTTGCCTAACCCTCAAGGTGAAATAGATGAAGGGATGGAGGGTCTGGCGAGCCCGTTCTGCACAACCAGACCAGCTTCCCCTCCTCATGGGGGTTCAGTTTGCTGGCTGATTCTGTGTTTATGGGATACACCCAAGCTGTCCTGTGTGCACGGAAGCGGCAACAGGGCCCAGAGGCAATGCCTCTCACTCGGCTGGCTCAGCCCAACCTGCGGTCCGCACTTACGAAAAAAGGGCCAGGTAGGACTTTCCACCCCCCACCCTCCAGCATAGGTGATTAATTACGACGGAGGCAGCCCCTCAGTTGAAAGCCAGCGGAGCGGAGCGCGCGGCCATCTGTTTTGTATTAGCTGTTGCTGAAATGCCAGTGGCCTGAAACCTTTTGAAAGCTGAGAAAACCCCGAGAGTCCTTCTCTGCCTCTGTCTGGTCCCTAGCGGGTAACCAAGCACGCATCTTCAGGAAGCAGCAGCGAATGCCTCCCTCAACAGTGCCCAGGCCCTCGGAGAGCCCGATTCAGGTGGGGTGCTCCGTGGACCCCGCTAGCACTCACTAAGGGACTTCCAAGGGACAGATCACCGCACGTTGCTGGATTTGAGGGGAGAAAAGAAACTGTAGGAAGCTGATATTGGATCCGCTCTCTGCCCAGGTAGGTGCTAAGACACATGGGACCTTTTAAAATCACGTCTCATTATTAAAGTTTCTTCGCTCCAACCAGGGTTCTTTGGGGGTTCCCTGCCTCTTCCTTCCTTTGCTGAGGACACAGAATTCCGGGTGAAGAGTAAATGAGTGAGGACGGCCCCAGAAAAGCTTAGTGATGTGGACAGATTAGGGTATCTGCAGCTCCCACACGGCACTGAAGAAAAGCAACAGCTTCTGAGGGAAGGTTGGGATTGTATCTCATGTCAAATATAAACAGCAAGAAAGTGAGAAAATTCGACTGGAGAGCAAATTGCTGTCACCCAGCTTACTCCTTCCGCTCCACCCCCCCCCACCCTCAAGTGCTAAATCTTCCCAGTTACTCACTCCCATTTTTAAACCTATCAAACTCAAGTGTAAAAATATGCGTGCCCTGTTCCAGGGCCCAGAGCAAAGGTCCAAGGTCACAGCTGGAAGGCACTGGTGCCACTTTCTCCAAGTCCACGTCGGGTTAGAAGCGGGGCAAACACCTCAGCTGCCAATCTCATGATAAAAGTTCACAAATGACCAGGATGAATTAAATAATCCATACAAAATGATTTAAAGATGAGGCATGCTCGTATTTTCCAGTTTGAATGCATTATATTTTAAGCCTCACTCTTTTTTTTTTCTTTTCTCCTTAGATTTTCTCTCTCGAGGGTGAAAAAAGAAAAAGGAAAATGATGGAGATTCATAAACTGATGAAGTTCCTTGAAAGACCTTGCCATTGTATTCCACTCTTTCTCTTAATAACTGAATAAAAAAACAGGTTAAGCCTTCAAAAAATTTGTTTCACAAATCTCAAATATGGGACAGAATGAACCATCTGGGGTGAGCTGCCCATTTAGGCATAACAGAAAAAAACGGTGCTCCTCAAAGTCGATGAAATGCTTCAAGCAATGTGGGGCAGGATCATATCTTCATGTGAACTCAATCTTGACACAAACTCTAGTTTTATTTCTCTGCCTGGTGCAGAGTGATGAGTCACCTTGACTAGTCACCTGCTGGGTGCTGGTGTGATGAGCATTAGAGGTTCAATTCTTATTCAAGTCTCTTAGCCTCCTTTAAGTCCATGGTCCCCCAAGAACCCAAGGGTGGCTGAGTGTGAGGGCTGGGCTGATTCAAAACGAGCCCCTCCATTTGAGATAACTAGCCTAAATGTGCATGTTTATAAATTGCATGTTTTAAATTGCAATGTCCTATGTTCTGTCCCATCACATTCCCCCTTCCAAAAAAAAGTCCTACTTGTCTGACAGTTTATTTCTATTTCCAAAATATATGTTCTTCCCTGATCTGGCCTGACCTCCAGAGCTGTCCCAATTTCATGTCATTTTAATGTCTTCTGGGGAAGCATTATGCCCAGAGTCCATTTTCTGCCTCCAAAAAGGAGTATTGGGGAATTTAGCAACAAAGTAATGACAATGATCTTAATACCTGCTGCGGCCTGGGACTAAGTTCTGTGCAAAAGGAGCAGAAATGTTTGTAGTAAAATCTAGACTAGGAGCCCTGAGAATCCGTATGAAAGGAAGAGAGATTCATCTTCAGTCCTTTGGACTTTGTTTTTCTTTTTTTCTTAGCTACTTTTATTCCCTTCCAGGTCAAGAGTTTATTTACTCAGTCAATAGGGAAAGATCGGGAAACTGTCTAAAATATACAATGTCTTCCTACAGTATACATCATCAAAAGTCTGGGAAAGAATGTCCTGGACAGAGGTTAAGGACTGTGGCAAAGCCTGGCTAGCTACCCACTGAACCCATTTCCTTCTAGGCAGACAGTTACTTCGTTTCCCTGGCTCCTCTGTGGTCAGGCAAGGTCATGTGGCTGAGTTATGGCCAATAGAATGTTGGCAGAAATGAAATGTACCTTTCCAGTTCCGGCCCATGAAAACATTGCGTACATCATCCCCTCTGTTCCTCACCCCTTCAGTGGCAAGCCTGGAAGCTATATGTTGATGCTCGAGAAGCTACAAGTTGGAACGAGGTTGGATTCCTGGAAGAGAACTACCTATGCAAGAAGAACAACCATTCTGGACTTTGTATGACCAAAAAATAAAATTTTTATTGTGTTAAGTCACTAATATATTGGAGTTTGTCTGTTACAGCAACTAATTACCTTAACTAACACCAGCCTTATAAGACTGTGTATACCATGAAAACTTGCAAGGGTTTAAAACTCGAATGCCCTACTATGTTTCATTGGCTAAACGACATAAAGGGAAACTGTAATTTTTGTGCGAGAATTTTAGTTTCTCAACCTCCCATTACTAGTTACCAAGTAATGTCATGAAAACCTGAAGTTTCTTGATTGAAAAAGATCTTAAGTGCAAATCATCATTAAGATAGAGTAAGGGAGAGAAGGAGGCCCCCCTCCCAGCATATTCAGTGGAAAATACCATTTTGGATGCCTAAGAATCAACCTATTCTCCTCTATTTTAGATATGTACTTTGCCTCGGAAAGAGGATTAGCTGGTGGCCAGTCCTTGCTGATTACTGTGTATAAAAAAGTCACATGCACTTTAGAGCTTTGGATGTCTCCATAGGAAACGTTAAATAAGGGATTCAGCTAACTGCTTAGATAATTAAAGGAAAAACTCCATTTTTGTTTCTGCTATCTGGGCAGCATTGGCTTGAATTACCCAGCTTACTCACCTCTGTATTAGATGGTGTCTAGACAGAGCCTTAGTGTATGTGATAATATAAAACCATTCATTTATCAAAAGAATAGTAAAGGAACCCTAGATTTTGGCCCATACATGTATCAATCAAAGGACGTGATTCTAACTCCAGTATTTGAACCAAAATAATCCTATATGTAATCTCTAAAGAAACCATAATTTTTTATAGGTGGTGATTAGGTTCTAAGCCTTGTCCAGGAAATCTGTTTGACTTCAGATCTAGTCTCTGGGTAGTTATTAATTTACATAGTTGATGCTTAAGATACAATTAATTAAACAAATGCTAACTATTTGGAAGGCTGGGTTGGGGTGTATGTGGCTAACATAGGACGAGTAAATTGCAGGAGATGGAGGAGGGAAGCAATATTTTCTGAATGCAGTCATTGAGATAGGGCTTAGAAGGCTAAATAGGGGTTAGGAGATAAAGAATGGGTGTAAGCACGGGGCACCTGGATGGCTCGGATAGTTAAGCATCTGACTTGGGCTCAGGTCATGATCTCAGGGTCCTGGTATCAAGTCCCACATCAGGCTCCATCCTTAAAAGGGAGTCTGCTTGGTACTCTCTCTCTCCTTTTCTCCATCTTCCCCTCTCCATCAGCCCGTCTCCCCACTTGTGTTTGCTCTCTTTCTCTCTCGAATAAATAAATACAATCTTAAAAAAAAAAATAGGTATAAATGGGTTGTGGGGAGAGATGAAGACCTTCCAGATAGAGGAGATGTCCTGAGCATACACATAAGGGAGGTACCAATGCCTGGGGCATAGTTGTTGGGATATGGCCAAAGCTTCCACTGAATGGGGTCATTCATTCTGTCAACATATATTGCTTGGGTTTGGGGACAGTGTCCTGTCCTCACGGCATTTGTATTGAGGGAGATAGACAACAACCAAGGAAGCAAGTATATAATTCCAGGTAGTGATAAGTACCAGGAAGAAAAATGGTGCAAAACAGGGGAGTAGAGAGAGTAACCCACAAAGAAGAGGGTGATATTTTAGAAAGGGTGGTTAGGGTTGGTAGCAGGAGTTAGAAGGGTCATTCCAGCATGAACTCCCATTCCAAGATATTCTGAGTCCAAAGTTTATCTGGGCCCTGAGTTTTGTTCTGAGTCTATTCTGAGAGACGAGTGGCATGGCAGAAAGCACAAGGGCACTTGTGTCCGGGGTCACGAGCAAGGAAGGTCTTACGTGGCGGTCAAGGGATCAAAATGAGGAAAGATCGCAAGCTTCTGGGGAATCAGAGAGAGTCCCAAGTGTTTTCTTTTGATTTGAAGATAGATTCTTTCTTTGTTTGTGAGGCTAAGAAAAATTTTATTGGTGCCAATTTTTGACTTATCTGGTGATTTTAAACATGATCTAAACTTGTTCAATAAACAATACATGCCCCCTTTCCATTAATTGTTCCTTTTTGTAGAAACCAGTCATCTTTAGCCCCTCAAATATTCTCAGTGAATAGAACCAGGGATTTTGCAACGAAGAGACAGAATACTCAGTTTTAATTTTAGAATAGGCAATGTCACCGTAAAATAGTGACACCGTAATATATGCAAATGTAGATTTAAAAGACATCACTTCCTCACTTCAGGGATGGAGAGCCTCTCCATCCCAGAGGCTGGTACTCAGAGGGAGAAAGGAGAGTGATCCCATTACCTGAGAGCCTTCATTCCCCAACCCTGCCAAAGGAAGCACGCGATATGTAAACAGAATTCTGGGGCCCAGGTAAGGACTTCTTCACAGATGGAATGTTTTGAGTACTTTCCAAGTCAAGCAGGAAATAAAATCTCAGAAAGATTTAGTGTGAGGAGGCCCTCTGTTGGGGAGTGTGTCTATTTAATACTTCCTCCTCAGATCCTGGGCCCATCACAGTTTTGATTTGCCAATGAGCAAAGGAAGCCAGCTTGAGGAAGAATTCTTTGTACTGGCACAACGGCTGAGGGTACTTAGCTTTCATTTGCAAACTCAGTTTCCCCATCCTCCCTTAGCCTTATTGCTCAAGTTCACCAAAACCAAAGGTTCCAGGCTCTCTTAGGCTTATTAAGCTTTTTCTTCATATTAAAAGTGGGGAATTGAGGCAATTATCTATATAATATCTAATTTGATCAGTAATATCTAAGACAACTGAGGAAGGATACTAGTAATACTGTAGCTATTTGTGTTGTCCTTTTGTAGCAATAATCTCTGCACACAACCCTCAGAAAACATTAAATTAATAAGATAAAACACCCTATTGTTGTTCCATCCTGTCAAATTCCCCTAGCTTTGAGGATCCTATGTAGTGAATTGCCTTATTTCCAGGAAGAACACAATTCATTATTTCATCTTATTTTTACCTTTAGTTTTTCCTCTATGGACATAATATCCAGACATGTCCCCCCTGCTACTCACAAACTCCTTGTTAAAGGGCAAAGAGGGACAAGTGTGACTTTGAAGAAAAATAGAGAATTTTATTTTTCTTAACTTCATTGCATAAGACGAGGAGACTTTATTAGCAGTGATGAAGGTTTAGGCTACTTAAATTGGATATTATACATTAGGAACTGCAATTCTGTGCTTATTTTCTCTTGCAAGTACATTCTCACTCCTGTTTTCATTTCTAAGGATACTCCTGGCCATTTGATTATAAATATCAAATATTTCCATGCATGCGACAGCAAAAAAGAGTCTTTTTCGATTAAAAAGTTGGTGATCCCAACAGCCTAGCACTGAAGTAACAGCAAGGAGAAGGATAGTTAAATCACAGATATAATGATTTTTTCCTAAAGTCATTTTGGTAAAATAAGAAATGAGTTAGCCAGTGGAGTCATTCAAATGTAAGTACTGACCCGTTAATTATAGCTAGAATTTTTCCAAAGCTATTCCTGTCTCTGGTAAAATTTTGTATCTAAAAAAATTGATGTTACACAAAGAATTAAAAATATTACATGTCCAGATTAAACTTAGATATTCAAATAAATGGGTCTGTAGATTGCATGTTGGCAAGGAGCCAAATGTTTGATAAAATGGATAGTTGCTATTTCACCCTGATGTGAAATTGAAAGTATTACAAAATCTTAGCATCTGATATTCAATAGATGTATCGGGTTGAGCAGACCATCTTTTCTCAGAAAAGTGTCAATGCCATTTCAACATCATATCATCAAAATTGTAACAATCACAGCAGGAAAATGAGTAGCCAATAGGAGGTGGATAATTATAGTGTAAAGTCAAGCAGACCCCACACAGTAATAGGAAAAGCCATTATTTTTAATTATCATGTACCCCGTCCATCCCAAGAGACATGGGTTAGTAGAGAAATGGCAGTGTCTGTGTCAGATGTCAGCTTTCAAATCAAATAATCTAATCAGTACTGTGATCATGAACTCCTAATGACTTTCTGTACTTCAAAAAGTTATATGGAAGGGCAGGTTGAAGGGAGATGCTGTTGTGAACACAGGTACCTTGTGAGGGTAGAGAACCCTTGGCTATCAGGCACTAGTGGGCTGTGAATTTCTAATGAATAGAGACCCATCATGTTCCCATAACCAGTGGTAAGCACAGTGCCTGACACCTAGTAGGTCTCCGATACATATTTTCCAAATTGAATTGAAAAGAAACATTCTAAATCCCAATTATGCACTGGACATAATACAGATATTGATAACATATCTATTCTGGGCCATCTTTTCCTCCAAAGGATGGAGCAGAATCTCTGAATACTTAATATTGGCCATCTCAGCATTGAATTTGTCCACAGTCAGCCTCTTTCTTGGGATTCTTGCTCTACGTCTATGTCTAGTTTTGCTCTTACATTTATATGCTAATTTTAATGCCAACGATGTCTTAAAAAGTTGCGCAAGTGTCCCCAGTCATCGCTTCATGTCTCACGGAGTGATGGGACAACCGGCTAGGAGGGAGAAAGTGAACTGACTACAGATCATCATACAGCTGTGATTCTCAAAGTCTGGTCCGTGAGGCAGCAACTTCAGCATCACCTGGGAGCTTATGAGACGTGCAACAAGCATTTCTGAGCCAAAAGCTGTCAGCAGTCTGTTCTCACCATCCCTCCAGGTGATTCTGATACAGGCTCAAATCTGAGAATCATGTTTCTACATAAGGGAAACGATAAGGGATGTATGTGTGTGGGGGGGTATGCTTGTGCAGAGGGAAATCTAAAGCGAACTGAGGATGGAATTCTGGCCAATGCAGACAGGCGCGCACACCTCACAGAAATGGGGAGGAAGAACAGATGGAAAAATTAAAAAAAAAAACAAAACAGAAAAAAAAAAGCATCTCCGCAACTAAGAGACTTCAAAGAGAAGATGTGGAGAGATCAGTCCAAGCTAGCCAGCGCAGGGCCAGTGGCCTTCAAGGGGGCAGAGACCATGGAAATGGGCTCAGGATAAGCTCAAGGTGCTGAACGCTGAGTGGGGAAGACGAGGGGGAAACAGGCAGCAAAGGGCATCGTTTCAGGAAGATCTGCAGCTGTGGAAGAGATGCAACTCGCTGGCTGGCTGAAGAGGATGAAGGGGTAAGGGAAAGCTTTTTAGGATGAAGGAAGAGAACAATTCATCACTGAGAAAAGGGGCAGTGCCTGTAGCAGGTGGGAAGGGAGAGAATCAAACACAGAGAAGTGAAGGAGACAGGGTCATTGATATGTTGAGCTAAGAGGGAAAGAGAGGATTCTGTCTTTCCACAAGCATTTGTTGAGCACTTGTAACTGCCAGGCACTGCTCTCAGTGTAATGAATAAAACAGACAAAATGCTTGTTCACCTGCAGGTTACGTTCTAGGGAGGGAAAACAAAAAACAAGGCGATATCTATGTAATTTGTCAGGTGCTCACAAATGCCATGAAGACACGAGCGAGGTAAGGAGAATGAGAGGGACAAGGAGGGAGCGTAGCTTATTATAGGGTCACTCCCCTAATAGGCTGATGTTAGGCAAAGATGCTAGGGATGGGAGGGAGTGGGCCACACAGATATTGGTCAGAAATGCTGGGGCTGGAGAGGCCGGCAAGGGCACGGTGCCCCTGCGGGAGTCATTCCCTGCAATCTAGGAAGAGCGAGGAAGCCAGCTTCTTGGAGTAGACCCAGCAAGGGAAAGATGGTGGGAAAATGGAGGACCTTATCATGAGAAGACTTGAAGGCCACGGTCTGAACTTCACATTCAGCAGGATGGGAGGCAGTGAAAAGTTCTGCACAGGGTAGGTATTCTGAGTTACATTTTTAGAAAATATTACTTTGGCTTCTGTATGGGAAACAAGTCCTACAAAAGACGAGAGCAGAGGTGGAGAGGATATCCAGGAGGCTACTCCAGTAACACGGGTGGAAGCTGGCCGAGGTAGAGGGGGGAATGGCAAGAAGAGACTAGATTCTGGACATCAAGCAAAGGATGTGTTGTGGGATTTGCTGGTGGAGCAGGTGGAGGTCTGAAAGAAAGGCAGAATGCTAGGACGAGTAAAAACTTGACAATCTGGAGAAGGGCAGAAAGCAGCTGAGTTAAAATAATAATAATAATAATAATAATAATAGTAACTGTTAGGTTTATTGAGTATTTCCTATTTATCAGGTGTCGTGCTAAATCTATTACCCGTATCATATCATTTACTCCTATGGACAACCCCGATAAAAATTAAGGCATGGAGGCTAAGTGAGGATAAACAGCTTGCCCGTCATGGAACGAGGACCGCTGTGGACCGGGCCCCATGCCGTCTGGCTGCAGAGAACACACCTTTGATCCTCCATGAGATACATCCTCTATTTTCTCCCCAGAGTGCAGAAAGGGAGAGTGGGGAAGGAAGGCCAAAATTGGCAGCTCAAAAAGAATATTGACGGCTTCAGGGCACCTGAGTGGCTCAGTGGGTTAAAGCCTCTGCCTTCGGCTCAGGTCATGATCTCAGGGTCCTGGGATCGAGCCCCGCATCGGGCTCTCTGCTCGGCAGGGAGCCTGCTTCCCCCCCCCCCCCCCCGCCTACTTGTGATCTCTCTCTCTGTCAAATAAATAAATAAAATCTTTTAAAAAAAAAGAATATTGATGGCTTCATTGAAAAACACACATCCAAGATTTAAATAAGTAATAACAAGACACCTGTTGCCGGTGCTTTCCTTAGGGGAGTTGTTATGATTTGGGGCCCTGTCTCCTGCTTGTGCCAAGTGGAGTTGAAGGAAATGATGGAGCTGTGATCTTCCTGGACCTCTTCAAACGTGATGTCCGTTACAGAGGGTCCCCAGCACTAAGCGATCCCTTCAGCTGCCACACGGGTGTGGAACGCATTCCTGGCCTCCAGTGCTCTGATATAAGCATCTCCTCGATCTGGTTTAGCAGAAACCTGAAATTGAGCAGGCCAGCGAGATGGAAGTCGAATCATGATGTATTTATTAAGCCGAGCACTGGGTTTGACACTCAGAGGCGCACCAGATTAATTCAAGACACATTTCTTGCCCTTAAGGGGCTTACAGCCCTGATTTGGCTTAGGGACCACCCAACAACCATGAGGATGGAGGAACCAAATGTCCACTCTGGGCTCACTGCGCTGCACGATGGGACAGGCCGGGAGATTAAAAGGGCCTTGGTGCACGTGGAATGAATGCCTGCACGGCCCGCAGCTTCTCAAGTCTGTGTGCATGAACTCCGAGAGCAGCCCGGCTGCCGAGTGAAGGTGGCTCTCTGAGCATAAACGTTGTCATTTCACTGAGACTGCTATTTCATCTTTGAACCTTGGCTTCAAAGGAACACTGACCTTATTCCTGTAGCTTGCCTTTCTTTGAAGCCTATGGCTTTGCATTGCAGATTAAAGTGAAGATATTCATCAAGGGACAGATCTGGCCAACTGCTCCCCAAACTCAACCCGAAACAAAGCCTTAAAAGGCTCCAATCACATTTGCAGTGGGGTGGGCTAAAGATGAAGGCTTGGAGCCGAGCTCTCTTTCTCAGATCCTGTAAGGCAGCTCGGGAATGACATAGTGTGCCCCTTTGAGTTCCAAACAACTTTACCCCGAGAGTCCGTATATCTCAGCAGAGAGGGGTGAGTTAATGCAATGTTCTCAACCTGTCCTATTCATTTTATTTAAAGCAGGTATTGTCGTCAATGAGGCCAGCATGAACATTCACTGGTGCCTTCGAATTCTTCCAAAGATGTGTCAGACAGAACCATCTGAAACTTGGCAGATGACTCGGTCAATTTTCTCTTCTACTACTTTCCTTTGTTGACTCCTTCGAAAAGAAATTGTCCTATCTTTCCCCCTGGGTTCTCCCATCTTGACTCTAAGAAAACAGGCTTCATACATTGCCTTCTCTATTCTTTCTTTCTCTCTTTTCCCTATTAAGATGGCAAGAGGAGGAAAGTGAGAAACTTTAACTAGGAAGTAAAAAAATAATAAGCAAGTAATTCTTTAATTATTAGGCGAAAAGAGAGAACCAAAGGAGATACCTCCCACCTCCAAGGAAGAAAAATTGATGATAGATGACTATCGAAGAATAAATGATCGTATCTTCCAATGTGATTTTCTGCAGATTTTCAGCTGTGATCAGATAAATGGAGTGAGTTCTGTCTGGGATGAAGCGGGAAACCAATCCAGAGGAGGGAAGGGAATGATTGTCAGGTTGACTACACATAAATCAATTGCTTCTGACAGCATATACATTAAAGGACTTCAGAAACCAGTGATCCTTATTGAGACATAGGCTAATTTTCAGGTAACTTTCCTGTTATTCATCTTTAAAATAAGACCAAAGGAAAATTCTAGTCATTGTGGGACAATTCATTTAACTTGCGTTTTAGCTTAAATCTCAAATAATTGTTTTCCATTAAGAAATGCATGGAATACAATGAGATGCCACCTTACACCGGTTAGAATGGCAAAAATTAACAAGACAGGAAACAAAAAATATTGGCAAGGGTGTGGAGAAAGAGGAACCCTCTTACACTGTTGGTGGAAATGCAAGCTGGTACAGCCATTCTGGAAAACAGAATGGAAGTTCCTCAAGAAGTTAAAAATAGAGGTACCCTATGACCGAGCAATTGCACTACTAGATATTTACCTCAAAGATACAGACATAGTGAAAAGAAGGGGCACATGCACCCCAATGTTCATAGCAGCAATGTCCACAATGGCCAAACTGTGGAAGGAGCTGAGATGTCCTTCAACAGACGAATGGATAAAGAAGATGTAGTACATATATACAATAGAATATTACTCAGCCATCAGAAAGGATGAATACCCACCATTTGCATTGACATGGATGGAACTGGAGGGGATTATGCTAAG
>CM052885.1:88307399-88346332 GCA_028534135.1 Potos flavus
TTTTTTTTTTTTTTTGCTTTAATTTCTTCAAAGTGAGTGAGACCCCCTTGAGAGCAGGGAAGGAGTTACACACTCCTCTAAAATCCACAGCGGTGGGTACGTAGCAGGCACCTGGTAAATACTGATGATCTAATGAAACGCAGGGGCGTTTTAGAGACTGAGGAAGGATGGTGAGGGTCCCCGAAGTATTTAGACAACTGCTAAGCTGCGTTCTTAGGAACAAGTACAGAAATATTCTCTTAGTCTTGGGGCATCACTGGCAAAGATCAGACAAAGAAACAAAACAAAGCTTCCTTGGATTCCTCAAGAGCTCTTAATGTCCCCAACCCGTAATTTTCCTTTCCAAATTGGGAAATTTCATAAAGCCAAGGTCACGTGCATTCTTAGTTTGAATAAATGCCTCATCAGGGAAGTTATCCTTCCCTTTTAACATTAAGACTCTCTTGCCCACAATCTTATTTCTTTCAGATTGGGTCCCCTTCCTCTGAGGGTCTGAGTTTGTGGATGGGGCTAATTTTCTTGCATGCTTCAGAAAGTGGGGCTCCTTAGGTAACTTCTGCAGAGACCCGTTTCTGATTCCCTTCTCGCATTCCGCCATTGGGCACCGGGAGCCATGAATTAGGAGTTGGCTTTGGTCTCTTCGAGGAAAGTCTGGGTTATGTCTTCCTTCAGAGTGGGTTAGAGGTCTCCTCCTACTGAGGTTTCCAAGTCCATTTGTAAGTTCAAAACCCTGATTATTTTCTCTACCCATAGGCCTGGAGTTCAAGGGCAAGGGTGGTTTGCTGAGGAAATCAGACAGGAGGCTCTTAGAATAAACATCTTGGTGTTCATACCGTGACCCCCATTTACTTCAAAGGGCTGTTAAATGCAGCCGGGGCTGAGGCTGGCTCCTGCGAGGGGCCTGTCTTTGTCTGGCGCCCAGGCTTCTGGGGCTGATGCTCACCCCAAACTTGGCTGCCCTCTCTGACTTCCCTCCTCCAGAATTCCAGCCCTGCGGCCTATCAGTCATAAAGGCTACCTTTGCTTCACTCATTCGCAGGTCTCTGCTCAGCCTGGGGAGGCTATGAAAGCCAGTGGTTAGCAGCAGGCATACAAGGGGACTCAGGATACATGCCTGAGAAACATTTGGTCTCCCCAAAGCGGGGTCTTTAGGAGACACCTCCTCTGCCACTGGACTGACACAAAGTATAAAATAAACATAAACCTAGCTTCATCAGTTCAGGTATCCTCCAAAGAAGCCATTCATGGCATGGAGCTCTGTCAGGTGGAGAGAAGTAATTATCTCTGACATTTCACCTCAGAGGTCTTGAAAGGACAGAATGTTCCAAGTTGGGTTGTTCACAGATCATCTACAGTAGCTCCAAACTCAAAGTGAACAAAATTGCAAAATCTTGCTGGCTCCGGAGGGACTGTTTTGTTGGTTTCCCTAAGGTGGGGAGAGAAGGTCGAGGCCAGGGCAATAAATTCCAATAAGCACAAATGACTTTGTTGGACATTCTGTGACAGCCAGCCTGAGGCCAAGACAAAATCTCTAGTCTCTGAGGTACTATCTTAGCAAATCAACGTTTTCTCCCCTTGTTCGTTCCCAAACACTTTTCCTTTTGTGACATATCTGGTCACTAATGTACACATTCCTGACCTTGACTACCTCCAAAAAGACTTCTAGAGCCTCCTAGAAACTGTTATTAGGAATACAGTTTCTCTACTACTAACCCTAACATTGACATCTAAAAAGAGAGCCATGGGGCGCCTGGGTGGCTCAGTGGGTTAAGCCTCTGCCTTCGGCTCAGGTCATGATCTCAGGGTCCTGGGATCGAGCCCCGCACGGGCTCTCTGCTCAGCAGGGAGTCTGCTTCCCCCTCTCTCTGCCTGCCTCTCTGCCTAATTGTATTCTCTCTCTCTCTGTCAAATAAATAAATAAAATCTAAAAATAAATAAATAAATAAATAAATAAATAAAAATAAAAAGAGAGCCAGACAGTTTTATATTTTTCTAGATTTTTTTTGACCCAAGTAATTATTTTCAAATTTCAAGATTTACTAAGATCCCTAAGAACATAGTGAAATTGAAATTATTAGGGTTTCAGAAAAATGTAAAGTCCCAGTGTGTGTGCTTTAACATTTTTATGGTTCATTTTGTTGCTTTTGTACCCATTGGTTAGAATCCTGGATATTTCATAGTTACTTCTCCCCCACCAACCCCACAAATTGAGGTATACATTCCCAATATCCAGGAAAAAATATGATGAAACTCTATAAAAACCGTAATTATTTAAATAGCCAAGTGGAAAGATCTCTTTCAAATTAAAACTGTTGGCATTTGTCCAATCCTCTGTCCTTTCAGTTAAAAAGCATAGTTTAAAACAAACTCTAAGTGAAAATTTTTTGCAAAAATAATTCAAAATCCACAGGAATAAAAACTATGACTTAAATGGAAACTACACATAATTTAAAATTCACATAACTTAAAAAGTTAAAGGTACAGATGAGCGGATGCAAAAATTCCATGAACTCTTGGGCTTATGAGGTCGGAAGGAAGCCCGTTTATCCGAGTTTGCCACAGACTCATCAAAATGGGTCCAGATACGTGTGCATTTGACTGATTTTGAAACCATCAGGGAACAACGCATATAAACACTTTCTCAAGTGGCCTCCAGTTTCTGGTTCACCCTCCATGTCTTGAAACTGCCCTATGTTTTCTAGGTTTTGCGTCTTGCTCTTTATTGGCCAATGGACCTCTGCCAAAGACTCTAATTCTTGCTGCCATCTAGTGGTAAATTCAGAGACTGCAGTGTGGTATGGAGAAGAAGGAGAAGACAGAGGCTCCCGTAAAGGGCGTGCTAGGGGGAAGGGAAGGGATGATGTTCAGTGCATCCAAGCATGCAGAGAAGGAATATTTTAAAGAGCAAGGAAATGAACAGATCTACACATTTTTCTGCATTGCGATTAATGTAAATAATGATTATCCACGATTGCCCAGTACCTATCCCAAATGAATACAAGTTACATAGACAAG
This sequence comes from Potos flavus, assembly GCA_028534135.1. Classification (NCBI taxonomy): domain Eukaryota; kingdom Metazoa; phylum Chordata; class Mammalia; order Carnivora; family Procyonidae; genus Potos; species Potos flavus. The sequence goes on from CM052885.1 coordinate 88,310,415, forward strand.
AACAAAATACACTTTAAAACAGTCTTCCTGGTTTGAGGATGGAGAGGAAAAGAGAGCCAGAGTGAGCCGGTCCTAACTTCAGGCCAGTCATGAGCCTTTGTTTAAAGTGGGTATCCGATGAAGGAACTTCAAGGGGAAAATGTGACATCTACCAAATCTGACAACATTTCAAGGATCCGCTCGCTTCAGTTTATTCAGGTGCCCTTGGTTCAGGAAACAGAGTTACGCATGATTAAAAATTTTGTAGCTCAGAACTGCTGCTAAAGTAATCACAAAACCACAGGCTCACAAAGCCATGTAGCCCGGATAAGGGACCTCCTAAATTTGAGAGCCTCTGATCTCTCTGCTTCCAGAGTTGAGGAAGGGAACATTTAACCTTTCACCAGATTTAGCTAAATTTTGTAGGATCCTAAGCATTCCTGATGTTTTTAGCATTACCCAGCTAATTCCCACAGGCCAGTGGAGGGAGGATGGAAAATAGTGCTTTGAGCTCAGAAGAAAGTAATGCTTATTGAAGGGTCAAGACCACTGCAAACCCTGAGCATTTGAAGCATTTGTGCCTCTCATGGTCACAGTGAAATCTGTTGTTTTAAATCATAGGATTTCAATGGCCAGACTGTCCTCTGCTGCAGTCCCTGATTTGTCTAACTGGTTTATCAGGAGTCTGAACTCTTGTTCCCGCTGGTGACAATGAGCAAGGAATTGGGAATTTTGGATAAGCTGTGATGCCGCCTGCATGCCATGGGTTTGAGTCTGGTGTGCCTCCTTGGTGGGGCCAACGTCACTTTCACAAGTCACTTTGGGACAGGTGTAGGCCTGTGTGAGACAGCTATTAGGATTTGGATATAGGGCAGACCACTGGCTTCTTTATCTCTCAAAGCCAGGTTTGAATTTTTCATTTTCTCTTTCTCCCTGGCCCTTCCCTCCTTTCTTTAATTTCTTTTAAACATTTATTGGTTTATATTGGCAACCCCTTTGGTGATATTGGCTGAAAAAGACAGGGATAACACTCAATAGTCTGATCCCATCAGATCAGAATTTTAAGTCCTATAGATAAGACATGAGAGGGGCATCTGGCTGGCTCGGTTGGTCCAGCATGCGATTCTTGATCTCGGGGTCATAAGTTTGAGCCCCACACTGGGGGGTTGAGATTACTTTAAAAAAAAAAAAAAAAGAAATAAATAATAAATAAAACCTTTAAAAAAAGCTATTAGAGGGTGACCCAATTTGACATATGGCTTATCCAAAATGTGGGAGAGAATTATTTTGCACAGAAAGTCTCTTAGAAGGGCATTTCTGATCTTAACACGATTTTGATTAAAACTCTTAAAACCCAGAACTTGTAGCACAGAGTCAACCTCATTAATATCTGACCTTTGCCCATGGTTGCTGTTACCTGCTTTATGTTTTTCATGCCCCCATAACCAAACTACTTACAGTTCTGTAACATCCCCTTATCATTTCTGTGGTTTGGTATACATTATTCCCTCTTTTTGAAATATACCTTTCCCCCCATCATTTCCCTTTGAGAATGATATTTATCCTAAGACTCCTTAGATACTACCCCGCAGACTTACTCATCCCTCTCCTTGTATTAAGTCTTTGCCTATGCACACTGCTGGTGTTGTCATTTTATTATAAAGTGATTACGTATCACAGGCTCCTCTTCAACATCAGAGGGTGAGTTCCTTGCCATTCTGGGCCTATGTGGCCATTCTGGGCCTATGTGGCCATGGACCCACTGTATCCAGGTTGCCACGAGCTACTGAGGTGTGCTGAACTGAGCTGAAGCTCTCAAGGAATCCACAGAAGCCCACAGACTGCGTCCCCAGAGCTTTAAGGTTTTAAATAGACACAGGGAGTCCCTGGCTTACCTTTCTTCCAGCTATGTAACCTCCTGCAGCTCCAAAGCTTTTGGTGAACGTGCCCATAAACACATCAACATCGCGAGGGTCCAGTCCAAAGAATTCTACGACACCCCGGCCGGTTGGGCCCACAGACCCAACACTGTGAGCTTCATCTACGTAGAGGTAAGCCTTGTATTTCTTCTTTAGAGCCACGATCTGAGGCAGATGCACGATGGAACCTTCCATGCTAGGGCAGAAGGAGAAATGCTTGTCACTTGTATATACTTTCCTGGGAAGCCTTGCGATGGTCTTCCTTCCAATCCTTCTCAGACAACCTGTCCGGACACCAGTCAGTGGTGACAGGGACATACAATTCCTTTCTTCTTAAGGCATATTTTCGTTGGGTAAGACAACCCTCTCAATCGTGCAAAGCTGATCTGGCATTATTTTACTTGAAAAAAAAATTTACATTCAATAGATTGCAGTGCTTTGAGTTGTTATAGCCAATTGCCAAGTAAACAGTTAGCTTACTGCATTGTTGATCGATTTATTTGTAAAGTCAACTAGTGTAACTAGACTGACCATTTTGGATTCTAGATATTTTGCTAGTTTTAATGAAATTGCTCTATGGTAATCTATCTTTGTCAGCTTGCTACTATCTTTTGGACCAGTTCTATCTGACCTAGACTCAATGCTTGAATTGCCAAAGATTAAAGATAAGAATTAAAACACACAAAAGAACTTTGCTTAAGACATATAGTATTAATGAAAGCACAATAGAAAGTTCTTAGGATCTCTTGTTCAGTGCTCATTGGAAGTCAAGGGCTATTTTGGGGCATCTCGTAGTGTCCCCTCTTTCTGTTCATTTAGGGCAAATGGTTCTCGTTCTTGAGTGAGCATCAGAATCCCCTGGATGGTTTGTTAAAACACGTATTACTGCTCCCTCTGTCACTGCCCCTGAGTTTCTGATTTGGCAGGTCTGGGATGGGCTGAGAACGTGTATTTCTTCCAAGCTCCCAGGAGACATCATACTGCTGGTTGGGGACAACACTTTGAGAACCTCCGCCATAGAGGAAGCTTTTTATTTTAGCCCTAAGTGCTTAATTTTTCATGGTATTGTAAATTGCAAAAACACTTCGAGTCCTCCATAAAAGGGAAAAATATGAAGGAAATAAATAAGTAAAACTCACATTTACACAGCACCTTTGGAACTCAATGGATTTAAAAGGACTTTTGGCTTTCATCAGTTCTCACAACACTTTGTGGGCTGTGTCTACACCACACACAATTTTGACTGCCCTGACAGGCGAATTCTATGAAAACACACAGACTCTCACCCTCACCACACAAAGGAGCTTGTCAAACAGCTCAAGCAACCCTTCAATTTAGTTCAAGAACTAATCAATTGACGCCAACAGAAAGTTGAACTTCTCCCTTCTTCCTAATTAATTTATTAAATTTAATGTATTATAAAAATAAACTCAAGTGTTAGGTCAATTCAGTCAAAACAGTCCGGCTGTGTGTGACCCAGGCCAAGAGGTGTTGGTTTGGAGGGAGTAGAATAACCATCAAGTGTAGCATTTGTGTTTTTGGCTTCTTTAAAGGACTTTATTCTTGAGAGTAGTTTTAAGGTCACAGCAAAACTGAGCGGAAGGTAAAGATTTCCCATATACTCCCTGCCCCACATACACGTCATCTCCCCTGTTATCAACATCCCCCACCGGGGCAGTTCATTTGTTACAAACGAACCTACACCGACACATCATTGTCATCCAAAGTCCATAGTTAACATAAGGGCTGCCTCTTGGTGGTGTGCATTCTGTAAGTTTGGACAAATGTATGACAACATGTAGATACCCTATGATACCCTACAGACTATTTTTACTGCCCTACAAATCCACTGTTCATTCCTCCCCCAACCCAATCCCTGGCAACTACTGATCTTTTCACTGTCTTCATAGTTTTGCCTTTTCCAGAATGTCATGTAGTTGGAATCATGCACTATGTAGCCTTTCGGGATTGGCTTCTTTCACTTAATAATATGCATTTAGGTTACTTCCATGTCTTTTCATGGCTTGAGGGCTCATTTCTTTTTAGTGCTGAATAGCATTCCATTGTCTGGATGTCCCACAGTTTACTTATTCATTCACTGACTGAAAGACACTTTGGCTGCTTCCAAGTTTTGGCAATTATGAATAAAGATACTATAAACATCCATGTGCAGGGTTTTGTGTGGACACAAGTTTTCACCAGTTTGGGTAAATACCAAGGAGCATGCTTGCTGGATTGTATGATAAGCGTGTGTTTAGCTTGGTAAGAAACCACCAAACTGTCCTCCAAAGTAGCTGTGCCATTCTGCATTCCCACCACCAATGTATGAATCTTCTGTTGCTGCACATCCTCTCCAGTCTTCCAGATTTTGGCCTCCTAACCCGTGTGTAGTGGTATCTTATTGCTTTAAATTACAATTCCCTAATGACATATGATGTGAAGCATCTTTTCCTATATGTATTTCCATTTACATATCTTCTTTGGTGGGGTGTCTGCTAAGGTCTTTTCGATCAGGTTGTTTGCTTTCTTACTGTTGAGTTTTAAGAGTTCTTCGTACATTTTAGTATATGTGCTGCCGAAGCGAGCACTTCTTCGTACATTTTAGATCACAGTCCTTTATCATTGTATCTTTTGCAAATGTTTTCTCCCAGTCTGTGGCTTGTCTTCTCATTCTCTTGGCATGGTCTTCCACAAAGCCCAAGTTGTTAATTTTAATGAAGTCCTGCTTATTACATTTGTGTTTTTCACGAGGTCTTTCAGAATGGCTGGTTTCAGATTTTAATGAAATGGAAACCAAAGACACTCATCTTCTCTTATATAAGTTTCTGAGTTAATTCCAGTATTTTCTTGGGTTAATTGTTTGTTAACATGGTTTTCATTGAGGGGAGAAGGTACAGCCATCTGACTCGGCTTATATTGTAGCCACATAACTTACCAACTGAGGACTTGGGCAAATTACACGATGTTCTCTGCCTCAGTTTGCTCAGATGTAAAGTAAGCATGATGATGAAACCGTCCTCCTAAGGTCTCTCTAAGGAAGCCTAGAAATAATGTTTGTAAAGTGTCTGGCACATAACAAGCACTCATTGGGTCGTTCTTTTTCTTAGGAGGAGCTTCGGAGGAAATGTTTGTAGTGAGGCCTGACTTGAGAAATGGGGAACCCTTGACAATGCTCTGTGTTGAATCTTCCAAGAAAGAGGCATATGGGTGTCATACGTAATAAATGGCTATATGCCCTCAAAATTCTAGGATCTACTTCTCATCTTTAACATGTTATAAGTTGGTAACACAACGATGCTGAAAACCTGACATGTCACAAATAGCCATTCTTTGTTCTGGAACTGAATTTGGCAGGAGCCAAAATTAATGCTGAACACTTTGCAGACACTCAAGGCATCTAATTAGCCATCCTTTGCTGAGGCTGGTCTAGCTGATGTTAGGAGTCTGCCCACCTGGTTTATATTTCTTCCTCCAAGATTAATGACTCTACAGAACTGCTGATTTCTGGAGTTACTGCAGGGCACACATGAGTCCTAGGGAGAACTCAGCTTTTATAAAGAGTTATATTCACCTGTCCTAAGTTTTCATTTTCTTAATGTGACCAAATTTGAATCGAACTCTTTCCTACAGTGGGATATTGAGACCGGTGCATGCATAGAAAAGGATTTCTATGTTATTCCTGTAAATTGCTATCAGAAAACACAGTGCCAAAAATTAAAAAGCAAACAAGGATGGTTTTCTATTTTTTTCTTCCTGAAAGGCAAGTTGTGTTTTCTTTTGACTTCAGTAAAAGAAAAACAACTAAAATACAACTGTAGGTAGAGATAATTCCACCACTTAATTTGAAGCTCTGTGCAATGACTTGAATTAGTCTTAAACCAGCAAGCTGGTGAATAATTTCTTTATATCTTTTCTGTTACATAATGTATTAGCTAAATGACAAGACTCTTTTTTTAAATTTCCCTCTCACCACCTTCCCCTCCACGTATAAAGCATATTATCCATTGGCAGGATTGGGAATTAAACCACTGGTCTGCCAACTTACATGGTGGAAAAATCTCCTTGGTGGGCCCCAAGTATAATCCATGGAAGAAAAGAGGGTAAAAAGAGAAAAAGAAGAGAGCTAAGACTAATTAAAAATAAAGTACATTCTTTTCCTTTTTTTCTGAATGTATGTAAACCATAGGTTAAAGTTCTCAATCCTTAAACTTACACTATTTTGGGGAGAAGGGCTTACACTCTTAGAGTGAATGGCAGTCTGAGATTTAAACATTTGTTTACATATGTGTTTTCTGGAAGGGCTGGTCACTATTTCTCGATACTTTTTATTTTGAAAGTTTGAGCTCCAGTCATGCTACTTTAATCTCCCAGGTTATTTGGGACCCCCTGCCCTTCTCTAGTATATTTTTGAATAATTTTGAGAATTCTCAACCACAGTGAATCAACCAACTAGACTTTTCAGAGACACAAAACCAGAAGAGTCTGACTTTAAAGCAATACTTAAAAGAAAATGCAGATGAGAACACTATAATAATATGATTGTAATTTTAAGCCCCAAATCATGAACTCATGGAACTTTAGATCTCAAGTTTCACTCTCCCTACTTTACAGATGAAGAAACTGAGCCCTGGGTAGGGAAATGGTGAAGGCCACATGGAGGACTTTACATTTTCCATGTTTATTTCATTGGATGGGGACACATGGGTGGAGTCTTCTGCTGATACTGGGCCTCTGTCCCAGCAAGGCTACCTGGTTTGGATCCTGCCTCTATTTCATCTCAGTTATCTGCCCTGGGCCAAGTGTCTTCCTCTTCACAGTAACCTCAAAGGGAATGGGGAGGCTTACTCGCGATCACATGTGTGAAGAGAGGAGTAGACACAGAGTAAATGTAAACTCCTTCCCCTGACATCCAGCCTTCAGATGGGTGAAGAGAAAACAGCTTCACTATGCAGAGAGCTTATTGTTTTCCATGCTGCAACTTCCTCAACTGAAAAGAAATTTAATGATCAAGACAGCTGCCCTTGGTTGTGGGCTTACCACGGACTGGGCTTCTGCTAAGAACGAGGTTCTGTGATCTTATTTAATACTTGCAAAAGAACCCTATGAAGGGCACAGAACCATAGGTGACAATACTGGGATTTGAACCCAGACCCCAGGCCTCTCTCCAGATCCGGGCTCCTCCATATTCTCTATATACATAATGAGACTTAGGTGGTTTATGGATGGTGACATTATTATTGTTATTATTGTTAGTATAATTATCATTATCATAATTGCTTTTGTGGAGTTGATGGATTTCTTAGACTTGGTATCTGGCTTTTTCTACCTTGATACCTGCCTGAAACTGTCTGATTTGGCTGACTGCTTTTTCTTAGGAATTATGAAAAAATTGATTTATATGAGGCATTTGTGGTGGGAGGGGCGGGGGGCACTTTGCCCATAGTGGCAAACCATAGCAATAGATTGAAAAAAATCTGGGAGTGAAAATTCAAAGGAGGCTTTGTGTTGATGTCAACAAGTTATGTGTCTATAACACATCACTAAAAGTAGAAGTGCATTCATGAACTGTTGATTTCACATTCCTAACCCTGGCCCTTTGGAAAATTTTGTGGGAAATAATATCATTTTTTGGTGATAGCAGCAAGTGAGAACATCCATCATGTTCCAGAACTCCAGTCTCGGTTAGCCTTATTTTGCAGATGAGGAAACTAGGGCCCCAGGAAGTACCGAGGCTTTTTTAGGGGTGCCCTGTTTCCTAGCTACGAATGGGCCTTTGGAGGTCACAGTTTCATGTAAAGACAAGATTCTGTGCAGATGAGATAAAAGAAAGCTCTCTATGAAGGGAAGTCCATGGAAAGTGGAGGTTTCCTTGTACAAATAAATGCCAGGCTGATTGAACCACTGTGGAAGATTGCCTCCAAAGATGGCTGCCTGCAAGTCTTCCCATCCTTCTACACACAAGCCTGTCCACCCATCAAAAGGTGGGTTCTATCGCCCTTCCCCTTGAACCTGGGCTGGCCTTTGGCCATACTTTGACCAATAAAGCATGGCAGAAATGATGCTATACCAGTTCTGGGTCTCGCCCTTAAAAGACTGGCATCTTCTCCTTTCACTCTCTCAGAAGATGACACCATGTTATAAGGAACTTCTGGCTTGATTGCTGAGTGAGAAGAACCTATAGACCAAATACCCCAGAGAAGAGAAGGGAACAAGGTACTTCAGCCAACAGCTAGTACTGAGTGAGGTCATTTTGGATGTTCCAGATCCCAGCTGGACTCCCAGCTGAATGCAACCCCATGAATGACCCCAGCCAACACCACGTGGGGCAGAAGAAATGCCCAGTGGGTCCAGGCAACCCACCATGGTATGGGAAATAATAACTCATTGCAGTATAATCCATTATGCTCTGGGTGGTTTGTTACACGGTATCAGATAACAGGGCAGGGCCCATTGCTAGTGAAGCCCAGGTTGTGGTTTGGTGCCATGCTGGCTTGGAGCCAGACGTCCACACGTGGCTCTGCTGTCCTCCTGAGCTCATGGTAGGACACAGGCCCAGCCATTAACAAGCCCAGCTGCTGGAGTGGGTTCTCTGTGTAACTGATGGGAATAGTTGACAGTAAAATGCTGGTGGTCCACTTAGTTTCAGCCATGATCAAAGTACTTCGAACACAACTTTCCTTTAGTGGAGCCAAGTTCTGTTTATTTGCAGCTGGATCCTGTCAACTCTGGTTAAAGGAGATGCCCAGTCTGCTCTCCCTCAGCTGATCCATGCTCCCGCAAGTCCAGGCCCGGATGACAGGTGTTTAGATAAGGGCTCCCTTCCCAAGCTGGCAGCTGGCACAGATCACACAGGGAGAAAGACCTGGGCTTGAGGTTATGATAGCCCAGAGTCAATATGAGATTATTTTAGAAAAGTAGCAAGTTCAAGGTCAGTGAGTAAACTATTCATTAAATTGAATTATTAATTGAATGATTCCACGGAGGGTCTTTCTGTCTTGGCACTGTTGACATTTTGAGCAGGTTGATTCTCTGTTGCGGGGGCCTGTCCCGTGCATTGTAGGACGCTTAGCAGCATCCCTGGCCAGTAGTACTCTATTGTTGTTGTGACAACTGAAAACTGTCCAAATTCTCCAAGATAGGGGTGGGTTGTGGGAGGGAATCACCTTGGTTGAGAACTCTGCTCCAGATTGACCCCAAAGACTTCATAAATAGGATATTGTCTGGGGGCTGACCCGAGGAGTTAGGGATGGGTGAGACATAAAGTGGGCTGCTAGAAACTTGCAATGCCATCTTTTCAACTCTATAGTAGCACTGGGGACATCCAGAACACCAGGTGCTGGGGCCAGAAGGCCGAGGGAAAAAACAAGATGGTACCTGGCTCATTATTATTACTATTATAGTAATAGTAACTATTATTACTATTTATTATTATTATTACTATTGCTATTATTATTATTATTATTTTAAATTGAGGAGAAAGCACTTCTTTTTCCCAAAAAGGATGGAGACACGTTTCTTCTGCTGCTTGTTATCCACTCATGGAACGGAAATGATGCGTACACTGGCTGAATGAAAAGCTCCATCAGATCTAAGTCTCCCTCGCAAGCACACTTCTCCTTGTGGGGACGTTAAGCTCTCATTCCCTTCCATCTAATATTGTTCGCTTTTCCATAATTATAAGAAACAACTCCCTCAATTCTTTGAACATGAGGATTGTTTGAGAACTGATTTAAGGAGGGAGCACTCTGAGATAATGTTTCCTTGACCCAGGGACGAGGGCATTCGACAGAAGAAAGGCTTGGAGGCAATTTCCATTTCAGCAGCGATAACCAATTCAGACAGAGAATGAAGCCAATTCTATCGCAATGTGCCTTGTAAAAGCTCTCAGTGGCTTAGTGGGTGTTTTGTCTGCTTGGCTTCAAAGCGGTGGGAAACTGAGCGCACCTTCAGATGCTAAATCTAGCCGCTCCCAGCTCTGGATCAAGAATTGCCCTTGAGGGGTGCCCGGGTGGCTCAGTGGGTTAAGCCTCTGCCTTCGGCTCAGGCGTGGGCTCTCTGCTCAGCAGGGAGCCTGCTTCCCCCCTCCCTCTGCCTGCCTCCCTGACTACTTGTGATCTCTCTCTCTCTGTCAAATAAATAAATAAAATCTTTAAAAAAAAAAAGAATTGCCTTTGAGATTAGTCTTAACCTTGTGAAAAATGTGCTGGCTTTTTGTATTCTAATGGCAACAATTGGCCAAGTTCAGCAGGCAACTGGAGTTTGGGTGCACTCTCCAGTTAGAAGCATCTGGGTGTCTATCAGCAATGCCATGAAGGCAAGAAGCATTCCTTTTTTTTTTTTTTTTTTTTCCCCCGAGAGAGAAAGAGCATGTGAGTAGGGGGCCGATAGGGGCAAAGAGAGAGGGAAAGAAGAGAGTCTTAAGCAGGTTCCTCGCTCCGCGTGGAGCCCAATTCAGGGCTCTATCTTGTGACCTTGAGATCATGACCTGAGCAGAAATCAAGAATCTGATATAACCAACTGAGCCACTCAGGCGCCCGAGGCAAGAAGCAGTCTGAAGTTGAATAACCCAGCCCCCATAGGCCTTTGAAACTGTGGGGCAGCCAAAGGTAGTGGAAAGAATCAATGCAAGTTATCAGTGCCCTGTGAGAACATTTCTGAGGACACCTTCACGAGCATCCAGCCCCTGAGATATTCTGTCATATGTACAGACATTGAAAAGCCAGGTGACCCAAGGTCTGACAGCTCACATTAATAGCTCTGGCTCCGGTCCCTTCATAATACCTTATATCCAACTCATTTTTCCACTGAGCTAGGAGAGGGCAGACTTTTCTCAGTTGTCAGCTCACTGAGGGCCCCAGTGCCTTAAAAAGTCTCTGGTTATTTCCGTACCTGTAGATGCCCTCCACTAGGATGAGAATCTTCTTCCAGGCTCTGCGGATTCGAGGCTGGCCATAGATTACAGCATCTCTCAGGAGCTTCTCGAGGCTTTGCATGTCTTTAAATAATACCAAAAAAGAAACTGAGTCATCAGAAGGTTTTCCTTTTCCTCCCCCATTTTCTTTTTTGAGAAGGCATCAGATTTCTTGGGCTGAGGTTCAGACTTGAGCTTTTTCAGGGAGCAAAATCAGAATCAGAAAACACCTGGGGGAAGTGAGGGGCTTATATTTTAGTACAACTTAACTCTGACAAGAGGACTCGTGGGGTGTGTATCGAAGGCAGAACCAACCCCTACTGGAGGCGAGTGGTTTCACGGGCTCTTAAAGGCTCTCCTCTCCCGCTTCAGCAGAGATTGAAATGCTACATTACATGACATGCATCCCCCGGACTTCAGCTTTGTTACCAGGTGAAAATGAACTCGCAGAGATATCATGAACTAACATTCACCAATTGTTCAGGCACGAGTATGTTAGAGTTTAGTAGAGTTTGTACAGAGTGGAGGCCTTGCTGGCAGTTGTCTCACTTCCTATACTTTGAGACCTGACCTTCCATATCCTCCATCTTTGGAGGTTTTAGAACTTTACGTTCGGGGAACAATTAGCCCTCCTTTGCAAATTATTTGGAAGCATCTGGACACATTAGTAGGTGCTCCCAATCATTGAGCCCTGCCTGCATTCCAGGCAGCCTTCCAAGCATATTTTTTGTAACGACTCTTCTAATCCTTACCATGACCCTAAAGAGGGGGCATCTTCATTTTAGGTTTCAGGAAGCCAGGGCACAGGAAAGTCTGGTAAATCTCCTGAGGTTTATGATTGTAACCAGCAAAGCCAGGATTTGAACCCATGCAGTCTTGTACCGTGACCCACATGCAGAACCACTATCTTCGACTGCCTTAAATAAGAGCTGTTGTCCCTTCTTCTTCAAGCCCCATGGTCATGTAGAACAAGGAAGGATGGATGTCTGCTAGAATATTCTTCTTAACTAGTGGCATCAAATATAATTAATAGTGACTTTTCATTTATCTGCAATCACATGTAGGTGACGGGGCTCTGGTTGAGAGGCCATTGGGAAAGATTGGTCTACATTTCAGCTGCGCGCGCGTGTGTGTGCGTGTGTGTGCGTGTGTGTGTGTGTGTGTGTGTTTAACCTGCAAAGCCTAGAGAGAGAGATAAAAGGCAGAGGCTTATGGGCTTGTTTTTTAGATTCCTTATATTTCTACTGTGTTTCTTTGTACCTCCTGAGCCCTCCCTTTTTGGGAATCTGAAACTGATGTACCTTAGGTCTGGAATCTGATTGTAATTTGGAAAGATGGACAGGCTACTGAACAGCTGACCTGACTGTTACATAATGTTCTCCAGGCATTAGAGACCCCATTAAAAATGCTCACAGGATAAAACTAGTAGAGATAAATCTAAAACAGCACAGTCAGTATTGGTTTTCGCCACTGCGACAAGAAGCAGGTGTGCCAAAGAAACAGCCATTCGTTGGGTTATCACTGGTCTAGGCTCAAGTTAGCTGAGGTTCTTGGTTTCAATGGAGAGCCCTGAAACTCTACCTTTTAGTTCCCAATCAGTGGTTGGATCTGCTTTAGGGTTTCCTTATAGCGCTAGTCCTACTGTACAATATTAGTGCCAAATCAATGATCATTGAATCGGTTGCCTTCCCATGGAAAAAGGAAGGAGAACAACATGTTGGATCTAAATAGAAGTTATGAGAAAGGATAATTGCCTCATATCTGCAATAATATTTCTTTAATTACTTGTATTTTGGGGTGTTTTTTAATTTAATTTAATTTATTTATTTGACAGAGAGAGAGAGAGAGAGATCACAAGTAGGCAGAGAGGCAGGCAGAGGGATAGGGGAAGCAGGCTCCCTGCTGAGCAGAGAGCCCAATTTGGGGCTTGATCCCAGGACCTTGAGATCATGACCTGGGCCAAAGGCATAGGCTTTAACCCACCGAGCCACCCAGGCACCCCGGGGGTTTGTCTTTTTTTTTTCCCCCCCAAATACTTTTATTTGATTTTTTCAGTGTTACAAGATTCATTGTTCATGTACCACACCCAGTGCTCCATGCAATACGTGCCCTCCACACTACCCACCACCAGGCTCACCCAACCCCCCACCCCCCTCCCCTCCAAAACCTTCAGTTTGTTGCTCAGAGTCCACAGTCTCTCATGGTTCATCTCCCCCTCCGATTTCTCCCAATTCACCCTTTCTTTCCTTCTCCCAATGTCCTCCATGTTTTTCCTTACGTTCCACACCTAAGTGAGACCATATGATAGTTGACTCTCTCGGCGCCAGGGTTAATTTGGCTGATCTGGCTGGCTAGGCAGGTGTCCCCTTCCTCCCTCATCGCTCCATGTGTGTCCCTCCTGAAGCTGCACGCTTGGTCGAAGAGGACGACCTTCCCCGATAGAGGAGAGGACCGTTCTTCGGTCAAGGGTATACGAGTAGCTGCGCTCCCCCGCTAGAACCTCCAAACAAGAACTCAAGGTCCGGGGGTTTGTCTTAAAGATAGGCAGATATCCGTCTTCACAGACGTCCTGTGTTTTATTGACATGACATCATTACTCACTAGATGGCAGCCAAGGAAACGAAAAGCAGCTTTCTTTGTTTGAGAATTTCCGGGATAATAAACCTTCGCCTGTATGGACATTTCGCTTTAGGCTGGGTTCCTAAGATGTTGAAGGAACCCCTGTGATTGAGGGAAACAGCTCCTTTTTCTATAATCTACTGCAGGCCTGTTAGTCTCTGAACGAAATGAAGAGACGATGAATATAAGCATTCCTGTTTAAAGAGCGTTTTTCCTTCTGGGAATTGGAATTTATAAGTTTTGTTTTGTACACAGATGACACATAATGAATGTGGTCCCAATGCCATAGTAATAAAAACAAACCCAAGGGAACAAAACTAGAAGCCATTTAAAAAATGACTATTCTAAGATTTTGAAAGATCTGTACAGGCAGAGATTATTCTATCGTTGATGCAATCAAAGAGGTCACATACATATTATAGGCTTAGCCTGGGATTAGGTTTAAAATGAATACCACTAAAGAAAATAGAAGGTTCTCCCCATTCTTTTAATAAGGAGCAGGACAGAGAACAAGCCTTTCAATGGCCATGATGTGCTTCATGCATTTTGCCGATGGAAGCGAGAGGAATCGAGGCCCCTTCTACGGTAGGGATCTGTTCCACTCAAACAGAGTTCCATGGGGATAGGCTTTGGTGAAAGGTCACAAAGCCCCTGGTGTCCACACACTGGGATTCTTGAGTGGAGGGAAAATCAATCAGCCTTATTTCCCACCTTATGTCTGGTGAGCAGGAACTCACTGGCCCCTTAGACACAGAGAAGCTGGGCAGAAAAAGGGATGACTTCACTCATTGTGGGATTCCAGACCCGCATTAGTGTCTGGCAGCTTCTCTTTGGTTCTTAGGGTCTTGCTCTATTAATGCTATAGTGTGTGGGTTACAGACCTGTAGGATTTAGGGCTTTGTGGTTTACGTTCTGCTGGCCTTGTGAGAGTGTACTGTTTCAGCAAGCCACACGCTAACATCTGCAAGGGATTTCTAAATAATGATGCTTATTAAAGCGCTTATATTTGCATTATGTTAATCCTCATGACACCTCTAAGAAGTCGGAAAGCATGATTGTTTGTTTTTTCTCTGATGAACAAACCAATGGCAGAAGGTTGGTAAAACCAACCACCCCAAATCAAACCCAAACAAACCAGTTTCTTGTGGACTTATAAAGAAAATTCTGAGATACGGAAATTAAAATAAAAGAATAAATTTGAAAAAAAAAAGAATAAACTTGATGCCATCAAGGCGTAACTACACAACACTACTGTACAATATCGTCCTAAACTTATTGCACACTATGGACTTGTAATTTTGCCACAAGCTTGGGTATCAGCAATGCCTTCGGCATCATTCACCACCATCTGGCTCACTATAGTGATTTCCTTTGGTTTGTGAAGGGCTGAGAGGAGTGAGCTGGCATGATGGGGGATGAACATTTAGCTATTAAAAATGAAAGCATGGAGGTCACATCCTGGTGATCCATGCAAAGCAAGTCCTGGTCTGCCACGGGCAAGGCTAATCAGATTACTGAATTGCTAAATACCTGGAAGAATCAGATGATGGGCCAAAAACTCCCATCAGGCTTAGGAGACAAATACACTTTGAGAGCTTGTTCTGAGCCTGTCCTTAAATTCAAAGCCCCGATAATATCAGCACTTCTGGGACCTGGGCTGGCTGCAGATAACATACTGTGAAAAGCAGGCACAAGGAAACGAGAACACCATAATCTTCTCATAAGGGAGGTTGGGTGTAGTTCAAAGAGTGTTTTCCCGAAGATCAGAAGTGGATATTTGGCTTCTTTTTGACTTTCCAATACAGCGACAACACTTTCTTTTGCCACGGCTTCCTCCTTCCTTTTCTCTTGTGCAACTGACCTTCCGTTGAGACATGAGCGCTTCCCTTACTGCCCATCCCCCAGTGGCTCTCCCCTCCTCTGGAT
Organism: Potos flavus; assembly: GCA_028534135.1. NCBI lineage: Eukaryota > Metazoa > Chordata > Mammalia > Carnivora > Procyonidae > Potos > Potos flavus. The sequence goes on from CM052885.1 coordinate 88,325,769, forward strand.
CCAGGGCCAGTCATGGTGGTTGTGATGACTATCAGGCTCTGCTTTCCATATGCTGCCCAGTGTGGCTGATGGTTCTTCCCTCGTCCTTCAGAGCTCCACGAAAACTACCTCCAGGTGCATTTAGCTACACCCTCTGCTTCCCTGTTCCGTGGGCTCCTCCCCCCAAATATTTTCATGGCTGCACATGATAGGCATTCATCAGATATCTCTTAAGTGAAAAGATGGTTGGATGAGGAAGGAATGCTACTTGTTACTCTTAAGTCCTTGCTCTCCATCTGTCCCCCATTCTTCTTGCTCCCTTGGAGATGTTCAATTTCATCCTTCAACATTGAACCGAAATGTGAACTATGAAGGAATATTACTCAAGTGACTGTGAACGATGATAAATAAATTATACTTACTTTTAAGATGGCGATGGGGGAAACGTACCTTGTTTAGCCTTTGGGGGAAAGCGTAATCATAATGGCTAACTTTAGTAAGCAAAGTAAATGTTTTTGAGATTAATGACAGAATTTCTGATGCATTGAAAATTTGGTATATTAAGTTTTACAGTTTGGGTAAATAGTTTGGTTCAGATTTTCTTAATAGCCCTGTCAGTCAGTCTGTGGAGAGGTATTGCATGGCCTTCGGGCACGTCTGCAAGAAGCAAGGTGATCTTGCAAGAGCCCCAAGGCAACTGGGAGCAAAGGACCAAGCTGATTTGAAGGTGAGGCAGGTGCTAGGGGCAGGGCCTGTGTACCAGGGAGAGGATCATACCAGCCACTTCTGACTTTGGGGACATGAGATAAAGGACAGGCAGAGCCTAAAGCATGGGGACAGAGTGTCCCCAGGCTCTGGCCCGGTGCAGCCTGTAGAGCTCTGGTTCTCTGGGAAGAATTAAACATAATACTGAGTTGGAGTCCCTCAGCACTTGAGGTCAATGCAGGAAGGTCAGATGTGACTTGGGGAATGATGTGGGGGCTCAGAAGTCAGTGTTGGGATCCTGCGTCTCAGGTCAAGGGCAACCAGAGTGAACCGTGGCTGCATCTGCCTAACCCAAGTGTCCTGCTCAAGGAGAGTTGCATGGGAGAGGGAGAGGGAGGCTCCTGCCCTTCACCAGCCAGGGGGAGGCAGCTGGGGAAGGAGGTGAAAGTGCGTCGTGCTTAAGAACGGGAACTGGAGTCAGATATCCTTGGTGTACCTGCCAGCTCTGCCTCTTATTAGCTCTGTGTCTCCTCCCCACTCTGTGCCTCTGTTTCTTTATCTGTAAAAAAGGGGATAATCCTAGCAGGTGCCTTGTGCAGTTATGAGGCTCAAATGAGTTAATACATGTAAAAGGCTCATTACAGCAAGGGTTCAGTACTGTTAGTTGTTGTTAAAGCATATCGAGGCAATCGGTGTATTTATTAAAGAAACAACCCAGTTCAGAAGTCCAAGTCAGACCTTAAGATCTAAAAGGCTGTGGCTTGTAAAAAGTAGTCTCAGTGCTGTTTATAGATTTGACCTTCCACTGAAACAGCACTGCTGAGCCCTCAGAAGCAGAACTCAAGAATTTCCCCACAAACATTGCACTCATTCTTCTGTCTCCTCTTGGCCTTTAAATGCCTTTAGGTAGAACCTTGGTTCTTTCTCTCCATCTTTTTTAAAATTTTATTTTATTTTATTTTATTTATTTTTTTTATTTTTACCAACTGCTCCAAATTCTTGGCCTGCCCAGGCCTCTGACCCCATGGCAACTCTCCTAGCTGAAAAGACTGCTTCTCCTCTCCAAGATTAGCTCAGGAAGCCCTTTGTGATGCCCTTGAGGACAGAGATTGCCTATAGCCTCGCTAAGTGTGGTCACACACCCGCAGCATCGGAATTACCTGGGAGAATGCTGAAGCTCAGGCCTCACCCCAGATCTACTGCATCCAAGTCTGTATTTTAACAAAACCCCTCTAGAGAATTTAGTGTTATGTTAAGTCTGAGAAACATTATTCCGGAATGTAGGTCCCATGTCATTATCAGTAAAGTGAGCAGATTCAGAGAAAAAAATACCTCAGTCCCGATTTTCCAAATCTCTGGAAGAAGTTGTCAGCTTTTTCAGAGAGTTAAAATTTATCAAGGGCTTGAAGTCTTGGAAAGCCAGGGTGGATGTGTTTACCAAGGATATTTTCCAGGATATTCCGCCTGGAGGATGTGTTTACCAAGTGCTCCAAGGGGCTGTGGACCACTTCCTCAAAATGTACCAGAATCACGATGGAGAACAGACTTGTTGGTCCCTGCTTGGAGCTGACTCCTTAGCTTTGGCTATGAGATATCTAAAGAGTCTGCTTTGTGACACCCGAGGAGTCACAAAGGCAACCTAAGGACTGGCTATTTCACTGAAGCTGCCCAAAGGGGAACATGCAAGGAGAAATTCTTAGCACTTAGCCAGAGGAATTTAGAGCCAAACTTTAGGATTCTGAGTTAAAATTTCAGCTACTAACAGGATAAGCCGTCACATTAAATTGATTTTTACACAAGGACCCACAGCCCTCCGCTCTGCCAGTGCCTGAACTTAGCTAGTGGGTCAGAGCATTAGCGAATGCTGTATGGGCCCTGCCAACATCCCTCAGCCCACCTCTTATTGCAAACACAGGCCATTCTTTGTCCAAGGGCTTTTTTTTTTTTTCTTGGCTGCAGGGGCCATACTCAGCCTGAGCAGGAACAGCCTCCAGTTACCCACAAATGGGAATTGGTGTATAAATAATGCAGCTTCCTCACGCTTTTGAGTGCGATAACACTGAGGTATGTCTACACTGGTATCCAGAGTTTCCTAGTAGGACTGAGCTCCAGTTGTCTTGACAACATGCCCTTTGTTGGCTGCCTTTCCTTCTCTGTCTCCATTCCCTGCTCATCTGCTGGTGCTTCCTGGGGTCACATCCTAAATAAATCACTTGTACTCAAAGCCTTGCCTCAGGCTCTGCTCCTGGGAGAAATGAACCAAGTGAAGAGCAACACACTTGGGTTTGAATTTTGACTCTGGCCATTTATCATGTGTGACATTGGGGAGGTCATTCAATCACTCTGAGAATCAGTTTCCTCTTAACAATGGAGAGATAATGCAGAGAACTATGAATATGGGTTTTTGTTAAAATTAAATGAACTCATTATGTAAAGGACTTAACATGGTGTTGGCAGCAGAGAATGAAGAATAAATGATAGGTAGGGTCTCAGTAATTGTCCATATTCACTATCTAGGAAGAACTAATCTATTGATGATAAAGAAGTCTGGTACCCAACTTTGAATCTAGTATCGCTGACAATGCTCTTCTGAGTCCTTGGGGAGTTTCCCTGGAAAGTAGCCTTTGCATGTTCTGATTTTGTTCCCTTTCAGAATTTTCCTTCTGTTTGGTCTCCTTTGAACCTTATTCTGATTTTGTGGGAAATTGAAAGAGAAATGAGGAACGGCTTCAAGTTAGTCATCAAGCTTGTTCAAATAGGATTTAAGGCTTACAATGGTTGGAACAGGTTTAACTATACCTTAGGTATATTCTACCCATGCACAATTAAAAAATTAAAGGGTCCAGAATTCTAATTTATACACGGTTGCTGTAAATAGTAAAGGGTATCCTCTAGTACTGATTTATATAAAATAGGACCTCTTCTCCTCCACAAGTGAGGGGAGTATCCTCAATGTGTAAGCAGAGGACACAGGCAGAGGAGAGCCCAGGAGAGCAGAAGCAGAGAGTTGTACGAAATCCCATCATCCTGATGTTTAAGAGCATTCTGGTTGAGGTGGCCATTCTTAAGAACCTGTCTCACAAATTATTAGCTTTGGTCTGGGCTGGTTGCATGCCTTATACACACACAGGAAGGCAATTTATTATCTTCTACATCTTCTTTAAATTATCATTCCAATCTACGTGGATGCACATTAAGGATTAAAGCACCATCGTTTACTAAGGAATTTAGCGTTCTCCTGGGAATGGCAAAGCAAGAAAGAGAGCCAGCCGCAACTGATGCCTTACATACTGTGACCTCATTTAATTCTTTCCCCTCCATATACCATTTCACTTCTCTCACCTCTCGAGGAAGAAGTCATTCAAAGGACCCTGGAGGTACCCCGGCTCTCAGAAGTGGCTGTTTTCGTGATGTGAACACAATAGCTGGGAAAGTATGCCCATTTGCAAATGCAGTAAGCATGTCAGTGATTGGGAACAAAGGCTTTGTGTGTCTGAGAATAAAAGTGTTATTAGTTTCCTTTTAGGCTGGAAGAAATTAGCACAGACGTATGGTCAAAAACAACACAGGTTTGTTATCTTAGAGTTTCGGAGGCCAGAAATCTGAGATCCTATCACTGGGCTTAAACCAGGGTACGGGCAGGGCCGCTTTCCTTTCTGGAAACTCTAGGGGAGAATCCATTTCCTTGCCTTTTCCGGCTTTCAGAGGCTTCTGGCGTTCCTTGGTGTGTGACCTTCGTCTACTTCAAAGCCAGCAGTGGCCATCAGCGTCTTTCTCACATGGCATCACTTAACACTCACTCTCCTGCTTCCCTTTCCTACATTTAAGGACCCTGTGATTACACTGGACCTATGCGGACAATCTCTTTATGTTAATGTTCACTGTGGAGCAACCTGAATTCCATCTGCAACTCTAATTCCCCTTTATCACATAATATAATATATTCACAGGCTTTGGGGATTAGGACACAGACTTTCTTTTTTTTTTAAGTAGGCTCCATACCCAGCATGGAGTCCAACACAGGGCTTAAACTCAGGATCCTGAGATCAAGACCTGAGCTGAGGTTCAGACGCTTAACCGAATGAGCCATCCAGGAGCCCGCAGGACATGGACATCTTTAGAGGCCATTTTTTTACCTACAACAGAAAGTTTAGAGTAACAGCAGCTCATACATGAGAGATTTTCACTAGATGTTGGAGTTTGGACCCTTGCTGAGCACTGCTCTCTGTTAGTGGAAGGGGCAGAATTGACACAGACACTCGAGGCTTCACCATTGATCAGTTGTAGGATCTCGGACAAAGCGCACATCTCCTCATTTGTAAACCAGCACCTACCTCATGGCGTTGTCCATGAGATTAGGTAAGTACATAAGAGAAGGCCACTAGCTCAGCATCTGCCACGACATAAATTCTCAGTAAGTGCTAGTTGCTGGTATAAAATAACCGTAGTTAACATTTATTATCGAGATGTAATGAGAGCTATTCTCTGCGCTCTGCGAGGACAAAGGGAGGGCATGAGGAATAAGTTACTGAATGTTTTGAGAGCTTGTAAAATTGGAAGATAAAATGAAATTCTTGAATTAGAATTTCAGCAAAGGATTAAGGAATTAAAATTTTATTTGAAAGTAATAACAAACCTAACAAAAAAATTGCAAGAATGAGAGGACTACAAAGAACACCTACATACCCTTTGACCCAGATCCATCTATTGACACTTTATTCCATTTAATTTATCACTCTTTCACCTGTCTATTGATCGATTGATCTATTGATCTATTTTTATCTGTCTATGCATATATATGTGCATGCACGCACATACAATTTTTTACTGAACTGAGACTACTTTGCATAAATCATGGTATCTCTGAACACTGTAGTGCGTCTTCTCTAAGAATAAGGGTATATCCTCTTACGAGAATACAGCAAGGGTCAGCAAACTTTTTCTGTAGAGGACCAAATAGTAATATTTTAGGTTTTGTGGTCACACATACTTCTTTGTACTTTATACAATCTTTTAAGATTGTGAAGACTATTCTTGGCTCCCAGGCCATTGCTTGTTTACCCTGGATGACAGAGGAGCTATCTACTTCAGTACATTTAACGTTGATACCATCATCTTATTTAGTAATATCTAACCCCCGGCATGTTCCAGTTTTGTGAACTACTCAGGAATGTCCTTTACAGCACCTCCCTCTTTCAGAACCCAGAGCCCCACATCGGGCTCCCTGCTCAGTGGGGAGTCTGCTTCTCCCTCTCCCTCTGCCTGCTGCTTCCCCTGCTTGTGCTCTCTCTCTGTCAAATAAATAAATAAAATCTTTTAAAAAAAGAAAAAAAAAAAAGAACCCAGTCCAGAGTCAGGGACTGTATTTAGTTATCACAGCGCTTCGGTATCCTTTAGTCTGGATCATCTCCTCAGCCTTTCTTTGTCTTTTACGATATTAGCATATGTGGAGAATATATTCCTTTTTTTTTTTTCCCCCCTGTTTTCTTTTCAATAGAACATTTCTACTTTGGGGTTGTCTAATGATAAAATTCAGTATTCTGATCTGAATACTATGTAAGTCATGTTGAGTCCTTCTCAGGGTATCACATCTGGGGATACACACTGTCCAGCTGCCCCTCATCAATGACGTCAGTTTTTACCCACTGTCCAGATGGTGTTGGATTTCTTCCCGATGTAGTTACGCTTCCTGAAGTTATGCTTCCTTTTGGATGTATTTTCCCTGGAATTGTTAACCTGAGAGGGGAATCCGAAGTAGAAGATATGATACAGCTGCCCAGGGTGCCACGGCTGGACCAGGAGAAATCGGTTGAACAATTACTGAGCAGTTGGAACTAATAGATTCAATCTATGGCTGAACTGCTTCGGTTTATTTGAATATTTAAAATAAGGTTGTTTTATAGTGGTCTGTTTAGAAGTTTTCCCATTATACGGTTTCTGCTAAATTATGTGTATATATATCTGTGAACAAAAATGTGGAAATAATCTTCACTGATGTGTTCCTTTTGTTGGCATCTATTCTATATATGCATGAACAAGAGCAGTATTTTTTGGTAACTGTTTGTGGGACTGGAATACAGGTGATGATCATCCCCTTCTCTTCATATTTCAGCGTCAGCAAACAGGCAAAGAATCAATTCAAGCCATCCCCCTGCCCCACTCCCCTCCAAAGAAGGGTTGTTAGCATTGGCGGGGGGGTGGGGGGGGCGGGCGGTGCGGTTAGGACCTGACATTCCTTTGCCCTGTGGGTCATGGGAAACTATCTCAAGAAGCATTAGCCAAACCCTAGTTCACTTCCTGACCTCTGTGCTACAGGCTCTTGAGTCTCTTGTCTCCATGCAGACCAAGAATGGTTTGTCCTCCAGGTTTTCCCATTTTGGCTTCTTTGGCAGTGACCAGTTGGGTAAAAGGACTCAGAGTCTGCTGAGTCATTTCAGATTCATAGGAGAAGGAAGTGGGAAATCATATGTGCGTGTCCAGCTCCTGCCCCAGCAATGATGGTTAGAGAAGCTGTGCTAGTTATCTATGGCTATGTCACAAATTACCCCCAAACAACAAACACTTATTATCCACAGATTCTGTAGGTTGGCAATCTGGGAACCATAGGAGGGTGTTCTGGCTCAAGAAAGTCATGAGCTGCAGTCAGGATGTTGGAGCTACAGTCATCTGAAGGCTTGAGTGAGGTCAGAGGATCCCCAAAGACATCCCATTCACATGGTGGTTGGCAAGAGGCCCCAGTTCTTCTGCATAGGCTGCTTAAGTGTCCCCATCAGTGATGCCAGAGGGAAGAACAGGCAGAAGCCATAACTGCCTCTAAAACCTAGCCTGAAGAATGACATTATCATCACTTCTACTGTGTTCTTTTGATCACATAAGCCAACTCTGAGACAATGAAGGAAGGGACTACCCAAGGGCATGAATGCCAGGAGATGGGGAAATCACTGGAGAATCACGACCATAAGTCCTAAGTTGGAGAGTAGGAAATTATTTTTTTTTTAATTTTATTTATTTATTTGACAGAGAGAGACACAGCGAGAGAGGGAACACAAGCAGGGGCAGTGGAAGAGGGAGAAGCAGGCTTCCCACCAAGCAGGGAGCCCAAGGCAGGGCTCGATCCCAGGACCCTGGGATCATGACCTGAACCAAAGGCAATTGCTTAATGACTGAGCCACCCAGGGGCACCTTTTTGTTTTTAGAGTAGGAAATTCTTGGTTAGTGAATAAGAAAACTCTCAGTTGTTTATATATTCATGTGTCTCTATCTATCATCGATCATCACCCCTATAAAGCCTTCAAGGGAAAAGTAGAGAATAGTAAAATTTGGGCTAAATTCCATATAATAACAAATGCAGCCTAGAGAGGGTATACAAGAACTGTTTTGGGGACACCTGATCTTCACAATCCATAAGCAGATTGTCTTTTCCATCTGATTCTGTTCAAAGCTTTAACTTAACTCAAAGCTTGTCTCTCTGTTTTCACTGCCACGAGATTGAGGGTTACTAAATGCTTTGAGCAAATACAATTCATCCAAAGAACAGCACCGAATGAAGCAGAACTGTCCAAACACTTTTTGTTGCTTCTTGAAGTACATGTATCTTAGTTTGTATATATATCTTAGTGGTTCTACTTTCACTGGCCAAGACCTTTTTTTTCAGGCTCTTCTCCAGTAGTTCAGCTTCACGCTAGAGGTTTTGCTGCTCTTTACACACTCCAGATTATTCTATTTGAAATACCCTTTCCCTTATCTCTGATCAGAATTCTCTTAATCCTTCAAAGTCTATGGCAGATGCTATCAATTTCATGCAATCCCTAAGGCGAAATGACGTCTGTGTTTTTTGGGGTCATCATAATATTTTCTACTTTCCTGTCATGGCACTGGCAGTGAAAATTATGAGACTAATAATAATCTAATGACACAGCAGATACAAGCAACTCAGAAGTTTCCATTGCCAGGTTTCATGCTAAGCAAGAACTTTACGTGCCTTCTCCAACATATTGTGAGTCAGGCATCGTAATTAACCTCATTTTTGGAATAGGTAAATTGAGATCCGAGAAGGTTAAGTAATTTGCCAAGGATCACATGCGAATAAGCTATAGAACAAGGACACAAATGCTTGGGCCAAAACCTATACTTTTTTCTTTTCAATACCAAAGATATTATGATAACAATTATATTTTAGGAAAACTTATTTACAAGGAAATTGACAGATTTTAAATGTAAAATTCAATGAATTTTAGTAAGAATGTACACATCAGCCCAATCGAAATAACAAACATTTCTATCATCCCAGAAAGTTCCTTTATTCCTCTTCTCACCAACTCCCTCCCCCAAAATCAGGGGCAAGCATGTTATGATTTCTATCACCATAGATTAGTTTTGTCTAATAGTTTCTTTTATTTACTATAAATAAATTCATATAGTATATACTGTATTATGTTGGGTTTATTTCATTAAAAATAATTTTTCTTGAGAGTCATCCATGGTGTGTGTATCGGTAGTGTACTTTTCTTTTTTATCAGAGAGTCATATTCTATTGCCCAGATCTTTTCCATTCTCCTGTTGATAAAAATTTGGATTTTTTCCAGTCTTGGCTATAATGAAAGCTGCCGTGGACATTCTTGTACAAGCCTTTGGGTGGACATACACTGGAAATTCCAAGATGGGGAATTTATGGGTCATAGTATAGGGGCATAACTGCTTCTCCTACTAGATTATAAGCATGTGCTGAGTGGGGATAGTGAAAGGAGACATTATTTTAAGGAAAAACACCACTTTTTTTTACCTGACTATAACATAGAACTCAAATCTTAAAACTTTCCTAAGGCAGAATTATAGAAAAGGAAGAGTTATAACACGTCTGATAATTAAATGTCAGTCTTCTAAGAGATCAGTCATGTCTTCAGAGGCTGCATTGCAAGACCACTAATAACAGTGACATTAATGTGTTTGGGTTACGCTTAGCAATCTGGGTGTTTAAAGCACTTCAACCATTTGTTTCAGGTCAGCAGAGGTTAACAAGCCAGTAGTGAATATAAACATAATTGTGTTTCATGAGGCTAAATTCCCAGTTGGAAGAGCAAGGACAAAGCCCCATCGATAATCTTTACTTTCTTCTAGAAGCAAGCAGTACATGCTGGGATAAATTCATTGATACTCACTGTTGTGTTTGAAGATCCTTATGGTTGCACCTGAGAGTCGGGCCCCAAGTACAAGAGATGCATGATTTAACTCGTCACTTAAAATGAGGCATCCCTGTTCAGAAGCAAGCACACAAAAACACAGGCTAGTAAATAAAATTAAAGAAAAACATGTGGGAACAGAAAGACACTTCAAGACCTGTAACATACACCCCCCAAACCCTCTTTAATTTTAAAAGGACGAGTTTTGCCTGATGTCTATGTGGATAAAATCCTGTAGACAATTAGCTGATAAAGATGGGGATTATTTTAAGGGATTACATCTTTAACCATTTGCATTTGAAAAGATCATTCGAGACCTTGGTTAAATGCCAGTTACCATTTTCTAAAGAGTTGATCTTTGACAGGAGTGTGGATATACTTTGGGTGGGTTGTGGTTTGCGGGGGTTCTTCAGTACTGTGCTGGATTATTTGGGACAGTTTTGGTGTACTCCCTCGGGAGGGCAGAAGTCTTTTCTGCAGGGCCTTTCAAGCTCTTTTGTTTTCCTATTCTCATTCTCCTCTGTATTGACATTCTTGTAGACAAAAGCGTCACTGCTTTCAAGCTAAAAACTTTTCATTTGGGAAAGTGTGGATGGCAATTCAGGTGAGTGATAAAGGTCAATCGAATTTACTGCTTATAAATTATAATTGTGAAATTCATTTTCTTTTTTAATTTAAAAATTTCTAAATTTTAAAATTGCTCAAGTGTACCAAAAATGCAGAGACAAATTCTGGTGGCCATTTGTGGCCACACAGAATCTTTGAGTTCTTGCTCATATTTTGGAAACTTCACCCATGACATGTTTTAAGTTTTGGGGGCAAGAATCCAGCAATATTCTCATACCTCCATACCCTAGATATGTGTGTGTGTGTGTGTGTGTGTGTGTCTGTGTGTGTACTTATAATTTTTTTAGTGAGCATTTGAGAGTTACTTGTAAAACTCATGATACCTCACCCCTAAATTCTTCATCATGTATTTACTAAGAACAAGGACATTCTCCAGCTAAATCACAATGCAATGATCATATCCAAGAAACCCAACATTCATAAAGTGCTATCACCTAAGATACAGCTCGAATTCATATTTCCCCAACTGTCCTAATGGTATCAGTGTCTTATTTTATAGATGTTTTATTTTCTTCTATTTTTTTTCAATGCAGAATCTAATCAAAGATCATATAATGCATTTAATTGTCATGAATCGGATTTTTAAAGACCTAAATCTGATTATGACACTTGCTTACTTCAATTGACCCAACCAAATTCCTCACTTTCTTCAGAAAGAATTTTCAATTCTCAAGCACGACTACGAGGCTTTTTGCAACTTGCCTTCATCTCTGTTCTCTTCTTCATCTACTACCTTACATTTTAGTTCTTCCAAAGCTCAGTGCTTTATGCATGCTGCTCGCTCTTCCGTATCTTAAAGTAAAAACTTAACAAATGAGTAACAGATTCAGTTCTCATGTCACCCACTTTGCACAGGCATCTCAGCCTTTCCCAAGAAGAGCTTGGAGGCAACTCTTTTGCCCTTCTCCGTGTATGTGCATGGCTTTTCTGTGGTATTCATCCTATTTTATTTGGTGCATTGTTTTCCCCATTAGACTGTAAGCAACATACATTTATAAGGCACAGGTCTTATTCATCTTTGTATGCCCCGTATCTTGCTTTATATGTAGACAACGTTGTTTCTCAATAAGTGATCTGTTGAATGAATAAATGGGATGAGTGGCATGAGCAAAATGTTTTGTTCAAATAAATGGCCAATAAGCATTTTCTGCATTGTAAATGAGGACATGGGAGCCTTAAAATTTCACTGATGTTGCTAAACAATCATCAAAGATGAAAGTTGACCCACAGCTAGGACTGCAATTCTATAAACAGAGTATCATTATGAACAAATTTGCTGGACTAAGCTGGTATATTTATTTAAAAAGCTGGACATTTAATCAGCTTTTCCTAGAAAAAGGACCTTCTCCGTCATACTTCTAATGAAGGACTTCCTCAGAGTTGTAATTCTTAGGAGTAACACAGCAGAAGACAATTATATTGACAGATTCTCACCTTTCCGACTAGTGCAGGGATATTCATTGAGTTAGTTGCAAATCCCATCCCAAAGACCATAGCTGCTTCTACATTCAGGAATTTAGCCACAAGGTTCTCCAATTCTTCATGCTTATCCAAGGTTCCTGCACATGAAATCATGGGTTGAGTGAGTCTTCTCCACAAGTTTGGAAACTCAAAATCCAGTGCATACCCATCACCAAAAGACATGTATAAGAGTGTATGTAGCAGGTATATTTGCCACAGCTGCAATCAAGAAACAACCCACATGTCCACATACTGTAGAATGAACAAATTAAATACCTTGTGGAGGTATTTGCATAGTGGAATTAAACATCGTAATGAAAAGGAACAATCTATTAGCTACACAACAAAATGGAAAAAAATCTCACAAATATGTTGTTGAGTGCAAGAAGTCAGACACTTATATACTCACATAGGCTGAGTCCATTTTTATTAAGTTTACCAACTGGCAAGCCTATCCTATAGTGTTAGCCATCAGTATAGTGGTTAATTTTGTTGTGAGCACAAAGAGAGCTTTGAGATTCTTGCAATGTTTTGTTTCTAGATTTGGGTGCTGGTGACACAGGTATGTTTGCTTTGTGAAAATCTTTTAAGCTGTATACTTAGGACTGGCATGTTTTTCTATATAAATATTGATAATGCAATAAAATCTACAAAAAATACTATAATTTTTCTCTCCTCTCACCCTACCTCCCTCAAGTGACTAATTAAATTATAATCCCTTCCGAGGGGCCCCACACTTAAATTGAAACAGATCCCATGATTTCTATAGATATTAGTAAATCTAGTTATAACTTATTGAACCTTTGGAATGTGCTAGATTTCAAAGCCCACTATTTAGGTTATCTCATTTAATCTTAAAAGCCCAATAATGCAGGTACCATTACTTTACAGATTAGAGAGCTGAGGTATAAAGAGGTCACAGATAGAAAACAACAGAGAACTCCAAAGTTCATATTTTTACCACTGCTACCTTTTATATGCTTATGCTCTGATTCCTTCTCATACACTATCTCTATGCCTTACTAAGAGTAAATGTTAATGACCCTCCTATTTTTCTGTTTGCCATCACTTTAACTTCTAGATCTGCTGTGTCCAATATGGTAGCCACTAGCTACCTGTGGTTAGTGCAAGAGTTTTAAATTGCATTTAATTTAGTTAAATTTATTTAAGCTTAAAAACTGAAGCACTGTAAAATATTTTCCACTGAACACAACTTTATTATTCCTGTAGGATTATATTCTACTTATTTCACTTTAAACAATGAAAATGTAGTGTCTGAATTGAGATATCCTATAAGAGTAAAATATACATTATTTTTTGAATGCTTAGTACAACAGCAACAATAATAAAATAATGTAAAATAGCTCATCAGTATTTTTATATTGGTTATTTCTTTAAATGATACTATTTTGGATATTTTAGGTCAAACAAAACATATTATGAAATTAAGTTTACCTCTTTTCTTTAAACTTTTTTTAATGTGGCTACTATAAATTTTAAATTTCACATGTGTCTTGCATTTTATTTTTATTGGACAGTGTTGCTGTACATGTTACACTTGACAGAACATAAAAATGTACAGGTAGAGAGATGTAATTTGCAACCACAGAACACAGAAGCAGATTTAACTCAGATTTAAATTAGAGGAATATTGTTAGCATTATTTGAGACTACTATAAACATGCTTTTCAACATATTTTACTATACATAGTGTGATACCAGAATTTTATTAAATTGGTAAATTATCTTGCTTACTGTGCTAACATGGTGAAGGGTTAAACTTAAGAAGGCATGGACTAGTGAGTTCAAAGAGTTATTTCGCATTTAATATGAAAGAGGACATTTCATGGATCATCTTTGTCCTTCCTGAGTGGGCACATTGTCATACAACAGATGGCTGGTGGCCTTTCTTCTCAATCTAGAATTCATTTACTCCCAAATTGTCAGAAACTATAGTAAAACAAATATTCTAGCAGAATCAATTTTGGGGTGTGGGGAGTTAAAAATTTAAACTGTCATTTAAAGCTTTATTACCAAAGATATAGAGAGAAAAGAAATACTAAAGTTTAAAGATAAAACACGGGCACATAATCACTCATCAGATTTGTTTTTATCTAACGGAGACCGTATCCCAAAAGGAATGGCCCCAAAGATATATAGTGAAAAGACCATTGGCCTGGGCATGATAGCCTTGGGTTCTGGCCTCCGCTCTTCCACTGAACAGTTGAGTGGCCTCTGGCTACCTCTCCTTGAAGTTTCCAGAGAGGTTGGGAGAGGTGCTGTTTTAGGCTTCCCTGATGTTGGGAATGGTCTTTCCTCCACATAGAATGGTCTTCTTGTAGGTCCCACTCATTCTTTGATGTCCACCACATATGATGTCTTTTCTTGGATGCTGTTCTCAGTTTCCCCAGGCAAATTTGGTCATTTTCTTCTGAGATCACATAAGCTTCATCACATAATGATTACAGCACTTACTATAAGTTGAACATTCATGAGGCCATCTTCTCTACTACAGAAAGAGCCCTTGGGGTGCCGATACTGTGCGTGGGATGTTCATCTTGGCACCACAGAGTACTGACACAGTATAGCACAGTACTGACACATAGTAGGTGCTTGTTGAATTGCATACTGTCTTTTGATGGAGAATAAAGACAGGACTGACCCCAGAGTAGGGGATGTCATAGGGAAGAAGGTCAAGAGGTCACATGATGCTAGGGCAACAAGGTGATTAGGTAGTGAGCTCCACCTCGAAAACACCCATACCCGAAGAAGGCCTCCAGCAAGGATGGAGGGTGCCCAAATGTTGCCACCTTGGTAAATTTCCCCATGAGTCTTTCCTTTCTAGAGAGTCAGGTGACAGCTGTGTCCTGGCCCAGTCACCCAGAAATGATGAGTAGAACTTCATGGTGAGTCTCTGTGATGTCTTCCTCCACTTTCATCTTCCCTGAGTCTGCCATCCAGGGGTTTATCTACAACAGATGCACCACTAAAAGTCCTTAGGATAATGCAGAATGTGTTGTAAGCAATAAAACAGCCAACCAACTAGTAAGAAGCAGGTTTATCCAAGAACATCCTGAGAAAGTGCCCTCTGTGAGTCTTTATCATTAGCCCTGGCTTGCGGAGAGGAAGAAGAGAGGAAATGCAGGTATCCATATTAGGTCTCCAGATCCGGCCTTCTGGATTTCCAGTGGTCAAGTAGATAGTAAACTAATATTCAAATATACCTATTCCTATGGCCACATGTCTCACAGCTGAGTTACGAGTGGTTTTGCTTCTAGGGGCTTATCTTCATTTGTAGAAAATAACAGTGTCCACTCCCAAACCCCATTTTTATAGAATTTCTCTGTTTGGTGCTCACAGCTCAAACTTAATAAACACATATGAGAGAGTCCCAGGATGGCTGGACATTTTCTACGTCAGGAATTCATGCCTCTCAAAGTTAGACTAGGCTGTCTGGATGGGGTGTTCATTAAGGAATACTAAAAAGTATGGCTCATTTGTATTAATCGAGTGCTGCTTTCCTCCTCCTGCTCTTCACAATGAAGAACTAAACTGTAGGAAGACCACGGGGAAACAAAGCAATCACAAAAACTTAATGAGTTTGCTTCCTGCAAACATTCGGGCCAGATCCTAATTGGGTGGAGATGCCTGAGTCATGTCAAGTTGAAGTTGGTGGTCTGAGTACTTGAGTGGTTCTAGTAATTATATTCAACATTTCATCTTTGTTATGTAAATATGGGAATTTTTTTTAAACCCAAGAAAGCACGGCTCCAGTCCTTACCCAAGGTACAAATAAATTTTTAGTGATATTTATTTCTCTTTCTCTCTGACTTTAGTGTTCTTTTTAGTCTCTGAAGGTCAACAACAGCCACAAATAGGCTAGTGACAATGGATCTCCAAATTGCTATGTTGTGCATATATTGACACTTGTTCTCATCCTGAAGGCTTATTTATCCAATGGGATACTGAAAACCTGCTTTGTGAGTAAAAGAATAAATACAAGCTGGATGTATCTTCTCCCCAGCTCTCTCAATGGTATTTTCATGTGCCAAACACTGGGCTTGCCGCCATCAGTCAAATCAATAAAAATCAGATGCAGGAGAAAATACCAGTATTATGTTTATGGACTGTGTACTTCTGCTGGATTTTTATTGATACTGACTGGCTCATACTTTTTAGTCAGAACATAGAGATTGTTGGCTTCCAAACTGATGCTGGCTAATAGTAAAGAGTGTGGGTGTTATTAATGAGCCTATTTCACCACCACCAATTCTTCCTGTGCGGTACATGTGAAGACTATTTTCCAAACTGCGACTGTGGTCACTTTTTGTCCAGAATATCCTGTTGGTAGATTGTTTCTTAGACTTGATCTAGGAGAAGGCTGGCATTTGTCATGACAACTTGCCAGCAGGCTCACCTGGATGTTCCAATTGTGCCACGGATATCAGCCCACATCTAAGGCACTTTGCTTGAACAGGGGGCATGGATGTGGGAAGTTAGGGGCAGACATTGACAATGTCCTTGGTCTTCCTCAAGTTGATATCAGTGGCTGTAAAGGATATACATAGGTGCTGATGTCAATGAAAGTTAATCTGTATCCTCAGTGTGTTTGGATATAACAGGATTTCTTGTCTAAATGAAGTAAAAGAGACTAAACTTTGATGTACATTGATGGGCCTTGGATTTGGAAATCTGGACAATTGCTAATAAATCTAGAGGATTCTTCTTCCCACGTTGCTATGAGGGCAGATACTTATCTACAACAGCAAACATCTTTGGAGGGCCAGAGAGAAAATAGTTTGGACTTTGTGGGCCAGTTATAACTATTCAACTCTGCTATTGTAAAGTGCAAGCTCCCATAGACAATATATAAAAGGATGACTTTGGGTGTGTACCAATAAAATCTTATTTATGGATACTGAAATTTGAATTCCATATAATTTCACATGTTGCAAAATAGTATTTTTATTTTTGCAGCTACTTAAAATTGTAAAAACTATTTGTGACCTGTAGGCAATACAAAAACAGGAGGCAGCTGGAATAGTCTGGTGACACTTGATGGGGATGGTCTCCGATTTTAGCTATGAACAGTATGGGGTAGTGTCAAGAGTTCTTCAGTGGGACTCAGGAGAACTGGTTTCTACTTTTGACTTCTCAACCTACCGACTGCAAAAACATTGATTGTCAGCTTATTAAAAATCCATAGGCTTCATGTATCTCATCTTATGTTATTTGTGAGGGTGGAGAGAAGATGGTGGAAGAGCCACATATTCTGAAATTCTGTGAGTTTCAACTTTGTTCAATCATCCCAGGTAGTACCTCGCTGGCAAGTATTATACTTACATAAAATTATTGGGATATCTTGTTGAGTTGTTATGCTTGCTTATCTATGTTGACTTATAAGGCCAAATCTACACTTGCAGAAATATCTCTGCTAGTTGCAATTTGGTTGTGCTGTAATTTCTGTCATTGTCAAGAGAAGGGCAATTACCTTGTCAGAACTATAACAGGTATCAGGAAATTGCTAAAAGGCTTTCGGAAACCAAGATGTACTTTCATTTTTCTACTCTCAAACAATTCCTCTGAGAGTCTGTTTTCCTTTACAAATACTCTTAAAGGAAAATAAAGAGGCTTGAGAGAAATGGAATGAAATCTCATTAATCAGAATTTACAATAATTTGCTCAGAGAGGAACTGGCATTGTTTATGAAGAAGAGTTTTGCTGTTGTAAATTAAGAAGGTGAAACTAATTGATGTGGGGATGTTTATAGCTTATTTAATCAAATCCACTGCTTTAGAAAATGTTTATGGCATTAACTTGCATAAAATGGTGTTAATTACAATTGTTTTTTTTTTTTTTAAAGAAAACAAGATCTCTACTTTGTAGCAATTTTCCGGAAACTACTTATTCTCATAGGAACTTGAAGGCCACAGGATGATATTTATTTGAAATTGATTTAATTTAGACAGTTTGCAGACTCAGGCTGGCCCCTTTTTCAATAGCTCAGACTAGTGAGACTATACATTTCCTGGATTTAGGCACAAATATTTGAGAAAGAAACACAGAAAGAGCCTTGCTAATTTGAATGAGATGATAGCAGAAACCTTCAGGAAAACAAAGAGGGAGATGAATTATCAAGTGATTTAGGACCCTGTTCTCAAACTGAGAAATAGAAATTTCAGCAGGTTGGTACATTACAACTGACACAAAAATCACATGTCAAACTTGAAAATGGAAAGTAATTTCCCATTACATCCAGTCATATTGATTCTAAGTTAATGTGTCTTTTCTGATGTTTTTAAGATGAAAATATTTGAAGGCTACTTCTTAAAAATTGCAACTAAAATTTAAGTAAATATTCTCCACTAGGCAGTTTTGAGGTGTGCTTGCTCTTCAAGTTTCCCTGTTGAGCTGAATCAAGCACAAGGCTTTCCTTCTCAAAGGAGGAGAAGTCTCCCACGTAGCGATGAGCTTTCTTTAGCACAGAAGTAGTCTTGGGCATTCCATGAGTTTGTTTTCTTAGAAGTGAACTTCTGACTAACAGTTGCTAGCAGCACAAAGGACTTATAGAGCATAAGCTTGCAAATAATATTGTTACAACATATCTGCTCTTAACCAGGGAAAGAAAGACCAAGAAACTAAACACCCTTGTAGAACAAAAGTGAGGGGAGGGGGAAGAAGGGAAACAAAAGTTTCTCTTCTGTTTGCCTGAGTTTAACCTTTCCCAGATTTGGAAATGGAGAGCAGCAGCGAGTGGCAGGATGTACTCAGGGATCAAAACTAAATCACTGCACTGATTTTCTGGCTTGTCTTTTACCTACTTTCCAGTTTTTATTTTTAGACCTCATCCCCCAGGCATATGTGGTATTCACTCTATTGCATTTTGGAAAATGTTTGACTAATTTGGTCAAGAAAGTTAGCAATGCTAGATAATATCCATTGGTTGCCAAAGTGTAGTCCCCAGAACAGCAACATGGACATTACCTGGGAAGTCATTAGAAATATGAGATCTTGGGTTCTATTCCAACAGGGCTGGACCAGAAACTCTGTAGGTGGAGCCAACAACCTGTATTCTTCCAAGCCCTGCAGGTGATTCTGATGTAAGCTGAAGTTTGAGAACCACAACTGTAAACTCAAGAATCCACATAGCCCATGGTAGGGTCCCTTCAGGAGACTGGAAAATGTGGTCAGTCTGATTTAGTGAGCAAGTCTTGGAAACGCCAGAACTATTTTCATGTCTGTGCCTTCATTTTAGACTCCTGTTGACTTTTAAGGAAATAATTAACTGGGGAAATATGAAGTCATTGTGGAAAAATCAGAAGATATTACAAAATCAAATATAACCATCTTTATCAATGCAAATGTTCAGGTAAAACATGTTTAAAAATGGACTCATAATAAACATACTGTTCTGTAACTCTTAACAATGTATTTTCAGTTTTCAGAAAATTGAGGACTAGGAAGGCATAGAGTTTATCTCAGGCCCTAGCTAGTTAAAGGAGAGAATGAGGATTTGAATCCAAGCAAACTAATTCCAGAGCCTTTGCTCTCAACCACCCTGCTAAGAAACTGCATTATAATTTTGCATGGTTAAATAGCATTATGCTAAACATATCTATGAAGTATATTTAATCAATTGCCTATTGTTGGAAACTCACTTATTTTTCCCAAATTTTACTATTATTAAGCATATTGCTTGATTATTCTAGATCACACATCTTAGAACACCTATTCAAAGATTTTAAAGCAAAATTTCTTGAAACAAAATTGCTGAGTTAAATGGCTTTCTGTTGATATATTTTCAAATTGCCTTCCAGTGTACTCTATCGACAGTATGTAAGGGTGTCCTTTTCTTTATTCCTTTGAAACTATGGGATATTATTCTTTTTTTAAGATTTTATTTATTTATTTGAGCGAGAGAGCACCAGCAGGGGGAGGCACCGAGGGAGAGGGAGAAGCAGACTCACTCCGGAGCAGGAAGCCTGATGCAGGGCTGAATCCCAGGACCCTGGGATCATGACCTAAACCTAAGGCAGATGCTTAACCTACTGAGCCACACAGGTGCCTCTAATGGGATTTTTTTTTTTTTTAACTTTTGCCAATTAGGTGAAAAATGGTAACTCTATGTCTTAATCATTCTTTGACTATTAATGGGACAGAGTATTTTCCACATGTTCATTGGCTACTTATATTTCTTTTTTTTCCTTAATTGCCCATTTGTGTACTGGATCTACTTTTTAGTATAAAATTTTCGTTACACTATAACATATAGAAAAGGAAACGAATTTTAAGTATTGAGCCCTATGAGTTTTCAAAAAGTGAACACACACATATTACCACATCAAAAAAACCTCAAAAACAAAACAAAACAAAAAAACCTCAAAAACAATATAGACAGCACCCAAAAAGTCCCATTGTGCTCCCTTCTGGTCACCATCTACTTCCCCTGAAGGGTAATTACTATCGTATGTATTCTCAGCAGCTATGATATTGGTCCCTGACCAATGCTGGGCTGACAATCTGTTCTTGGAGAAAGGGCAAATAACTTCTCTATGTCTAAGGCACAGATATCCATGACCTACATAAACAGATATATACTATATCTGCAATATT
>CM052885.1:88346432-88361776 GCA_028534135.1 Potos flavus
ACTTCTTAAGTTGGGATGTTCTTTTTCTTCTGATTTGTAACTCTTTCATGTTAAGGATATTAACACTTGGTCTTATATTTTGCAAATAACTTTTACTAATTTTGTTTCTTGACTTTTAACTTTGTTGACATGGTTTTTATGTGGAGAAGTTTAAATGCTTCATTTTGTTGGCTCTTTTCCCCTTTGATTTCTGGATGTGCTTTCTCTGGTTTTCCAGAGCATGAGGACACAGGAGACTACCGTCTGAATCAGGCTTGACAAATCTGAAGGGAAAGTAGTTGTGTCTAGAGGTTGGGGTGGGAGCAAGCTGTCTTTCCTCTAACAGGGAAGAGTGTCTGTTTTCCACGGACAAGGGTGGCCTGTGTGCATGGAGTCAGCCTGGAAGTCATTTCAAATGGATCCCTCCCACTAAGAGGACATACTGCCAGGTAGGGTGAGTTAGGTAAGGTGAGTTCCACTAGAGGTCATTATGGGTTATAGAATCGAAGGGTGGTTATAAGTGACAAGTCGAGAGAAGAGACTGCTGTGGATGAATGTTTATGTCTCCCCAAAATTCATATTGGAAACCTAATGGCCAAAGCGATGGTAATAAGAGGTGGGGCCTTTGGGAAGTGATTAGGTCATAAAGACGGAGCCTTCATAAATAGGATTAGTGTCCTTATAAAAGAGGTCCCAGACAGCTGGCTTGTTCCTTCCACCACATGAGGGTACAACCGGAAGTTTGCACCATGGAAAAGGGTCCTCATCTAACCATGCTGGCAACCTCCAGAACTGTGAGAAATTAACTTTGTTGTTTATAAGCCACCCAGGCTGTGATATTTTGTCACAGGAGTCTGAAGGGACTCAGACAGGGGGGTTGCTCACATCAAAGGAGCTACAGCCTGACAATCTTAGCAGGGCCCTAACCAAGGAAAGCATACAAGTGCATTTTGCATTTGAATCGTTGAGGTTGTTTTACTCTGTTCATTTTTTCATTCATTCATCAGTTCAGTTATTCATTGTTTCCATTTTACTTATGTAGTTATTTCTGGTGGTGGTGGTTCTTATTTTTTATATTTCAATCTCAAATGCATCTGTAATTTACACAAGTGCAATATACCGAGATAGAATATGTGAGGTAGGGATCTAATTTATTTCCTTCTGTAATCAGCCAGTTATCATAATACTAAATATGACATAATTGGTCCTTTTCCAACTGATTTTAAAATTGTTCTTATTGTACATGAATGAGTATTCCAAGTTGTGCCTGTCTCTAGACTTCCATTTGGACTTCTCAACTCTTCTCTCCATCTCTTAATATCATTGGGATGGTGTTCAATTTACATATTCATTTGGAGAAGTACTGATAGAAGTATAACACAGGTCATTCCCTTCTAGGATTTGTTATCTCAATTTTTTTGAGTCTTCTTTTAAGTCTTTTACAAAAGTTTTATGGTTTTCTTCAAATAGTTTCTAGATATTTTCCACAGAATTCCCTAGGTGTTTGCTAGTTTTGCTCATATTTATTAATAATATAATTTCTCCAATATATCTTCTGATTGTTAATTACTGACTTTATTATATGAATTTTAAAAGTTGGTCTACATGCAGTAAGTCTTTATTGAGTTTTTTATTGGATATTTATTATTTCTAATAAATTTTTGATGATTCAGATATGTAAACTGGAAGAAAGTAGACCCAAACTCTGTCCTTCCTGCTCAGCTCCCTCTCATATCAATGGTGGCCCCATGAAGAGCCCCTATAGAGGTCCATTTTGCTCCTTACAGATCACAGCTTGAAAACCGGAGAGGTGAACAATCAGATCATCTACAAATAATGATTGGTTTACCTCTAATTATACCTATTCTGCTTATTCTGTCATATAGTAGTCATTCAATAAATATTTATCAACTTGAATGAAAAATGAAATTACGTTGTCTAGCACTTTCACAGGTTATGAAAAATGGTGAATAAACACATCTTCCTCTTCTTTCTGACTTTAAAGTGAAAGTCTCTAGTGTCTCATCACAAAATATAGTACAGTCTCTTTGTTTGAAGTAGGTTTTTTATTGCGTTCTGGGATCTCCTATTTTTATTCTATTAAAATTTGTATTAGAAACGGATACTGAAAAAAAAAAAAGAAAGAAACGGATACTGAATTTTATAAATGTTTTAGTGTCACCTATCAAGATAATCCTATGTTTTCTTCTAGGAGTTTTCAGTGTTATGAATTGCCTTATTATTGAGCTAACTATCCTCGTAGTTCCTGAAAAGAACTACTTGATCATGGGATCTTGCTATTTGAGTACACTGTTGGGTTTGCAGTGTCAATTCCTTACATACTTTTTTTTTTGCTAAGTGCTTGTTTGCCAAATTTTGTTCAGCAGTTGCCAACTCTGGTTGCCGCTCATCAAAATCACCTCTAGCGACTTATTAAAACACAGATGCTTCAGCCTGATAGAAATTGTTCTTCTCCAATTCATAAGTTTCTGTTTTCATTTTTAATAATTCAGTACTTTTGCTTACCTTTTATTCCTTACTGCATGGGTAGCTTAATTTACTAGCTTCAATCTTTCTTCTTTAGTAAAGTAAGACTATATATTTTCCTCTGAGTACACAACTAGGTGGACCCTATGGTGTTCTCATAGTTGTTAGTTTCTGTATATGATGTAGATGTAATTTCATTTCCCATTTGATTCAAGAGTCTCTTAGGAAAGGGCTTTAAAACCTTCCAGAGATTTTTTTTTTTTAAAGAATTTGTTTCTATTTTATTATTTATTTTTAACTTTATTTCACTGTGATCCAAGAATGTGACCTATGTAGATTCCACTTTTTGGAATCTAATGAGGTTTTCTGTGTGGCATAAAATATAGTAAATTTTTGTAAAAATTCACTACATATTTAAAAAGATGAAGTATACTGGTAATATGTTTTAAGGCTTGTAATTTAATATATAAATATTAAATGAAAGTCAATAATTACTTTGTTAGTGTCCTTTATGTTTTATGTCTTCCTGTCCTCCTTCAGTTCCTCCCTCCTTCCTTCTTTCCTTCTCTCTTTCCCTCCCTCCCTCCTTCCTTCCTTCTTCCCCTTTCTTCCTTCCCTCCTTCTTTCCTTTCTTTCCTTTTTTTCTTTCTTCTTTTCCCATTTTCTTTCTTCCTTTCCTTTTTCCTTCCTTCCTTTCTTCCTTCCTTCCTTCTTTCCTTCCTCCCTCCCTCCCTTCTTTCCTTCTTTACTTTTCAAGGACTGGGAGGTATTTTGTGGTCTCCTATCACTATTTTATTTGTCTTGCTTTTGTTTCTAATCAGCCTGTGGAATGTTAAATTGACTCACATGATTTGCAAAGCCTCTCATAATTCATTATCCTAATTTCCAGGTGTACAGAAAAATAAACAGCCATCTATGTCTGCCCTGTGTTACTTAAGGCATAGAGGATACAGGAATTGAATCCATCTACATCATGGGCTCTCCACATAATTTTAATAAGGCGAGTCCCTTCCCATGTTTAATAACAACTAATAACTTTAAGCTAATCTTCTGCTTTCCGTTGTGTTTGCCTTTGTACCACACATTTAGGTTGTTTATTTTTTTTAAGTTTCAGCTTGTTCTTTACTCTTTGGCTTATATGAAAGAACAAGCAATTATACATTTACTTCGCCTCAGGGGCTGCCGCATTACATTGTTCATTGTCAAACCAACATATTCAGATAAACACCTTCCACATATGGAAAAATTAAATAGTTCTTTCAGATAAAGAAATTCAAAGACCAAATATGGAAATATCTTGCATAATGGAGCTATTACCGATTATTGTTTGATGTTAATACTCAGACATCATGAACAATTCTCAATCCTGGTGCTGAAAATCTAAAAATCCAGGTAATTTTAGAATCTGTAAACAGCTATTTAAGTGACTTTCCAGCTAAAAATCTGGAGGCAAGCCACCTTGAAAAGAGGATGTTGAGCAGCAGTCTCCTCAACTTTTGGTAAGATGTTCACTCTAGAGTTCGCTAGTTCACAACGTACTATCACACACAATTCTCGAAAATTTCTAATCTTTCATGGTACATTAAGAAAGTTATTAGGAAAAACCAGGCTGTAATTCCCAAAGATATGACATATGACACCCAATTTGAAGGAGACCTCCCAGATGAAGAATTCTAATAAAAATGCCCCCATGAATATAGATGGTAAGAATTAAAAATGTGTCAGGCATTTTAAATGCTTGATGATGACTCAAAACTGCCATTTCACTCTGCCTAATATTTAGGATATCAGAAAAACGTGCCATCCCTTCCATCAGCCTATGGAAAGTTAAATTGACCACAAGACAGTCGAAGCCTCCCTTGATTCTGTATGCCAGTGTTTTTTAGTTGTTCATGAAAATAAACAGCAGCACATCATTCCACATGTTAAAAACAGCATTTGCAATTCTGTACGCAGGTGTCTGGAAATGTTTCATTCCTTACAGCTCAGCTGTATTTCAGGCTCACTCCTAGCACTTGCAGATGCAAACTGGACACACAACTTTGCTCTTGGCCTCTTTGTTTGTTGTACTTTTTATTGAATTGACCTCCCTGTTGGGCACGAAGTGCCTTTTAGTGGTGGTTGCGGCAGGGAGGCGAGAACCAGGTGTCTGGCTGGGACTTATCTTTCTATTTTTCATCCTTAGGAATAATTTAAGTTTACTTGTAGTTGTTTGTGATTATAGCACATAGTTGCGTTTGGGTTTTTGGCAAAATCTCAGACCTTTCCTTTCAGTGGTCAAATATGTTCTCACATATTTTTGGCCAAGATACCGTGTGTGGTCTTCTATCGTTTTACTGTGCTTTAAATACTTCCTCTTGATTTCTTTTTTATTTAATTTCCTATTTTGTAATATGATTTTTGTGGGCTTTTCCCTCCAGAACATTGGAAACTATTTTTAAAAGCTCTGGGAAAGTAGTCAAGTGATTAAATGTTCCTAAACTTTTACTTTGGGCTCCTCAAGAAGCATTTTCGGTTGCCAAATTGGTAAGCCTCTATATTCCCAAATTTTCATTGACAATCCACTGGTACCATTTAACATTTTCTTAAGACTAGATAGCTTATGCTTTCTAAAAGTTATTCTCATTTCTTGAAATGAGTGGCATTCAAAATTATGCTACTAATTCTTGCATGGCATGCTAAGGTTACTGCTTCTGTTGCACAATACTTTCAAATGCACCCATTGACTTATTTTCTGACTGCTCATATCCATCCTTGTTATCAAGTTTTCTGCTTGCTTAAAATTAGTGTGAGTGGCTTCTATTTTGCTCTCTCACTGTTTCCTTGAAAAATGTTAAAGTCTTCTTCCTAGAGCTTGAGCCAGAGACTAAGTGAAGCAGATAAACATTAAAAGTCTAGCCATTCAGAAGGCTGAGTAAGTGGAGAAAGAACTTCGACTGTAGGCAGTCCAAACTATGATCTTCATCTCTGCCTGGCTTCTCTGGTTCATTGAGTCTTCAGAATCAGGAACTCCTATTCCATATCTGGCTTCTATAGGAAGGAAACCATTGACTGTGTCAAGTTTAGCTGCTGCTGGCTGTGACTGAGGAGTGTTCTGTCTCAATGAGTTGGGGGGTCATCATCCTCAGGAAATGTGTTTTCCCTCTGGTTCATTAACAATCCTGGTGTTGGGTGTCACCAGCACCAGAGGAAATATCTGCAAAGCATACTGACTCCACGTCTTTTATGACTGAGGGTAGTCTTCCGGTCCTTGCTCCATCCCAAATGGGGTATCATGGGTGACCTAGTTCTGCTACGTGAAGTAGAAGCTTCCTTCTGCATTCTGCTTACATCTGCAGCACTCCTACCTCAAAACGAAGATAAGTAAGCTGTCTTCCTTAAGAAATCTGGGCAACCACTTATAAACTCTGGAGCTTTAGCTAAATGTTAACTGAATGTATGGATTAAAATCAACTTGAATTGTTCTTTGTTGCATGGGTTTTTAATGATCTTCTGTCAACTGGATATCTACGAGGGACACGTGGCTCATTTTTAATTAATGGTAAATCCCTTTTTAGTAGGTTTACCTTGGGTTCTTAGACTGGCCTGAAATTGACATGGTAAACCATGCATATATCATTCTGGATGGGAAACTACTGTCATAGAAGAAGCTAGCTGGACTGGGAGTTAGTATGATTAATAAGCCACTGGCGGGACATCACTTAGTCACTACGATCCTGTTTCCTCCTCTAGAAGATGAAATAACATCGCCTGTGCTGCCTCCTTGAGCAGAGGACTTTTGTGAGGAATAAATGAGATGATGTATAAGAAAACACTGTGTCAGGAATAGCAAGACACTCTATAGGAGGAAGCTTGCAACACTCTCCCTGAGGAGGAGAGGACCAGAAGTTTCCTTCTCACAGATTTCACTCCTTTGAATAAGAGAAAAATGTTTCAGAAACATAAAAAAGAAACAAATAGGCAGTCTGTTCCACCTTCATTCATTCACCATTCACTCATTCATTCAACACGACAGACAACAAGGCCAATTCAATCCTTCCCTTCATGAAGCTTATGTTTTAGTAGCAGCGATGGGCAATATCCAAATACAAAAGCAAGATCAGCGATGGACATCATTAAGAAAGAGCAAAATCTAAATGAAAAGTCATTCAGTGGATATACAATTTCAGTCATGCAAGATGAGTAAGTTCTAGAGATCTGCTGTACAACATTATGTCTATAATTAATACTGCATTGTGCACTTTAAAAATTTGTTGAATGGTAGATCTCATGTTAAGTGTTCTTACCACAAAAAGCGGGGACACAAAGAAGTTTTCCACGGTGATGGACATGTTTATTACCTTGATTGCAGTGATGGTTTCAGAGTGTTGATATGTCAAAACCCGTTAAATTGTATAAATTAAGTAAGTACAGTTTTTAACAATATCAATTATACTTCATTAAAGCTGTTTTAAGAAAAGAAAAGCGGCAGGAAGGATCCAGAAAAGGACCAGATGGAAGAGGCACAATACTTGCTATTTTAGATAATGTGGTCTAAAGAAAGATTCATTTTTATTTTTTCTGGAGAATTAAAACCTATAATTAATACACTGCCTGGCAAGAGCATAATGTTTGAAATTTCCAAAAGACCTTCAGATACCTTTCTCATTTTGTAATTTTGAACAGCTTTTTGAGGGACACAGTCTAGAAACGATCTAGGTTTGAGAAGTTGCCACAGGGAATCTGAAGCCCAACTGGACAAAATTTCAAAATGGTGAACATACATACCCATTTCATGTCTGGTGCTGGCCACACCTAAGCCATACTCCTCTAAAACATCCTTTACTGTCTTCATAGATTCATCGTAACTGGCAGCCAGGCCAAGGAAGTTATACGAGCCCATGTTGATGACATCTTTGATGATTCTTCCAGTGAACCTGCAGAGAGAAGACCACAAAGGGCTTTCTCATTTAACATCGTCCTAGTGCCCCACAAAAGACTCATACAAGGAGATCTTGGGTCTGGCCCCAATCATATATTTTCTTTTTCCTTTCTGATGTGCGTTGCTGTCAATACAAAATGGTCCGCCCTTGGAGGACAGTAACCCCAAAATGAAGCTGGGCAGAGCATTGGAAAAAGGTATCGCAAGCCATGGAGTATTATTTAGCCCTGGTTTTCCTTGGGTGCTCACTTTGTGACACCTGTGCTCTTGTTTAAATTCCAGCAAGAACTTTGTAGGTGAAAAAGAGCCCTGGTCATCACTGCCTCCTTCAGCAAGAAGTAGGGGGGTAAAATTGTCAGTAAGGCTGAAAAGGCTCTTCCTGGCTAGCTCTGTGTATCCTGCACTTTCTGACGCAGGCTTTATTTTAATCTAACACAGTCACCCTTGGCAACTGAATAACCATGACTTCCCCCACTGGAATTAGGAGGGCTTGCAAAAGGCTCAGTGATAGAAGACCAGCAACTTCCAAAGTTTGGTGTTTATCAGCTCTGTAATTTAGTGGACATGCTAGGATTTCCTGGGAAGAATTTCTTTCAACCAAGCCCCTCCAGAAGGCTGCCTCACCTAAATGTCCAGTTGTAGTCATCCGAGACCCTCTCCATCACATCGAACCGAGGCCCCGGGGCACTGCAGATGGGCCGGTTCCAGTTGTCTCTGATTCTCATGTACAGGTTCCGTGTGTAAAAATTCTCAAAGTTTTGATAAAGCGGCACAAAATCCTGTTACAACAGAGGCAGCAGTTTACCTTCGGTCTCCTGCTTTTTGTATTTTCTTTGCAATCAAAGGCTCGAAGAGCCATGCACATAGTCCACCTGCACATAGTTTTGGAGCAAGAGCCTATAGGTAAGGGGACAGGTGGGTCCACAGAGAAGACTGTGAGGCCTCCATCCCTAAACTACTTACATTTTAGTGGAAGGAAGTAAAAAATGTGGCACAGAAAGGTAGCAAAGATGATGGTGCAACACAAGGTAAGTCCCCAAATGAGTGGTGGACACAATAAATCCCTGCAGGATTCCATCTAAAAAGTAACAATAGATGTTTATGTCAAAGGAGTTTTGGGGGAGAAAAGTGGTGAAATAATAATTTAGTCTTAACTTTTTTGAACATGAATATCCCTACTCATGTTTTCAGAAATGTGGATGAGCTTGATCTTGGACCTATTGGCAAAACTCTAGGCAGCTGGCTGGCTGTCACATAGCTGAGGGCCTAGAAACTGAGTTGATGAGCTTGCGGAGACACGTGGCTTCTCCCACAGTTGAAGTAACAGCACTGTTTTTGCTCTATAAAAGGTCAGCCATGCTTGAGGGGTTTGCAATCCAGCTAAGGCTCAAAGCAAAACATATCTAACTTCTGGTCATTTAACTCTTAATAGTACAAGGCAGAAAATACAAAACCTTGGTCTAAGCCAAGTACTTTGGGCATTTGTAAGATTAGAATGAGAGGGAGAGTCACATCTTGCTGGAGGAATCAAGGTAGCTTTATGTAGGAGGGGTCTCAAAGCTGGGCACTGAAGGTGGAATGAAATTGCTTTGGGCAGGGATGCTTGGAGAGAGCACTCAGGATGAATGGGTCTGTGCCGGAAGTGTAGGGTGCTTTTGAGGAGAATGAGTAAAAATAAAACATATGGAAGCTCTTGTCACTCTGCTCTGATCTATAATGGCTCCCACCTCACTTAGGGTCAAAGCCAATGTTCTGAGCGATCTGCTCCCTGTTACCTTCCTAATCCCATCCACTATTATTCCCTATGGTGTGTTAAGGTGGCAATATCCAGTGAGGCACAGAAAGTGGGACCTTTAAGTGTCTGGGTGAAGAACACACACATTATCCTGGAGTCAATGGGGAACCACTGAATAATCAGCTTTTCTACTCTCCCACGCTTTTTGAGTTCTTCGTTCTCCTTCCCATTATGGAATAGAGCTGATTTCTTGAGGGAACAAGGAGGACCAGGGCTAAGGCTTTGCGGAAGACCTTCTTATGCTACTGGTTTGGCTTACTCATCTCTTGAGCTGATCCATTCCAGAGGAAAATATATAGAATCTGCAGGCTCTGGTGGCTGGTGGTTACATCCAAGCCACAGTCCAGTTTGCAACATCATTAGGTTTTCAGTGGCACTGGCATCATTTCTGGGGAGGGAGTTGTGATTGTCTATAAGAAAGAATGTTTATAACCACAACCCCAGCACATACTGGCGACTATCTATTGCATGCAAATTTGGAGGATGAAAAGGACAACTTTACTGGTTATATCTATAAGTTGAAAATTTCATACCAAATGCATTTGTCCTTTAATATCTAAGTATCCTGATAGAAGCTTTAAGATTTAAAGCTACAAAGTTATGATAATTATATCCATTTACGTTCTAAGAGGGAAATGGACATATTTTTGAGAGAAAAGGAGATTGTATAATTTCAGGAAAATCTTTTCCAAACAATTTCTTCTTTTTTTCAAACGGTTTACTGATTTATGGATTATTCCATATTCCCAAATGTTATTTGTGTCCTTTCATTTCTAATTTATTATTCCTTAATTGAAATAACATCATATAAATTTATACTATCAAGAGAAAATAGAGAAGTAGGTTTGTAAGTACCATTTTCAGACTCTGAATAGAACTACAGTTTTAGGTTTTTTAAGAAATCTTACTCAAAATAAAGTTAACAGTTGGTTTAGGAAAACACTTGGCTTTAGGTAGAAAAAACAAAATATTATGTCTACAATATTAAAACAAGATTAATTTTTTTTAAAAAAAGATTTTATTTATTTATTTGAGAGAGAGTGAGAATGAGAGAGGGAGCACAAGCAGGGGGAATGGCAGAGGGACAGGAAGAAGCAAGTTCCTCACTGAGCAGAGAGCCTGATGCAGGGCTCGATCCCAGGACCTTGGGATCATGACCTGAGCTGAAGGCAGATGCTTAACTGACTGAGCCACCCAGGTGCCCCCAAAACAAAATTAATTTCAACACAGAACCACAAGATGCACAGGATACCAAGGCAGGGGGGACATAGAAGTTGTAGAGTTCAAGCACCCATTTGACATGTGAGGAAAATTAGACCTAGCAAGGTGAGTGGCTTGAACTCTAGTCAGCCTCTGGCTTCGTTCACTTTCCCAGCAGTCACTTCAGAGTGACTTCAGGCTGGCACCTTCCCCACTTGTGCAAGCTTCCCTCCGAAACCCCAGTTATAACAAAAACCATGACCCACAATATGGAAAGCTAATGCCAACAGCTTGCCAGACCATGGAGGAATGTCCACTCATCTTAAGGAACCTGGCATTTACCTGAGGAAACAACTTAGGGTATTTCATCATCAAGCCTCATAAAGATATGCTATTACGGCATCTTGAGAGAAGGTGAGAAAATACTCTATCTTGCCCAAGCTTTCTGACCCAGATTTTCTATCTACAAGGAAATGGGCAGCCAGTTTTTTATTGAGACAAATGCTTTGAGGGCAAGATACAGGGATTCTAACCTATCCTGTGGGATCAGAGAAGACTCTGTAGTAGGGAATGATCTTGATATTTCTTAGTAATTAGAACAGAATTTTTTAGTAATTAAGTACCTGAAACTTCTCTGCCAAAGGGATAGGCCAGTTTTTTGGTTTGTTTGTTTGTTTGTTAACCATGCAGAGCCATTTCTTTGTGAGTGGTGTGAGTGCTAACCCAGATCTGAAACACAAGTTCAGCAGTCTGTGTGTCTTTGAAAGGGAACTACTTAGAATTCAAGGTCTGGTTTGGGTAAGAACTGCCTTCTTCTGTGGCATTGCCCTGCTCTTCCTCGCACTTGTGAGGCTTCCTGCCTCTGCATGGGTGTATTTTCACTCCACCCCATTCCTTTGAGCACCAGTGAGGTTTCTTTAGGAGCAGTCAACACCTTCCAGAGGTCAATGTCCTCTAATCTCAGGTAAGCCTCCCACAGCACTTTCGCTATACCAGAAAATGAAACTGGACTAGATATTGCAAAAACAGGAGCATTGCAAGAAGACATACCTTTATCCATCTGTAGATGCAACTTGTCACTTGGCCTACTCACTGTCTTTCTTTTTCTTCCTGACACAAATGGCTAGATGTGAGAGCAAAACTTGGGCCGTAAGGACACAACTGTTTTGGGGGGTGGGTCTAGGAGGGTTGAGCAAAATCTAAAGACGTAGCCACAAAAATGTCTTTGTTTCTACTGCAATATGAAAATCTTTTTCGACCTTTAAGCTTGTAGGATACTTTATAATTTTCCAAGTGTTAAACATATTTCTATCCAACATTTATAGACGAATCAATGGAAAAAGTCAGAAAATTTGAGTGGGCAAGTTGGGAATTACAGTTCTAAAACCAGTGTTCTTTTCAATAATCATGCTACAGGGCTAGGTGTTTATAAGGAAGTGAAGAGAACATGAGAACATATCCATGGCCCATTGCGAAAAATACTGCCAAATTTGGAAGCATGCTCCTTCTTATTTGATTTAACTACCTGCTTATTCAGTACGAAATAGAATCATGAATTTGTAGAGAGAAAAAATCATTATCAAATATCAGTTATTAATTTTTGCCCACATTAACACTTCATTTTCACCTACACTTCTGTTCTCATCTAATATTTCATTTTATGTCATTATTTCCTTTTGGGAAACAGCCGTTTTTCCTATCAGGGTCGAGCTCTGAATAATAATAAAATATGTGCATTGTTTCTTCGTTGTTGGAAAGGACAATGTATCATAAACAGTTCTTTGAAGTATGAGAAGCACAAGGTCAAGATGGCTAAGTTTAATTCTATTAAGAAATTAGAGGGAGATTTGAATAAAAATGGTAGACTCAGTGCTTGTAAGTATTCTATTACTCATCTAAAAGTCCTCTGAAGTGACGAAAGATGTCTAAGAAACAAAATAAATTTGTAAATGCCTAGAAAGGCAATCAAGAGTATCACTACTGAATCAGAAATACTGAAGCATCACAAAAGATAGAACACACACAAGATCTGATCAATGGAGAAGTAAAACCATAGGAAACCATAGGTCCAAAACATATGCTGAGAAGATTGGTTTGGATGTAAGCTAACTATAGGGGAGTTTAAGGCTAAAAGTCAATAACTATAAGAAGTTGATAGGGTGATTAAGTGGGAAGCTAGATCTCTTTGTCTTCTTTTTATTGGGTTAATAATTAAGAAGCAGTTGTGGTGTCCACAGGACAAATTACCTTGCTAGGCACCAGGAACGGAATGGAAGAGCAAAGCCCCAATGTAGAGAGAAGGAGAGTCCACACCGCAAGAAAAGAAGCATTGGTCCTGGCAACTCCTTCCATTTCCCTTCTTCAGTCACTCAAGATAGGCGAATATGTAGGAAAATAAGGATTCTTTAATAAAAAAAAGAAATGAACATAAAATAAAGTACAAATGAACATAAAATCAAAGTATTTAAGGAAAACTAGCATAAGAGGGACCAAATTTAATAAGCAGAAGAACTAACATCTAGTGAAAAGACTTAACAGAGCAAACAGAAAAAGAATTTAAAATATATTCATCTTTTGAGACCAACAGCAGAACAATGCATCCTTTGAAAAGATTAACAGCTCAAAAGTATAATGGACATCTGAAAAGCAAATTAATAAGCTAGAATAGCAAATCGATTAAGTTTTCCAGGACATGATGAGAAAGGATAGAGAAAAAAATATGAAGCAAGTCAAGAGATACATAAGACAGATTCAGAAGATCCAATATCTCTAATAGAAGTTGCAAGATTGAAAAAAGAAGAAGAAGAAGAAGTGCAAGAGGAGGAAAAAAAGGTAAAAAAGATGGAGGAGAGGGGCAGGGGGAAATTCTAGAAAGGAAGAAAGATTTGATTCCTAAGGTGTAAATGATCTACTGGGTACTGGTTAAATTTCATGTCTCCAGGGATAAAGAGGAAAACCTCAAGTAGTTTTAGAGAAGGAAGAAAGGCAGTTTACATACAAGAGAATAAGAAATCGATTGCTTCAGACTTTTGTAGGTGACAATGGTAAAAAAGATTATGAAGGAAAATTATTTTGAACTTAGAATCCTATACTCAGACAAGCCAGCAATCAAATGAGAGAGCCACATAAAAACATTCCAATATATGTAAGGAGTCATGAGCTTAACTCCCACAGAACTTTTCTGTAATAATTGAGCATGTACCTCAACAAAACAAACAATGAAATAACTAAGGAGAAAGATGAGATGCCAAGAAAAGTAGTGAGTGAAGAAATTGATGGACTATGGTTTAACCCAAGTAGTTTTGTATATGAGGTATAAAGAAACAGAACCTATAAATTAATAAACAAATGATACCCTGGAAAATGGGTATGTGGGAGAAAGAAATGTTATTAAATTCTTCTTCTGGTCTGGGGAAGACTCTCATCACTAACCGTATCTAAATTTTATATATTTGTGTTAAATATTAAAAGAGAAACATAAAAAAAATAGCAGGAAGAAATACTATATACAATTCCTAACAGTGACAAGGAGAAAAAAAGTGGCAGAACAAAGAAAATTCAATCAAATATATTAAAGGTATGAAAGGAAAAGTACTTAAAATTAAAAAAACCCAGAAAATATAAATGTTAAATATAAAGGTAGCAGGAATAAGTTTAAACACATGAGTAATTAAAGTATTAGGTTTAACCATAAGGAGTTGCCAATGTTTGTTTTTGACCTACAAAAACAGCAATTTCTTATGGTTCCAGAAAGTAATTGTTCATAGCTTATATTATTTTATTAAAACACAGAAGCTCTCACATTTGATTTAAAATAAATTGATATACTGCTTATAAGAGGGCTACATTTTCTAAAAGTGATGAAGACTGAAATAAAGAGATGACTGTTGAAGAAAAAGCAGATGTACGAATATTCATATCCGACGTGACAGAGTGCAAGATACAGTAAGATAAAAGGAAGAAACCCACCAAGAACTGTAAAAGCCATAATGCATGTATCTAAGAGTTACACTGACATACATAAGAAAAAGAAAAACTAACGAATCCATAATCACAGTGGAAGACATTAATACACGTTTCTCAGAAATTATGAGTGTGAGAAGACAAAAAATAAGTAAGTCTAGAGGATCCAAATTACATAGTTAGCAAGTTTGTTCTAATAGACTTAAAAAGACAGTGTTCAGTTTTTCATGGCACGCATGGAAAATTACAAGAAACTCCAATACAACTATCTGAGAACCTGTGGCAACTAAGGAGAGATATTCATTCAGGTGGTAGAATTTGGAATTAAAATATGAAAATATCAATAGCCATCAATAACTAATTAGAATATGGGATAGAAAAAAAAAGATAATATTCAAATAGCACCACCATCAAAAATTTATACCCAAATAATTATCACAAGAGGAAATATAAGACCTTAGAATAAAGAAAATTATAAAATTTTATTAAAGGACATGAGAAATACCTAAATAAATGGAGAGACATATCATGTTTCTAAATGGGAAGACTAAATATTATTAGATGTCAAACTTTCCAAAGTTAACCCATACATACAGATTTAATAATATATTACCAACTAAAATGGCAACAGTTTCTTTAAAAAAAATTCAATGCCTGACAAGCTAATTCTAAAGTACACACAGAGAAAAAAATCTTTAAGAATTACCTAAAAACTTCCAAATTTACCTGAAAAATAGACAAATAAACCAATAATTCAAATCAGTGGGTAGAAAATTCAAATAATGATATCGAGACAATTTAAAACTCTATTTTAAAAAAGAAAGTCCTCCTCACATGAAAAGATGCTCAACATTACTCATCTTCAGGGAACTACAAATCAAAACCACAATGAGATACCATGTCACACCCATCAGAATGGCTAAAATTAATGAATCAAGAAACAACAGATGTTGGCGCCAATGTGGAGAAAGCAGAACCCTCCTACACTGTTGGTGGGAA
>CM052885.1:88362276-88386752 GCA_028534135.1 Potos flavus
AAAAAAAAATTAAAAATGTAAATACGGCTAAATAGGACATAGAAAAAATTAAAAGCCAAGAAACAGAATTAGAAAAATACCTGAAATCATTTAATAGACAAATTATTCATATATGGATATATAGAAAAGACTCCTTTAAATCAGTGAGAAAAAAACAATTTAATAAAATCAAGAGCAAGGGATATGAATAGGCAATTCAAGAAGAGTAAGTATAAAATACTAACAATCATATGGAAAGAAGCTCAATCTCATTGTTAATCAGGAAAATGCAAATTAAGACAAGAACAAAAAATGTTCACCCATTGGACTGGCAAAAGTAAAAAATACGTTGATCATATCAACATATCAAGTGTTGGTGAGCAAGCGAGCTCTCCTAGGTACTGCTCACTGGAATCTAGCTGGGCAAGCTTTTTTTTTGAGGGCAATTTGCCAGTCTCTCAGAAGTTGAAATTTACATTCCTTGAACCCAGAAAGCCACTCCTAGGAATTATCCTTGAATAAATACATGTGCTGTTCATTGAGGAATTATCTGAAGTAATAAAATAATAAAAAATGTAATATAAATAATCATATACCCACATTATGGAATACCATTACGCAAAGTATTAAAAGGAATGAGGTAACTCGTACTGGAATGTAAAGATCTTCATAGTTAGGTCAAAAAAAAGTAAATCACACAATAGTGTGTATGATACAATCCCATTTATGTTAAGGAAAAGACAGAATGGGTGCAAGTGAACCTATGTGTAATTAAGTGCACGGAAAAGACAGAAAGGATTTTGCTCATTATTTCCATAACAAAAAGGAAAGGGAAAAAAAGACACAGGTGTGAGAAGGGGCTTTTCATTAGGACTTGTCATAATCCACCCATATTACACATTGGCTTAGTACCGTTGGTGTACATAGCAAAGCTCTACCCTATCAGTATGGTTTCACTCATATGTAGAATATAAGGAATAGCAAAGAGGACCGTAGGGGAAGGGAGGGAAAATTGAATGCAAAGAAATCAGAGAGGGAGACAGACCATGAGAGACTCTGGACTCTAGGAAACAAACTGTGGGTTACAGAAGGGAGGGGCATGGGGGGGTAACTGTGTGATGGTATTAAGGAGGGCACGTGTTGTGATGAGCACTGAGTGTTATATGCAAATAATGAATTGTTGAACATTACATCAAAAACTAATGATGTACTACATGGTGGCTAATCGAACAAAATAAATAAATAAATAAATAAATAAAATATTTGGTAGAATTAAAAAAAAAAATCAATGAACTGTGCTTGCCTCCTATTTGTAAATTCCTTCTTGCAAAGGGAAGCAAAGTCTATACTGTAAAAGAACTAAAAAATAATTTAACTACCATTTTAATGACACAGCGGAAGTTATGTGTGTGTATAACATGTATATATATGTATTTATTTGGATGTTCGGATATATATCTCTCTCTCCAAATAAATACTGACCTATCTGAGTATTCACTGTGTTGAGGCTGTGATCTGATTTTACTGATGGTCTTACTTCACAAAATATTTCTAGAACTATGATTTTAGAGTTACTGTTCCAACCTATGCACATATTTCTCTGCTAGAAGCAACTGTGGAAAATATTCAGCCCTTGTGAGGGTGCATTTGCTTTTTAGAAGCATCCAGGAGGTATTTGGAATGAAGTCTGGTTGGGGAGATTGGAGATTTCACTGGCCAGCAATTTCTGCTGCATTTAAAGCTATGGATTTCTTAGTAGATAATTAAGTCAAGGAAGTGAGGGAGTGAGCATTTGTATGCCCAGGAAAGTTTGAGAAGCATTGCTCTAAAACACCGGCTTCTAACTTTCTGCACATGAGGATCACATGGGAAGCTTTTATGAACCTCACCAAGGGTGCACCACAAACAAATTAAATTAGAATATTTATGGGTAAAGTTCAGGTATTAGTAGCTTTTAAAACTTCTTAGGTGATTCCAATGTACAGCCAAGGCTGAGAATCACTGGTCTAATATTACCATCTCACCAGCTGCTGGCTAGTATGTTAAGCTCCCAGGGAAACCCCAATGAAAGCTCTCTGACTTTGGACTCACCCAGATCCAAACAGGAAGACCAGTGCTCGGGCCATCTGTTTGCTTTGGACAAAACTCATACCCCGTGACCTTAATATAACTCATCCTTCAAATTACTCAGAAGAAAATTTCTCTGGGCGAATCTTGCTATCATATCAGGGTGCAAAATGTACATGCAAAAGGGAAATTTTTAATTCAGCAAACATTTGGAGATTTGTCTTAAGATTCTTTACAGTTACAACTTGCTGAACCCTCTTTGTTTCATGTGGGAGTAAAAATCTCTGGGGATGGGCCAGAAATGTCTGGGATGTACTTGTAGGGGAGCTACAGGAACTCTCTGGATCTAATGTGAACATGGACTTGCACTGCAATGTTTTCTAACAAGCCGGTGCCCTGTGGAGCAGGTCTTGCTTAACCTGTTATCGAACCACAGGGATTGAGAAATGGGGCTGTGCTTGAAGTTCTTCAAGTTGGATGATGCTTGACATTCACTTGATTATTCTATTTGCTGAAATCTTCTGGATTTTTGCAAAGTTAAGTCATTGCATCATTGAGGAAGTGATTTATCTAGAGGTCTTTAATGAATTGCAATTCATTGCTGCGGTGGCCTTTGATTTTAAATAAAAGATACATGAGTCCCCAAAATTAAGAGTTAAGGAGAATTTAAGAATATTTAAACCTTGTACCTGTCTGTATTGTCCTATTCTTTGCTAGTGTCTTCTGATCGCTAGTGGAGTCTATCTGACGTGCCCCGTGTCCTGGGCCTGTGATTTGTTTTTTAATGCTCTTCTGGAGGAAGATTTTGATTTTTTTTTTTTCTTTTCACTTAGTTTATACCAAGTGAATCAGCAATGAAGTGATCTAGGTAAGAGGACTGTCAGAGCCTTTATGTTTTAGAGTCAGTGTCAGGGTATTTGGGCTAGAAATCAAAAAGAAGAAGAATGCAAAAAGATTTTAAATTCGGGGCAACATTTTAGTTTGAATGGATGGTTTGATATGAGAGGAGTCATCCCAGTGACGGAGAAAATTGGGAAATTGGGTTAATAAATTCTTGAATTTGATTAAAACAGGAAAGAAATGAGGAGGGGACATGTCAATTAGATTGACTGCAACAATCATTTTGCTCTGTATATTTTTATCAAAATATCATGCTGTACACTTAAATACAACTTTTATTAAAAATAAAAAGAATGCACACAGAGTAGAAGAGTGTAATCAGAATCAGACATCTCTTTATGATCTTTTTGAAAAAAATAATTGCTCTTTCGGATGCGCTTTTTTCCCTATGTCATTTTGCTCTTGGCTGGTTTGTCTTAAGGGATGATTCATTCTGCTCTCTCAGTGACCAGCTTTTAGAATAGAATATAACGGCTCATTTCTGCTAAGAGAACCAGGAGTCATTGGGAAGTAGTGTGTTTCTAGCAAGAGACTTCAAGATGTGCCTCAAGTAGCATATTAACACAAAGCTAGGGTACTGTCAGAAGGACAGGGCTGGGGAAAAAATAGTAAAAGGCTAACAATCAGCCTGAAGGTAGGGTTTCTCGTGACCAAGTCCCATCAGAAAGAATATAGCGACTGGAGCCATTGCAATTTATTAAAACCAGTTACTCTGAAAGGCTGTAAGTGTCTAAAGGGGCTCGAAAGGAAGGAACACGTAATAAAAGTGTGCCATGTGAAAGGTATGACCACCAAGGTGAGTCGATTGACTGCTGCTCTCTACCTCACAGAGATCAACCAGGAGGAAAATAATTTATTTTGTAAGGAAATACAGGGCACTGGTTGATTTGATGCAATGTCTTCCTCCTGGGAGGTGGTTTGAGCCGTGCTTGCAGTCGTAGTGACAGGTGTTGCAATGCAGGCTGCTAAGCCCAGATTGCTCAGTGTATTGCATTGTTGGGGACCAGGCGTCCCTTCCCCCAGTGCCGGGACTGTTGGAGGCAGACAGGTTGCTGAAGGGAGCTGCCTGACCCGGGATCACATCCCTCTATGGTGGTCGCCCCCATCTATCATCGCTGGAGGCTCCATACCCTGCCATCCGTGGGGAAGGCTTCCGAAGGGCCCTCCTATCTCCTGAGCTCCCTGTGGGATCCACTGAGGCTTGGCTCGGACTGCGTCACAATTCACCTGTCTCATCTTGCTCCCTTTGCTCCCTCGCAGGTGTACGGGTGTTGCTTCCAGGAGCGCACCCCGGAAACTTTTCTGCCCTCACTCTTCCATCTCAGAGTCTGCTTCCCTGGGAACCAATTTGCCTATATATAACTATGTTCTGCTCGAAATGTAAGAAATGCTTTGGAAAGACCAAAGTGACTAGCCCTGCTGGGTTGCTAAAGCAAGAATATTGGCACAGGGTAGAAAATAGACGGCAGAGCTGAAACCTAAGCTTGCTAAGGGATACCACACCTGAGGAATTTACATTTGACTCACCCTCTGTCCCAGTAAATACTCTAAAATGTGCTGACCTATTGGGCACTGGTTACCTATACCTGGGGAGCAGGCAGATTGGTGATAAGAGCTTCTAGCTGGGGTCAGGGAGGGGCTGCGGGGATCCTCGTGAGAATGGCCAGGAAGAACTTGCTTTTCTTATCCCAGTCTCCCATTTCATTATCAGCTCCTACTAGATCCAACTGCTTCTATATCCTTTGCCATTTACGGACCTATAGATCCTCAAAACTATCTGTGCACATAATTTTGTTAATAAAAAACTTTACCAATGTGATGGGTGTGCCACCACCATTCTCGTGTCTGACCTAAGTAGAAAGTTGGAATTACCCTGGTTTCTTCCCTTTATCTTATTTTCTATATCTACCTCCTAAATATCTCTATAATTCCCTTTTCTTCATTCCATCTACCTCTTTCCCAGTTTAAGGACAAATATCTCTTTCCTAAACTATTTTGAGTCTTTTTAAATTGTCACTTTGCTCCTAGTCTTGAATTGGAATTCCATCTCTTACATCTATTAAATTCTCTAAACTTCTTCATTCTCATCTGTCCCTTCCTCCTTTTTCTCTACAGACCTTCCTTGGGAGATCTCATCTACTTCTGTGGCTTTGATTAATGTTGATATGCTTAAGATATGCTAACGGTGCCACAATATCCATCTGGAACTTTTCTCCAGGGGTCTAGACCTTTATATCTAACTGCCAGTTCTCAACTTGTCAAAAAAAGAATTGACCAGGGGCG
The DNA here is from genome assembly GCA_028534135.1 of Potos flavus. Taxonomy (NCBI): domain Eukaryota; kingdom Metazoa; phylum Chordata; class Mammalia; order Carnivora; family Procyonidae; genus Potos; species Potos flavus. Next base: position 88,367,506 of record CM052885.1, read on the forward strand.
CCTGGGTGGCTCAGTGGATTAAAGCCTCTGCCTTCAGCTCGGGTCATGGTCTCAGGGTCCTGGGATCGAGCCCAGCATCGGGCTCTCTGCTCAGCAGGCAGCCTGCTTCCCCCTCTCTCTCTGCCTGCCTCTCTGCCTACTTGTGATCTCTCTCTGTCAAATAAATAAATAAAATCTTAAAAAAAAAAAAAAATTGACCATTTTCTCCTCCAACTGGCTCTTCCTCCTCTATTTCCCATTTCAATGAACGCCACCACCTTCTTCCTGCCCAGTTGCCCAAGGCATAGACCTGGGTGTGGTCTTTGATTTTTGTCCATCTCCCTAATTTCCCAAGTCAAGCTAATCATCCTTAACTCCGTCTTCTTTAACAACTCTTGGCCTTATCTCTTACCACCACCCCTATTATAACTACCCTGATCTTGCCCCACAGTCTCATCTAGCTTTTTTTTTTTTTTAAGCTGGATTTCTGCATCAGTCTCTTAACTGGTTTTTTGGTCTGTGCTGTCCTGCAATCCCTTTTTCATAGGCCAGTGAACATGGTCTTTCTAATCTGCAAATCTGCATTCCTCTGCCTGAATTCCTTCAATGCCTACCCATTGCTCTTATAATAAATATCTTTGGCTTATAAAAACCCATTATAGTCTGGTCCCTACTTGCCTCTCAAACAATCATTCTTCCCACATACTCCCACTGTCACTTACAAGAGTGCAGTCATTGGAATTCCTTGGTTTCTTGAATGTACAATGCTTTTTTTTTAAACCATTTTTTTAAAGATTTTATTTATTTATTTGACAGAGAGAGAGAGATCACAAGTAGGCAGAGAGGCAAGCAGAGAGAGAGGGGGAAGCAGGCTCCCTGGTGAGCAGAGAGCCCGATGTGGGGCTCGATCCCATGACCCTGAGATCATGACCTGACCTGAAGGCAGAGGCTTTAACCCACTGAGCCACCCAGGCACCCCTGTACAATGCTTTCTCTTACCTCTTTCACACCACATTTTCTTTCCCTGTGTTCTTTGCTTAGATGTATTCAATGCTCTATTATGTGGAATGATCCTTGCCCATAATCATCATAGTATTTCGAAGCAATTTTTAGAAAAAAGGAATTCAGGGATCATAAATCATATGAACCAATTTGGAGAACATATTAGGAAAATGCAGGCTTTTTGCAGATCCCTGAATATTTTCCAGGTTGTCCTGGTAGCTCTATGTGAAAAGAGGATGATATAGACTTTTATGGGTTAACTATCAAAAGTATCTAGATTAGTGGTTCTAAATTGGGGTTTTTTGCACTTCGTGATACCATTTGACAATGTTTGGAGAAATGTTTGATTGTCACAAGTATGTGATAGAATGTTAACTCACTGATATGAATAGAGATCAGGGATGCTCTTAAAAACCCTACAGTGCATAGAGCAGCCTTCCATGTCAAAGGATTATCCAACCCAAAATGTCACTGATACCAAAGTTGAGAAACCATGACCTAAATGAAATTAAAATTTCATATTTCACTCAGGCACACTTTTCTATTCTCGGATAGAACATAAACAATATTCATCTTGCAACAAGAAGATCAGAGTCCAGTCCTATCCAAAAGCCCTTGTTCTTATATTTTGATTTTTCATCTTTAAAGTGATATTTTAATATCTGTCACATGGGATTGTTATAAAAATTAAATATGATGATTATGAGAAAACCCTTAGCTCAGTGTCTGGAGAACAGTAGTTGCTTAATAAAATATTTGTAAAAACAACAACAACAACAACAACAACAACAAAAAACCAAGTCCCACACATGGGGGATGGGGTTTATGGGGTGGAGATGAATAGAATTTACCCTGAGTGGTTTGAGTGCCTCACTCTTTTTTAGGATCTGTACATGCATCACCACTTCTGAGAACACTTAAGAGAAGAATATGCATTGACAAAGATCCAAGGAAGTACACATACATACTTTTTGTTCTTCTCGCTCTATGGCTGCATTACACTTTTCTATTCCACAGCTCCTCAAAAAGTCTCTGAAATAGCCAAATAGGGTTCCAAGTCCATATCCCAAGTAAGTGAAAACCATAACGTGAAGAGGTGCTTCCTCAAAGGATTCAACGAGTGGCTTATCGTAAACACGTGGCCACCCATTTTGCTGAAAACACAAAAGGAAATAGAAGGTTAGTTCTCTTCCATTACAATAAAACATATATTTAAAATTTTGGACTTTGAAACTTTTAACTTTCAAAGAACATGTTTAAGGTCATAAAAAAATGCTCAGAGAAAAGTGGAAGTTGATCATGAAAGAGGGTAATCAGAAAGGTGCATTTTATTTTATGCCCTAATAAAATAATGGATTCAGGCAAAAATTCTCAACAGGTGCTAAATCCATTAAGTGAAAAGTTAATGAGGAACACAGTTTTTGCAAGATGTCAAAGTTATCACCCCATTGGTTACTCCCTAATCACAAATCTCAGGTTACTTCCTTGACCAGGTGATCAAATTCCATGCCCAATGTTGGAACAAGAGCATCTGTGCTCTTCTCATAATGTAAGATTCAATACACTAATGATGCATTTAACCTGAATTTAGTCAAGTTTTCATATTGAACTTCCATTTCACTGGAAACATTAAGATAAGGGGATGTGGCAAATGACTTCATGAGGAAATGATCAGATAACCCACAATGGACACAGCAAAGGAAATTATCAACAAAATGAAAAGGCAACCGGTAGAATGGGAGGAAATATTTGCAAATCAAATATATCATATTCGTATCTCAAATGAAGAACTCATACAACTAAAAGCCCCTCATGTAACCTGATTTAAAAATGGGCAAATACCTGAATAGATATTTTCCCAAAGAAGACCTACAAACGGCCAATAACTATATGAAAAAGTACTCAACATCACTAATTTTCAGGGAAATGCAAATGAAAACCACAATGAGATACCACCTAACACCTATTAGGGTATGGATACTATCAAAAAGGTAAATGATAACAAGTATGGATGAGGATGTGGAGAAAAGGCAACCCTTGTACACCGTTGGTGGGAATACAAGTCCATACAACCATTATGAAAATGTACAACCCATATGAGGTTTCTCAAAAAATTTAAAAAAACAGAACTACCACATGATCCGGCCATCCCAGTTCTGGGTATATACCCATAGAAAATGAAATCAGTGTTTTGAAGAGATCTCTGCACTTCCAAGTTCATTGCATCATTATTCATAATAACCAAGATACAGAAATAATCTAAGTGTCTGTAGATGGATGAATAGATAAAGAATATAAAATACTGTAGAATATTATTTAGCCACAAAAAAGAAGGAAATCCTTCCATTTGCAACAATATAAATGAACTTGGACTATATTATGCTAAATGAAATAAGCCAGGCAGAGAAAGACAAATACTGCATGATCTTATTTACATGTGGAATCTAAGAAAGCTGACCTCACAGAAGCAGAGAGTAGAATGGTGATTACCAGGGGCAGGAAATAGCGGAAATGGGGAGGTGTTGGCCAAAGCATGTAAGTCTTCGGTTATAAGATGCATAAGTTCTGGGATCTAATGTACAGCATTGTTACTACAGTTAATAACACTGTGTAGTGTATTTGAAATTTGATAAGGCAATATATCTAAAGTGTTCTCACCACACACAAAAAAATGGTAACGAGGTAAGGTGATGGATGTATTAATTAGATTGGTTTGAGTAATAATTTCACAATGTTTACATATATTGTACACCTCGAACATATACATTTTTATTTGTTAATTATACCTCGATAAAGCTGGACAACAGAAGAAAAAAAGAGGGGTGGTGGAGGCGACTTAAAAGACACAACCCATTGCAGTGTACGTTCTTTCATTGGATCCTGTTTTGTTGTTGTAAAAACGTGGTTTAAAAAAATACATATTTTGAACAACTGCACAAATTCAAATGTGAACTGGATATATATCTTATTAAGAAATTACTGTTAATTTTGTTAGGAGAGGTAGTAGTATTACAGTTATGTGAGGAAATACTTTAGTGCATGCTGAAGTATTAGGGGAATTAAATGTTATGACACCTATAATTTTTTGAAATGGTCCATCAAAAATTGAACATATATATGTAACAATTTTGGGAAAACGTTAATAACTGTTGAGTCTATAGGGCGCTTGGGTGGCTCAGTCGGTTAAGGATTGACTCTCGATTTTGGCTCTGGTCATGGTCTCAGGAGTGTGAGATTGAGCCCCATGTCAAGTTCTGTGCTGAGTGTGGAGCCTGCTTAAGATTCTGTCTCTCCCTTCCTGCTGGCTCCTCCCACTCCCAATCTCTCCATCGCTCTCTCTTTAAAAAAATAACTGTTGGATCTAGGTGGAGGTCATGTGAATGTTGGTTAAATTATTTTCCCACTTTTGTGTGTGTTTGAAATTTTTTATAACAGAAAGTTACAGGAAGAATTTCTTTCTTTATATTAGGTGTCAATATTCCAGTGGAAAGTAACTTTTAGTACCAAACCATTCTGACTCCTGTTTAACTGAACTGCACATAGTAACACAATCAATATTGACTCAGTGGATTAGTGAGTAAATTATTCCTAAGGCTAAGATTTAATTAAGTTTTAATCTTTAATAAGTACTTATACATTCATTCATTATTCCACTCAACAAATATAATGCAATGCCCAGATTCTGCTTTTCTCAATGAGAAGTGTTTTGACCACATGGAATATATAACTTTTAGTGACTTACAGGAAATTGTCAAATGTCTACTAGTATTTAATGCATTAATTTAATTTACACATATATATTTAGAATGATGCATTATATACAAATCTTATTAATTAGAAGCATTGTTTTTGCTACTGTCATAATCTTTGTTGCCACAAAAACACTGATTCCATCAACACAGTTTTCTAGAGTATGTCACCTTCCTTTCCCCTATGTTGTTTAAGCGGCAATATTTTGGAAATCTCTATGTGACTTAGTCACTGCAAGTTTTATCCCAAGCCACGAAATATATGACAATCAAAAAAATCTGTCTGTAGATGAGTATTTTTTTATGTCTACATCATTTGTTTTAAAGCAATTTTTAAAAAGCCCTTTTATAATGACATTGAGCACTTGAATTGTTAAGTCAAAACCCTCATTAGATATTACTAGATCTTATTAAAATTCCTTGCCTCCTTATTTACGCATTCTATCAGGTTACTTCTCTAGATACTCCAAACTAACGTGGATGGATGGATGTTGCTCTTGTCTCATATGACTTCCCCAAACATTACCTGTTGTCTCAAATAATGACAGGGAGAGAGCATTTCTTAATATGATGTCTTGAATGAGAGGTTATAACCATTGCCTTGCATTTGGGATTATAGGGCATGCAATGGGTGCCTACTGTGAGCTATGTGCAAGGTTCTAGAGATTCAAAGATGAATAAAACAGACCAAGTCCCTGGTTCCTGACTTCTTGACCTCCTTCTCACTATGTCCTCCCACCTGTCCTGTAGGTCCGATGGAGAGCTGATCTCACTATTCTGATGCCAGCTTCGTTTCTGATCCTTAGCTCTGTTCTGTGCTTAACCTTTGGACTACTTCTATGTTCTGCATTCCAGGTAACCTCCTAACCCAGTTAGGAACCATCTCCTATCTCCTTTCACATCATGGGGACACACCATTGGCTTCCTTCTTTCCTCGATTTGTCAGATTCCAGGAAGGGGCTAGAGCCTCATGAAGGAGGATTTGATGAACTTTTGTGACTGGTTAGGTACAAGATCAAGGAAGAGGGAAATGGAAAGTATCTGCAAGGAGAATTTTGTTATTGTTGATAAGAAGACAGAGGGAATTAGAAGGGGGGCTGCTTATGGGGGGGGAAGACTGAATTGGAGTTGGTTATGGCTTGCAGAAGTGGGACCGTTTGCTGGGCAGTTAGAGATGCAGGAAAAGAGAGAGCCCCTGGCTGAAACGGAGTTAACTGCTATGAGGCACAGTCTAAGCCATGGTTGAAGGTGAATGTGATAAAGGACAAATTATAAAAAGAGAAGAACAGTAGGTTTAAAATAGAATTTAGGGACCCACTGATTTTAAGGGCACCATAGAGGAAGAACAGTGAGTGAAAGGGCCCGGAACAGGTGATGTCACACACAGATTAACTGCTTTAGTTGACTTAGAAGATGGCTAGGTTATGCAGCTACATGTAAAGAGACACACTTCCAGGCCATCCTGTGAGGATCAGTCGAAGATTTTCCCTTCTTCCTTTTCTGGCCCTGTATCCATTTCTGGGCTCCATATGTGGCCAAATCCATGGGAACTTTCTGTTTGAATTGGCTTTGAGGCAAACCTGCACTGCACAGAACAGTCTACCTAGATGCAAGTAACACCTTCAGTGGGGTGCAGCCTGGGCTTGGGTAACTAGTTTTTTTTGCCCCTGTCTTGTTCTGGAAGAAAGTTATAACATAAAAAAGAAATTTTCAACAATGTCCATCAGTTCAGACCAACATCTACTTTCTCTCCTAAAACTTGATTTATTTATTTTCATTTAATTTAATGTAATTTTATTTGGCAGAGAGAAAATGAGATACCTTGATGGAGAACAAAGTTATCAGGAAATATATAGGTCTTTCCTAACAGATGGAAAGTGACTCATTCACTACATCCCTTTATTTTAAATGAAGTCCATCATACCTCTTGGGAAAGGTTTCTCAATCTGGGGTTGGATAGTTATTCTGAAAGAGGAGATTTTGTCTTTTCAAAGTGAATGAAGCATTAAAATCTTGCTTAATAAGTTTGCTGGCCAAAGGCTGACACAGCATGGGAATCCGTAATGCATTTTCTTTCTCTGCTCTACCTTTTCTTTCACAGCCTTGAAAATAAACAGATCCTGAGCCACATGGCCTAGAGTGCCTGCTCATTTGCAACACTGCGACACCCTGAGGTGTGCTGACTTCCTGCATTCCTGTCCCATCTGGAAATAAACAGGGTGTTGGGGCATGCTGGGAGGGCCCACTTTTACAGGTGACGAGTCTTCCATTCAAATTAGCAAGTCTTTAGCTGGCTGCCTATTTTAGACAGTCATATGCTAACATTAGAGGAGATATGAAATCAATTAAATACAGTCCCTTTCTCCCAGAATTGATAATGTTATGGTGTATGTGGGAGGTGGGGTGGGGCGGGGAGGGAAGAGAGCGAATATGACCATAACATCCAGCAAAAAATAAATGTCATAAGGGTGCCACAAATGGAGGGACCATATCACACGGGGGTGGGGGGGGGGATCAGGAGAGGCTTCCTGAAGGAGGTGGAATTTGAGCCCAGTCTTAAAGAGCTGAATGGTGGAGAGCTCTTCAGCAGCCATGAGACTATCTGGGTTCAAATCCTGACACTTTCATTTGCTAACTGGATGACCTTGGAAAGTTCCTTATTTTTTCTTGCCCTCAAATGCCACAAGTATACAATGGAGCTAATAAGTGCTGTTTTTTTTTTCCCCCAAGATTTATTTATTTAAGAGAGAGAGTACGAGAGTGAACATGAGTGGGGGGAGGGGCAGAGGGACAGAATATCCAGCAGACTCCCTGTGACCTGTGACCCTGAGATCATGATTTGTGCCAAAACCAAGAGTCAGATGTCCAACCAACTCAGCCACCCAGGCGCTCCTAAAGGTTATTTGAAAATTAAATGAGATAATATATGCAAATTACCTGTCCCAGAGTAAGTACTCATGAAATGTTGATTTTCATGAAATATTCTGAAAGTGTTAGACTAAAATATTTGGGAAGAAAGGGAAAGAATATGTGTGGAGCCCTGGCCAGTACCTACACACAGGGAGAAGCAGGAGGAGGAGAATCCACTGGGAGACAATAAGTGTGAGGGAAGAAACAGTGGGAGGTTCAAGGGAGAGGAGAGGCAGAGGGTTGGGACATTGGAGCTGAGGAAGAACATTGCATATGGGATGCTCACAAGGAAACTTCAGCAAGTGATTTAGCCACCTGTTTCCTGAGTAGTTTTATGGACAGGAGGATTTAAGGAGAAAGGGGGTGTGGAAGCAACAGACTTTGGAGTGGTGACTACTCACTGAAGAAGTGTGGTGGTGAAGGATGGGACAGACAGGAGGTGGTGGCTTTAGGTACTAGTAGTGAGGGAGGCTGCTTCTTTGTGAATAAAGAAATAGCGTATTGAGGAACTGAAGAAAGTACCCAATAGATCAAGGACAACTGGAGATAAAGGGAAGAGATGGTATAATTCCCAGAACAGTGCCCCTGAGGGGCTGGGAGGGAGAGCACATGTGATTATTTTGGCTAGAAGGACACAGACAGTCTGAGTAGAATTTTTCCTCCCAGAATTTTGAAAAACAAACAAACAAACAAAAATCCCAAACATTCTATAGGCCTTTGTTCTGCTGTAGTCCTTAGAGTGGGATAAAAAGGGATGAGCAAATCTGGAACCAAGTTAATTCTGTAGATTAACCACTCACTCACAAGCAAGGTTTGTTTTCAGACTGAGGCAGCCCGTGGAACATGGCACATTCCATTATACTGCTGGGTTGGTCCATAGTAAGAAGAGCCAAGATGAGAATGAAGAGACTGTCAGATTTTGGTCACTATGAGGGTAGGAAGTCTGGGAATAAGATTGTCTCTCGGATGACAAAATGCTGAAGGGAAGTTAGAGCACTGGGGATAAGGAGAGGGCCATCTTCCTTTCTGAAGTGGAATGTATGCAGAGTTTTCCACATTATGAGAGTTGGGTAGGCCTCCTCTGAGGTCTCCTGGGTAGAACACAAACTTCAGAGGATACTGGCATTTTGAGAATGAGTGTCTACCTACATTGTAGTTGCTAGGTTTTGAGCAGAGAAATAGAACCACTCTGAATGACATTGAATAAGAGACTTATTCCAGTGATTAGGCTGTACTCAAATGTGGGAGTTGGTTAAAAATCTACGGGAGGGGAGAGGGAGGGGAAGAGCTTCCATGGACCGTCTTAGCCGTAAAACAAGCACAACTGGTAAAAATTATAAAAATACCACCATGTAGCTGGAAATTGTCTTAGGGACATACAGCGAATGAAGAAACATTTATGTATTGCTTTCGTGTATGTGTGTGTGTGTTTATGGCTAGCATATATATATATTTTTTCTATTTTTAAAAAAAATTATCATCCCTAAGGTAGTAAAATTCAAAGCAGCTCTTTCTTCAGTAGAATTCTTACTTTTACTCTAAAATATTTGTCTTATTGATTCCCATGTTGCCATTTATTTCTCTTCTAAAACACTTTGAAGTGTCAATTATACAAATGATACAGCCTGAAAACTCATAAAAGTGGAATGCTACAAGAATAATGAGTGTACACAATTCTACCTTATTTGGAAGGTACTTCATGCCTGCAAGTTGTCTGGGGATATTAACAGATGAGTACTTTAACCACAGCCTTATATCATGTGTTCAGTAGATATGAATGTTTAGAGATGCTTTATGAAACTCTTAGGTCTCAGTTTAGTCTAAGTCCTATCATCCTCTCACAAATAGGTGAGACGCTTCTGCTCAGAGTGTATCATTTGATTCTATATGTTTACAGTCATGTTTACTTTGGGCATAAGCACCTTGCTAATTTTATTTCGGACTTCTACAGTCACCTGGTATAATTAATCATTGACTACTGGCAAACCCTGGAATAAGATGCTCTCCATGAGAAAAACCGCTTCTCTAGGGTATTCCAGGAGGATAGCTGGTATAAAAGAAACAGTTGCTCAGCCAATTCAGATTATTCAGGCCACCGAGATACACAAACACGTGACAACTTAGGTTAAACTTATTTTTTTGTTCACACAGTCTTCAAACTCCAGCCTCGAGGGTACCTGAAAATTTTTGTTATTATTGTTTTCTTCTATTTCAACATTAAACCAAGCCTTGCCGTGCCCGTGTTACCAAATGCTCTGCCAGGAGCATCTGCCAGGTTGTGCCCACGGACAGACTACAGGCTGATGGCCATGACCACAGAGAGATGTTCAGGGTTCCGTGGGAACTGGGAGAAGGTTGTATCTAACTCTGGCTGGAAAAGGTAGGGGAGGCTTTATGAATGAGAACACAGTTGACCCAGGGCTTGAAAGATGAGGGCAGGAAGGATAAGGGCAGTAGGAATGGATGGACAGAAAGATCCCCAGCTTAGAACTGGAAGCATCGGGGGAGATGCCCACCAACCCATCTCCAGGACCACTGCAATCACCCTATCACCCCCTGGATGCTGTCCTTATTCCATCCTGACTCCTCATATCTGCAGCTGCTTAAGTAACTTTAGCTCTAAAATCCATTTATCACAGCATTTCCAAAGTGCTCCCTAGAGAAGGCCATTAACAGAAAGGGTTTTGGAAAGGCTATATACCTCTGTGTCTCTTGGGTATTTGCAGTGTACAAAAGCTAGAATACAAGAGCCATCTTTCTTGTTCTTCACTGTTACTCCCTATTGCTAGCACACAGCTTCCCATGGTAGGTGCTGAATAAATACTTGCTCATTGAATCAGCTTATTGAATACTATTAAAATAATAGAGTGAAAAACCATTTAACTTTGGGAAATTCAGCACATGTATCAAATGTATTTTTCACCTTTCATATAAATCTACCTAGGCCATGACAAAAATCTCTACTTGGGAAGTATTGGTTTTCAGCATAAAGCTAAGTTTCTTAGCATAGAAATGACCAGCCTCAAGTCCTCCCATTTCCTCCCTCACATTTGTTGCTTAAGCAATATTAAACTTTCATTTCACACCTTGATTTTATCACCTCCACAACTTTTCTCATGCCGCCACTTTCCTGTAATTTCTTCAGTTTCTACTCCCTTCCCTGTCTTTTGCTGTTACCCCATCCTCCTCTCCACACCACACACACATACCCTTTGCCTGCCTAATAGCCCCTGTTTAAGACCAGCTCTGGCTGCTTCACTTCGTAAGAAGATCCAGGCTTGATGTTCTCATGGCATAACACCATCGTCATACTCACCACATTGTGTTACAATAATATTTTTAGAAGGCAAGTCATTTAATAAAGGACAGAAAATAAAGGATCACTTGCAAAATAATAGCTTTCATTTTCTTGCACTCAGGCCTTTCAAATATTTCAAATATTTTAACCCTGTTGTTTGTCCAGTGTGGCAAAGACTGGCTCTTCATCAAACCCATTTCTCTTTCCGCTTCCTCCCAGCTGGGCTACATTTCCCTCAGCCCTTGCAGACAGATAGGCCACATGACTGAATGTGGACCAATGTGAAATGGGTACCTGTTGCCCTCTGAATGCTGATAGCCAAGGCGACCTTGAAAGCCACACGTTAAAGATAGCAGAACTTTTGTTAGCCTGATTCTCTAAATAACTGCTTGAGCAGAGTCCTCACCACTTTATCCTCCAGCTTCCTATCACTGTCAATTAGACTTACTACGAGTGAGAAATAAACTTCTGTTGGGTTATGCCATTGAGATTTGGTGGCTCATTTATTATGACACCTATTATTACGTTAATTAATACATACTATAGGGATTCTGTTAAAGTGTTTTTGTTTCTAACCCTTGCTTAGATGTGTTTGAGAGAAGTCTAAGAACTGAGTCACCTCCCCAAGGAAACCTGTGTATCAGGACCCACCTGGGCTGACCAAAATTCAAATTTAAATCTGGGAAGTTTATGCAAGAAAATTAACGGAGTCAAAGATTCAATTCTTGATTCATTAAGCATCTCTGTATGTTGAGCAGTGCGTGATAGAAAAAAGGATATTACATGATTTAGGCTTTAGTGACCACAGACGTCAGAGAGAAAGAGAGACAAGATTATAAACATGGAATTTTTCAAGGGATAAGATCCTTATATATTAGATACTTCAATCCTTTTTTTTTTTTCTTATTGACAAACAAGTTCAGTTCTTGTGAGGTTAAGTTTGTTTCCCATTGTCTTGGCTTTCCTCTTCACCATCTGAAAAGGTAGCTAATAGGTCAGGGCAGCCCATGGAGAGAGCCATAGGCTCCTCTGGGGTTTGTTTTGGTTCTATGATGTGAAAGGCAGTGTTGTGTAGTGGTGCTAGAAACTGGCAGTGGACAGAGGTGTGTCTTCCTCTGGATTGGCCATTTTGAGGTCTTGGGCGTGATGGCACCTATTCAAATCTCAGTTGGCTGTTAAGAAATGTATCAATAAGATCTAGAAAATGAGATAATGTGCTTCTCTGAGATTTGAGACCAGTTCTGCCATTATTATTCAAGTGTTTGAGACGACCTGGAGACTAGTTTCTTTAGGAATAATGATCAAGTAGGTAACTGAGAAACATGCTATATTACAAGAACCCCAAAGCTCCTAGCATGTCATCAATGTCATTGCCTTGGGCAAACTCAGAAAACGAACCAAGAAATGAACTGACTGGAAGCAAGCATTCATGATGTTAAGTGTTTGAAAATGAACTTGAGGTTGATAAAGGGCTCAAGAAAAGGTACTTTTGAGGAATACATATGCTATCTAACATAAGGATGTGAAAACAAATGTAAATGATTTTAAAAGAAAGATTTATAGGAAGTTGTGCTATCAATATCCCATATAAAATCACTTTGCTGCCTGACTACAGACAGCTAGGGTAGAAATTAACATTTTTCAAGGCTTTTAGAATCTCATGGATTTTTGTTTTTTAATTTACTAAGACTGACCCCTAAAGCTGTTCTTCTAAGTGTAATAACAAAAATAGCATTCTTCTTCTTGTGAATTACACTACTGAAGGAAAGATGCTTTGGTTATTTTCACTTCCTACATGTTCTTGCTAGGAGCAGTTGATGGAGTTATGTGCTGAATAAGGGCTGGATAAATGTGTACTGCAGCCAGTCCTTTGAAACCTCCTTGAACTTTAGAGTCAGAATGTCTGAGACTGTTGTTCGAGCTCTGTCCCCATCATCCATGTGGCTTTGGCCTCATTATTTTTCTAAGCCCTAAAATGGGCCAGTAACAGTCATTCTGTCTACTTCACAGCACTGATGTACAGGTCCAGTAAGATCCTGGATGTAGGTTGATTGTATAGTTATAAGGATCTGGGTACTTGATGCTGAGAGTTAAAAGGGCAAAGAATTGTTAAGTTTTTAAGAAATCATTGTCTAAATTTTGGGTTCCCCAGAAGCAGACCCTGAGGAAAAGACTCAAATGCAAGTTGCTTATCTAGACAGTGACCCCAGGAAGCATGGGTAGAGAGGGAGATGAGATAGGGAAGGGAAGGAAACCAGGGAAGAGTGTGATGTCAAGCCATTTACTACTGTGGGCAACTGGCCCTCCCACTTCCAGATGGGGAAACTGAGGCAAAAGGGATTATGCCACTTGCTCAAGGTCATGGAGCTACCAACGTGAAGCTGGAATTCAAGTCTACACAGTGCCAACAGGAAGCCCTACTCCCAATCTCTATGCAATGATTCAGCTTATCAGGGCAGCAGGGCTGTGGGGTGTGGCAACAGGTTATGTGACATTGAGTCAGATGATTCTGGTTCCACTACTTACCAGCCATGTGAGTGACTGTTTGACCTCTTCAAACCTTGGATCTTTATGTGTGAAATTCAAAAACCTATTGTGAGGATTAACAGTACTATTTCAAAAAGCATAAACATCAACGTGGTAGCAATCATTCACTCTAATTAATATTGATTTCTCTGACATGCTGTTCTCAAATACGCCAAAAAAGCTTTCCACATGTGGCTTTTATTTTGAGAAATAGGAAAGGAGATGCTTTACTTCTTACATGAGACAAATGCAATTTTGAGACACTAATTTTGAAAGGGGAAGCTAATGAATTTGAAATAACAGATATCACTTTGAGTCTTTGGATATTGTGGTCCTATTTCTTTTAACAGTGTGTGGCTGGGGAGGGGGTCTTCACACTGGTGCGATCTTGGAGGCAATCACTTAGCTTTGTTGACCTTCATTCCTCCATCTGTAAGAAGACAAAAGATGGAGTGGAATTGTAGGGATTTCTAAACTAAATTCCTTTTCTGCCAGATGGATTGTACTAAGGTCAAAAAAGGCAAATGGCTCTTGATCCCTTTGGAATTCTATGTGTATAACGGGGACGTTTCTCTAGACAAGCTTTCTGTTGAGCCTTCTTTTACCTCATGAGATGCCACTTTACACATTACTCACTTCTTTTTGAAGCCAGCATCTGTCTTGCTAGTTCAAATGGAAGAATGAACATAGGGGTGATATCATTCCCAGGCATGAATGGACCAGCCAGGGTACATATAGATCCAGGCTCAAGAGATAAGAATGTTTCTTTTGTCAATCAAAGAAACATACAGAAATGCAAACTCACTAACTTATGCATGTACAAGTAGTTAGCTTGAGTACATACAGGCAGCACTGTCCTGAACAAACAAGCACCAGATATACCTAATAGAATATCCAACATGAAGAACAAAGGTATTTTTCAGATTCCAAGTCTTTTGAGAGGCAGTAGACCTCCGTAGGACTAGACAGAGGGGCACCAGAAGCAACTAGGTAACATCTATTAACATGACTTCATAGGCCTCTGATCAACAGTGTCCACCTTCTCAGAAGACACCTGCCCCCAGTTTTGTCCTTAAAAACCCTGACTTGTGTACCGTTGGGGAGTTTGGGATTTTTGAACATTAGCTCCCTGTTCTCCTGGGTGACATCACCCAATAAATAGCCTGTCTTCCTTCACAGCCAAAGCTCTGTGTCGGTTTTTCTTGGCTTGCTGCACACCGGGTAGATGAACTCTCATTTGGTTTGGTTATGTTTTGTCCAGAGATTACACTCTCCCGTGTTAAGTGGACAGTTTTATAACATCTTTCCACAGTCAAAACTATATTATGAAACTTTTCCCAATAAGAACAATCAACAGGCAATGTAGGTCAAAATATATTGAGTGGTGTAATTCAGATTTGTGCATTTCATTATATACAGATTTTACCTCAAAAGAAGGGGAAAGAAAAGAACTGTAGACAACTATTGAAGCCACATGATATGCATGCAGAAGGATTTGGGGTGAAGTGTACTGATTCTACAACTTTCTTTGGAATGCATAAAACATAAGGATTGATAGGTGGGTAGACGAATGGATAGATGGATAGACATGCAATAAAATAAAAATAGTAAAATGTCAATTAGAGAATCTAGGTGGTAGGTATATGAATATTTACTATAGAAGTCCTTTAATTTTTATGTGATTTTGCAAATATTCACAATAAGACGTTTGAGAAAAAGGCATTTCTTTTCTAGTGATAAAAACATAGAACCTGGGGCCAGCCTGCACTACTAACTAGAGGTTTAATCTTAGGCAAATTTACTTAATTTTAATATGTTCAGTTGACTCATCTAAGAAATGGGATAGAGTTAAGAGTATCAAACTCACAAAGCTGTTGTGAGGAACAAGTGAGTTAGTATTTGTAAGGTTCTTAGCATGTAGTGTGATGTAAACATTTGTTAAATGATATTTTAAAAATCATCTTATATACAGGGACATTTGTGGGAGAACAGATTGTACTGACTCTATTTGGACATTCAACCCCCTAAGAATGTAGAGTTTTATTAAAACCAGATGACAGGCTTATATACCCTGAGGTATTTGTCATTTTCTCTCTAATCCAGGTATGTTTCATCTCCTACTAAGAAGCAGGAATCATCAGGATGGGTCAGTGATATTTAATTTCTATTTTCATTTCTTTCAAAAAGTTCCACTTGCTTAAAGCATGTTCCCTGACCCCAGGCCTAGAGTATATATAATATCTGGGTATCAGTATAAAAGCGTGTAGCTACCTGGTCTTAAAAAATAATCTAATGGTTTGGTGATTTTTAAAAAGAGGACAGTGAATAGTAGCCATGTTCTCAAACAAAGGTTAGGAGCCCTATAGATCTCAAATTACACTTTGAAATTTACAAAGAAGCCTGTATATCACATTAAATGGGGCTTTGCCCATACTTTAAAGAACTAGGCATATGGCAATTTAAATAGCAAACAAAATAAGCTGAAATGAGATTCTTACAAATAATAGATTAACACGAATGAGTCGTCTTTATTCATTCCACAAATATTATCAAGCGCCTACTATGTACAGGCTCTGGTCTAGGTGCTGGGGATTCAGCTGTAAATAAGACAGAAATCCCTGCCTGCGTGGTGCTTATATTCTAGAGGATGAAGCAGACAAGAGATTGGAAATCAATTGGTGTGTGTGTGTGTGTGTGTGTGTGTGTGTACACAGTGTTAAGGACAAATGAAAACAATCAGGAAGGGAAGGAATGGGGTGAGAAGGTTTGCAATTTTAGATAGTGTCATGAGCTTATATCTCACAGATAAGGTAACATTTGAGTGAGGACTTGAAGGCAGAGAGGGTGCAGGTATGCGGACATCTGGGAAGTGCATACAGGAGAGGAAGTGTGATGTCCTCAGATGGGAAGATGTTTGGCCTGTTTGCTCTAGTGTGGCTGTAATAGATTAAGCACTGGGAAAAAGAGCAGGACATGAGTCGAAGAGGACCAAGCCATGGGGCCTATTAGACCACTGTAAGGATTTCGTCTTTTGAGTAAAATGGGAGCCATGGGAAGGATTTGGTCAGAAGAGTGACATCTCTGGATTCTATTTCAACAAGATTCCTCTAGCAGTTCTGTTGAAAACAGTCTTTCTGGTGGTGGTGGTGGAAGGGACAGCAGAGGTAAAAGCAGAAAATGGTGGTTTAAAAATTTGTCTATGAATTCTTTGATATTCTTCCCATTAAGAAGTTGGGGTAGGGGGTGGTCCTTTCCCCCTTGAACCACGTGGGCTTGCTTGTCACTACTTCAACCCATAGAGTAGGGTAGAAGTGAAGCTGACCTCTGAGGCTAGGTCACAAAAGGCCATGAGATTGCTACTCCATTTACTAGAAAACATTCTTAAAGACCTTCTGCTGGAGAAGCCACATTGGTAATCCCTACTTGTCTTTTCTTTCAGCCATTCCCGCTCTGATGCCAGACATGGGAGTGAGGAAGCCATCTTGGAGACAGATCCTTCTGGCCTAGCTGTTTCAGATCTAGCCAACAGAGTCATCCCAGTTGAAGCCCCAGATATCATGGAACAGAACATGAGCTGTCCTGATGTGTCTTTTCTGAAGTCTTGACTAGAAGAATCTATGAGCATAATAAAATGATTATTGTTTAATGCTACCATGTGTTGGGATGGTTGGTTATGCCAGCAATCGGTAACTGAAACACAGAGAGAAGAGATGAACCTCGTGTAACAATCCAGGTGAGAGGTAATGGTGGCTGAGACTGGATGGTTGCTGTGTAGAGGTGAGAAGTAGATTCTGGATATACTGTGGAAGTAGGATCATGAATTTGCTGATTGATTCAATGTCAAATGAGAGAGAAAAGTCGTGAATGATGTTTGAGTTTTGATTTGAGCTACTGGAAGGACAGAGTTGTCATTTCCTGGGACAGGAAAGACTGTAAGGGGAGCAGGTTTGAAGGTGGAGGATGGGGGTCTCAGGAGCTCAGTTTTGGACATGATAAGTTGGTGTTGCCTTTTGATTACCCAAATGGAAAGTAGGTAGTTGGAAATGACACAGATACACACACACACACACACACACACACACACACACACACACACACAGAGTGATGAGCCAAGATCAGATCATCATGAAAGAAACACAGTCAGAAAAGAGAAGAGATGCAAGGACTGAGCCTTGGGTCGCTCCGTTGTTTAAAGGTAAAGGAGATGAAGAGAAACCAGGAATGGAAACTATAAAGGAATTGTTAATGATATAGGAGTGTTGTATCCTAGAAGCCAAGAGAAGAACGTGATTTAAGGAGGAGGGGGTGATTACTTGCGTCAGATGCTGCTGAAAGGTCAAGTAATATGAGGTCTGAGAAGGCACCATTGGATGAAGGAATTTGAGGGGTTAAGACTATCATTTATTGAGCACCTATTATATATACCAGGCTTTGTACTGAACACTCTTATAATAGTAGTAGAGGAGAAAGAGATGGCTTTAGGCTAACTTTAATAGATAATAGCTACCATTTATTGACTATCTACTATATATCTGATAGTTATGGGGAGACTTACATATTCTATCTCATTTAATCTTCACCATTGCCTTGTGGAGTATGGATCAGAGACATGGAAGCTATCTGCCCAATGTGGCAGGGCTAGTAAGGTGCAGAGCTGGAACTCAAACCCAGCTCTATGTGATGTTGCATATTGGTCTTCCTGCTATCCATTCCTCCTTAAGTGATTTCCTGGAAAATCCTAGGGGGTGCTGGGGTATGAAAAGCCACCAGAAAAGAAAATATCTTTTAACTTTGAATTCAGTTTTACTCAAGGTTTTAAGTGGAGGATTTAAAAGTAGTTTCATAGTAAAAGAAATATGAATGCATTGTAGTGTTGTAGAAGGCAAAATTCTAACATAAATTTTCCAAATAAATAAATAAATAAGTAACACATGCGAGGCTTGTCACCTGAATGGCTTCGAGTTAAGTGTGTGTTTCTCTCTTTGGTGAATCAACTTGTGAATCCCTTACCCTACCTTCTCTGGAGAGGTTGATTTGCTGGTTTTTCTGGTTGGGCTGTGAGAGCAGATGTAGCCTAATTAATAAAGGCACTCCGGGGCTAATTAATAAAGGCACAGACAAGAAAGGAACAGAGACAATACACAGTAACAGTCACCTTACAGGCAATACAATGGCACTAAATTCATATCTTTCAATAGTTACCCTGAATGTAAACGGGCTAAATGCCCAAATCAAAAGACACACGGTATCAGAATGGATAAAAAATAAGACCCATTGATATGCTGTCTACAAGAAACTCATTTTAGACCCAAAGACACCTACAGATTTAAAGTGAGGGGGTGGAAAACAATTTACCATGCTAATGGACATCAAAAGAAACCTGGGGTGGCAATCCTTATATCACATAAATTAGATTTTAAGCCAAAGACTATAATAAGAGATAAGGAAGGACACTATATCATACTTAAAGGGACTGTCCAACAAGAAGATCTAACAATTGTAAATATATGCCCCTAACATGGGAGCAGCCAATTATATAAACCAACTAATAACAAAATAAAGGAAACACATCAACAATAATACAATAATAGTAGGGGACTTTAACACCCCCTCACTGAAATGGACAGATCATCTAAGCAAAAGATCAACAAGGAAATAAAGGCTTTAAATGACACATTGGACCAGAAGGACATCACAGATATATTCACAACATTCCATTCCAAAGCAACAGAATACACATTCTTCTCTAGTACACATGGAAAATTCTCCAGAATAGATCACAT